>CM046812.1:15707661-15757496 GCA_025617385.1 Murraya koenigii
CTACAATCCTCCTCACTTATAAAAATTTCGTCCTCGAAATTTACATACTAGTTAGAAATAAATGAGCGTATTGAGCTCGCATTAAGTCCTCGGATTGTCAGGTAGCCTCTTCCTTTGAGTGATTCCTCCACAGCACTTTTACCAAAGGGATGGTTTTCAAACTCAACACCTAGTGTTTTTTTTCTTGTATCTCAACTGGCTCCTCTTTGTAAGTCAAATCCTTCTTCAACTGAATCGGTTACTTCGATAAAACATGACTCGGATCATACATGTACTTTCAGAGCATTAAAACATGAAACATATTATGGATTCTGGACAACTCAGGTGGTAGAGCTAATCGATAAACCAATGGACTAAAACGCTCTACGATCTCATATAGCCCAATGTAAAGTGGACTGAGCTTCCCACGGTTCCCAAAGTGAAGTACTCCTTTCTAAGGTGATATTCGTAAGAACACTCTATCACCAATATTGAATTCCAGTTCCCACCTACGCTTATTCGCATAGCTTTTCTGTCTATCTTGGCCACTTTTAATTTATCTCGAATAAGTTGTACCCACTCATTAGTATCCTAAACCAATTCTGGGCCAAATAACTTCCGCTCACCAACTTCATCCCAACATACTAGAGTTCTGCATTTCCGTCCATGCAAAGCCTCATATGGCGCCATCTTGATACTAGCTTGATAACTGTTGTTATACGAAAACTCCATCAAATGTAAATAAATGTCCCAGTTACCCTTGATTTCCATAACACATGCTTGCAGCATATCCTCAAAAGTTTGAATGTTACGCTCTGATTGACCATCAGTCTGAGAATGAAAAGCTGTACTGAAATTCAACTTCGTACCTAAAGCATTTTGCAAGCTAGTCCAGAACTTCGAAGTAAACTAAGAATCTCTATCTGAAATAATAGATACTGGTACTCCGTGAAGACAAACTATCTCAGCCATATAAATACTCCCCAACTTATCCATTGAATAGGTGGTTTTGAATGGTAGAAAATAAGCGATTTTGTAAGTCGATCTACAATTACCCAAACCCCGTCGTGTCCACACTATATACGTAGAAGTCCTGATACAAAGTCCATAGTAATATGCTCCCATTTCCACTCAGGTATAGGAAGCGGCTGGGAATACCTTGTAGGTCTTGGATGTTCAGCTTTAACCTGCTGACAAACCAAACATTGAGAAACAAATTTCCCAATCTCTCTTTTCATGCCTTGCTCGATAGAAGTGTAAGAATTGGTGCAGAGGTAAGACGTGTCTTAAGTTCTTGGAAACTCTTTTCACAATCATCATTCCACTGGAACTTCGCATTCTTTCTAGTTCACTGCATTAGAGAAGTAGCAATCTTAGAGAATCCCTCTACAAATCAACGATAGTACCCTGCCAAACCAAGGAAACTCCTAACTTCTGTGACATTTGTAGGTCGATCCCATTTCACAACTGCTTTAATCTTTTAGGGATTGACATAAATGCCCTCAGCTGATATCACGTGGCTTAAAAATGTCACTCTGTCCAACCAGAACTCGCACTTAATAAACTTGGCATAAAACTGTTTTTCTCTCAATGTTTGTAGAACCATCCGCAAGTGATCAGCATGCTCTTCTTCATTTCGGGAATACACCAAAATGTCATCGATGAACACAATTATGAATCCATATAAATACTGGTGAAATACTCTATTCATGAGATCCACAAAAGCTACTGGAGCATTAGTCAACTCAAACGACATCACCAAAAACTAGTAATGTCCATATCGGGTTCTGAATGCTGTTTTAGAAATATCGTCTTCTTTAATTCTAAGCTGATGATATCCCGATCGCAAGTCGATTTTAGAAAATACCTTAGTCCCCTGAAGTTGGTCAAACAAGTCATCAATACGCGGAAGTGGACACTTATTGCATATCGTAACCTTGTTCAACTGCCGATAGTCAATGCAGAGTCTGAGGGTACCATCTTTCTTCTTAACAAACAAAACTGGAGCTCCCCAAAGAGAAACACTAGGCCTGATAAACTCTTTATGCACTAATTCTTGTAGTTGAACCTTAAGTTCCTTCAATTCTGCTAGAGCCATCCTGTACGGTGCCATAGATATAGGAGATGTTCCAAGAACTAAGTCGACAGAAAACTCAATCTCCCTATTGGGTAGCATCCCCGGCAGTTCTTCTGGAAATACATCTGGGAAATCTTGGACTACTGGAATATCCTCCAATTTCGACTGTTGAACTTTAGTGTCCACCACATATGCTAAGTAAGCTAAACATCTTTTTCTAAGCAACCGCCTCGCATTAATGGCGGAAATGACACATGAGGGTAAAATTTTGAGCTTCCCATAAAATTTTACTACAGTTTTCCCTGGCTTATTAAACACAACTTCCTTCTTGAAACAATCCACTGTAGCATAATGAAATGCAAGCCAATCCATTACCAAGATAGCATCGAAATATTGAATATCAATAACAATCAAATTTGCCTCAAATTCATGCTCACCCATTCTAATCACACAATTCCAATACACACTATTGGTAAGAAGTGACTCTCCCGTAGGTGTATTAGCAACTAAGTCACAATCTAGTGGTTGAGGCTCACTCTCTCTCTCTCTCATCACTCACTACAGCCATAGCAAATCGAGAAAGGTCCATAAACTTCGTCTCACACTCTTCAACTATCGTCGAGCCCTAGACCAAACGAATGAACTCACCCCGCTTGATGTCTTGATACACCACTAGAAATAATAAGCATAAAATTCCTTACGGAAAATGTCCCAAGTAACATCGACATGCCTATGATATCGACGTTCTATAGTCTGCTACTAGTGATAAGCTATATCCTCAAGTAGAAAAGTGACAAATGTTAATTTATCCTCCGTTGAGCACTTCATCACCTCAAAATATGCTCTAACTTAACAAGCCACGACTTGGCCTTAGGTGGCTCTCCAGTACCATTAAAGCTTCTCCTTCATAAACTTTTCACGCGCTCTATAGTGTTAGAGCTACCAGTCTGTGAATGAGCTTGATTCTGAATAGCTGCAATCATAATCTGACCTACCCGATCAAATGACTGCTCAATGTTTGGGGCATTTCCAGGAGCTTGTTGTGCAGCCCCATGCGTCGAACATTCTACAGGTTCACTTGCCCCCACAGGTACAACACTAGGAGTCAACAGAGCTACTGGCCGCGTACGACCACGACCACGGCCCCGTCGACCACTACGACAAATCATGATGGTGCCTACAAAATATTAAATTCTACTTATCAAAATTATAAACTTATTCTTCTTGAATAAGTAAAGTCTACAGAATCTAGAACCATGCTATGATACCAACTGAGACGACCCGCTCCATCTCCAGAGGCGACCTATCTTAAGAAACTGAACTACTGAACTCAAACATTAAAAATCATCATATTAATGAGAATTCTACCGAAATTTCGGCAGAACCTTCCCTAAATATATAACATTCCCAAACCTGCAATTACAACACAAACACTCCCAAATAATTTATTATACATCAACTACTTCAACCCAATCTCATTCAGTAATATATCAAATAATACACACGTTTCATAATTCTTATATCACATCCCTAATGTAATTCCAGAATAGGATGATTATACATTAACCAAAAGAAAAATAATTATTCTATGTCCTAAAACAACCTAACATGGCCAAAATGACTCCAAATATGTACAACTGCTGGGTTAACTATTGTACCTGTAATCTCTGGGGGGGGGGGAAATATAATAAAATAGAGTAAGTATAAAACTCAGTGAGCTCAGTGAGTGGATAGTAGTTTTTGAAAACATAAAATACTTACAAAAATAAATGCGTCGCTTGTATAATTACTTTTCTCAAATAATTATTTTAATGTAGAAATTCCTTTCATTTCATTCATATTTTGAATATAAATATAATTGATACTGGCACAAAATCAAGAAAAATATCTCATATTGAAATAGTAATACAAATATCCTTAAACAAATACACGTGGGATAATCTAGTCATATCCGGACCTCAACGAACGACAATGATGTATTATCTGCGTACCATCATACCCGGAGCTACACGGATAGACGGAGGGACGTATTATCTCATGCTTATTAGCATAACTCATACTCGGATCTCAACGGGCGTGCTATGATGCGCTATCTGGCGACATCGTGTCCGGACCACCCGGTCTTATATCTTAATATCTATTTGCATGCATATGCCCCCAAAGGGCGAAAGTGCCCAAACACACGGCCCAAAGCCTATATGTGTGTTCAGACAAGCCCCAAAGACCTACTATCTCATCTCATCTCATCTAAAGAGAATGGGTATTTGCTTTAAGCTTTAAATCATGATCGAAATCAATATACATATATATTTTAAATCATGCTCGAAATCAATATATATACACTTTAAATCATGCTCAAGATCAATCATATACTCTTTAAATCATGCTCAAAATCAATCATATACTCTTTAAATCATGCTTGAAATCCATATAGGTATATTTTAAATCATGCTCGAAAATCAGTCATCTCTTTTTCCAATTTAAAATCGATACGGAGCATAAATGAATAAATATAACTTGACTAAATATTTATATGTAATAAACATTTATTTCGGAGAACCATTTAATAAAAGCACTTTAAATATTCATTTCACGAACAAGCTTTACTATATAAAAATAACTTACGTAAATAGTTTTAATATATTCCACTCACAGTGACAATCTCAGACTCGGCTATCACCCAAGTCCACAGGTAAATTTTCGTCTGCATATCCACCTATTTTAAAGAAACGATATAATTAATTCCCATATTTATAATTCGAACTAATCCGACAAAAATAACGCTTAAAATAAATATTCGTTCTACACATTATAACTCTTAAATTTTCTAGCTTACCGTATTAACCCCGTATTCATAATTTACTAATATAATCTGAATTTATTCTATCCTCAATTTCATAATTTACTAAATTATCCTCAACATCATAAAATTACCAATTTATCCTCAATTTAGATTGCAGAAACATCCTCAAAGCTAGAAATTATGAAATTACCCTCTATGCGTGAAATTACTAAAATTCACCCAACGGCGGTGGGGAAGCTCGGACTTGACACTTCTCGTCGAGGTGAGTTCAACGGTGCCGGTGGTGACCTCCCATGCGTGGCGGTGGAGCCGGTTCAAGCCCGTGAAGCTACGGCACTTTGGGGTGATAGATCGGTGGCAAATTGGCCTCCTCGATGCCGGTGGCTGGTCAGGAATGGAAGATGTGAGGTGGGAAACCTTTTCCAACCGGTGGGGTGGCCAAAGACAACCGAAAATGGCCAAGGACGGGTGGGGGTTGACTGCTCACAAGCTTTCGTTTGACACCTTTCTCGGTCGGTGAGGTGGTCGAAAATGGAAGAAACCAGCGGGTCGGGTCGGGTCGGGTCAACGGGTTAGCTCTCCTCTCTCTCTCATTTTCAAATCTGATTATTTCACCCGATTTCGCTCTTTTAAATACCCACAAAAATCAACTAGACCCCTCTTGATTTAATTATTTACATATATAATAAAATTAATTGCATATGTTACACGTGTACATTAAAAGAGATCTTTAGCCCTTATAGAGGCATATGTATTAGAAGTTTCGACAGATCTCAAATGGGCATATATATTGAAAATGAGAAATATTTAATTAACATTAGTACTTGGGGCAAGAGAAAATAGTTGAAATTAACATAAGATTGTTAATAAAAATTTAATTGTTATTGTAAAATTTTCAGGATCCTAAACAAAAAAAAATATGAAGGTTATCAAATTATATGATTGGCCGAAATTGTAAATATATTTAGACTTGTAGTATATATGCTAGAGGACAAAAATAAATGATTAGTAAAATTTGAAGAATTTTAGATTTGTAATATATGCACCAGAAGTCATAAATTTTATTAATAAAATGTGAATTTGAACTATAATTGTCAAAATTAAATTGAAGAATCTATTTACTTATTAATGCTTGAAATAATTACTTGAAATACTAAATAAAAAAGCTTGCACCTTATATGTTCTTATTAAAGTTATAATCATAGTTGTACATATTATAGTAATCTAGACTTATAAAAGTATAATTACTCGAGCAATTTATTATAAGTGAGATATGTCATTATCCACTTTGTTGTATGATTTTATTAAAAATTAAAAGATAAATTTGCAACCTTTGCAAAATATGTTGATGATAGCGAAATGGAAAAAACTCTTTAAGAGTTTACAATTTTATTTCTTTTAAGAATGAAATTCAAGATCTTGAAATGAAAGAATTTTTTCAATTATAAATTGAAATTTATCAAGTTGTATGTTGATATTATAAAAATACCAAAACCACTTTAAAATATGTTGTATATATCTTAGGCTCAAATAACCATATTTTATTCAATTCCATAATTGCAAATTAAAATATTTTTCAGCATAAACGTAAAAATATAAAAATAGTGTGAAAAGTATATCATGTTTTTTCCCTTGACATTGATGCTAAAGCTTAGTTTTATTTAAGACAATAAACAAAACTATACAGATATATGCATGACGATATTCTTCAAATTCAAGATGATGGTGTCTCTAATATATTATATGTTTTCAAGCTTTCAAAGGATGGTGTTGATCTTGTAGATTGTTTCACCAAAGTAATGTTAGTTATAATAAATTATGATTGATTTTTGAAGCACCCATGTCATTTTGAGGGAGAGCATATTTAATAAGGGAAATTATTGATGTGGAGAACTACATGCACTCTACTCTTTTTCATTCACTAGATTTTTTTTCTATTGACTTTTTCCTAGTAGAGTTTTAATGAGGCAGTTTGCACCTCTAGAATGGCAACTTCATGAGCTGAATGTTAATTTCATTGTATTAGGCACATTTATGATATTTTATTAAACCATAGAAGTGGGGATTTGATTAAATGAGATTTGAATGATTTATTTCATTATAAATTGTTCGGATTATGTTTCAGTTAAAAACAGGGGAGCTCCTTGAATTAGTTTGACTTTTCATTTTGTATTATAATAAAAACCAGAGGTTGTTCTGCCTTCACAACTAAGGTTAATTCAATTTCGGAATATGATGCAAAGAAATCCAATTCATCTCTGATGGACTTTGCCCCGATGGATTGTTTTAAATTATTCAGATTATTTTAGTCAAACCCAAAAAAGACCAGGTGTCAGTGTCATCACTATTAATGTTTCGATTTCTTAATAGAATTGTCAACTTTAAAAAATTGTTATAATGACACAGAAAGCTCTTTAGGGACAAAATCACAAAAGTTTGAGATTAGCTCTTAAAAGAGCTTGGGTACGATTAAAGAAGTAACTGAAACTGAAGTAGTGCCCAAGCAAGTCGAGTCGTTACTCTTAGAAATTTAGGTTATTGCGCCTGAAGATATTCCTACATCATATAAATTACATCAGTTTTTCATAATTATTAACAAATTAATATGACTAGTTAAAAAGTAATAAAGAGATGAATTTTTCATTTTGAAATAAGCAGCATTGATTGAAGGATACTATAAAAAAAGATGAGACTATTTGTATTCAAAAATTTAGTTAAAATGCCCTTTTATTATGTACACTAACTAATAGATTTTAAGAAATCATTTTTTACTTTGAACAATTTTGTAAATACCAACATACTTTTAAATAACATTCCTTCTATTATCTTTATTTTTCTTAGTACACCCATAAAAATATTCATCATACCAAGATTAATTACCTTTAGTCTCCTTATTTTTCTTAGCCAAGCAAGTCTTCCAATCAAAGCATTTGCTTGTTGATGACATGATCAATAATGCTATTGCCATACTAAGAAATGGCATTGCAAGGATTTAGGTTGCCACATGCTACCTAATGTGTTTTAAATCAATGCTACGATTAAGTGATTGTTGATTTACCAAATCTAGAACACCTATCTTCTTCAATTGTTGATCATCAAAACCTCATTGAATTGAAATTCTGTAATTGTTTGAAGCTCAAATAGTTTCTAGAAAAGGATCTGCCTATCGCTCCTTTTCGATTAGAGATCTAAGGTTATCCATTGATAGAAAAAAGGTACACAAAGGATGAAGGACAATATCGGCACTTGCTATTTGGATCTGGATTTGGAATAGAGGAGGATTAAGTATTGAACTGCATAAATTAATTAAGTATTCCTACTGCATGGGTTTGTAAATTTGTAGGGCTATGTTAATTAATTTCTTATTATGGTGAGTATAATTCTTGATGTTATTATTATTGATGTTATATCTTAGTATTGTCTTGATGGCTTGGCAGTCTTTGGGCAACTGAGTTGCTTACTTCAAATGGCAGAGCTAAGTTATATTCTTCGAATTGTCGTCGTATGGTTCAATAGCCAAGCAGGTCTTCAATTATTTATTGATCTAGTGCTCTACTTATATACAACTAAAAATAAACTTAATTATCTCGATGACCCTGCTTGCAATTGAGGTTAGACAATCAGATATGTTAAATTACAGAGACTAAGATATTTGGCAAATACTACTTATCGTAACTTAAAAGTTAATTTGATTTTACACTTATATGATGAAAAATATATTATATCTTTACTAATTTTTTCAAAATAATTATTTAAAAATTATATCTACTACATATTATTAACTTTTATTATATAGTTGTTGTTTTTTTTTTACAGCAGTTGTAATTTAAAAATTATAGCACCTTAATACCAAACAGGACCTCATAAGATTTTTCATTTTAAACCAAGGGCCAACGAGCTTGGGATTATTACTAAAATATGAGTTTTGTGTTTTGTCATGCATTTTCTATCATCGTTAATTGTCTCAGCTTATAAACCAAGACATCAAAACATAGATTCTGTTATAGTTATTGTTTTTCACTATAGATTTAAGATTGATTTTTAGCTTTAACTTTTATTGCCTATGACATCCCAATACATACATATAGACACACACACACACACACACATATATATATAGCTATTGTTCCAATCCAGAATTTTAAAGTGTGAGAAAGTCCGGGAAAACTTTAAAACCACATAGTTTAAGTGCTTTAAGTTTTAAGACTTTAAAGTCGTGAGATTTCAAAGTTTTCCTAACTTTCCTGCACTTTATATATATATATATAAAGAGAGAGAGAGAGAGAGAGAATCTCGATCTGATCTGGGATTTTAAAGTATGGAAAAGTCCAAGAAAGCTTTAAAACCGTACAGCTTTAAAGATTTAAAACTTAAAACACTTAAACCGTACTGTTTTAAGGCTTTCCCAAACTTTCCCTCACTTTAAAATTCCAGATTAGAACATATATATACATATATATGTGACCAAGCTACTTAGTGGATGGTCAAAATAGATGACCGTCTAATTTCGGCACATGACCTATCGTAAAATTAAATAAGGCATTAAAACATAGATTATGTTCTAGCTACTGATTTTTACTATATATTTAGGATTGATTTTTAGCTTCAACTTTTATGGCTTAATACATCCCAATAAATATATATATTCTCAGCTAATGTTCCAATCCGGAATTTTAAAGTGCTGGAAAGTTCGACAAAACTTTAAAACCAAGCTACTTTGTGGATGGCCAAAATGGATGGCTATCTAATTCCCCATGACCTACCATAAAATTAAATAAGGAACTGAATACCATCAATTCTGCGTTTTAATTTCAAGTTGGAGAATAGTGAAACCAGAAGTGAGGTGATTTGATTTAGTATATATTTAAGCAAGTAAAACTGGAAGCTACAATGTAGCTAAATACAAGGTATATTTGAAATTAAGGTGCTGTAACTTTTGAGCTATAGTTGTTATGAAAAAAAAAAGTTGTGATTATAAAATAAAAGTTAATAATATGTAGTAAATACAATTTTCAAATAATAATTTTGATTAAATTATTAAAGATATAATATATTTTTTATTGTATAAGTAGAAAATCATATTAACATAGCTTATAAGCTATAGCAGCTAATGTTTACCCAACAATAACAGCAGCTAATCATATTAACATAGCTGTAGCTTAAATACTATAGCTACCCAACCTCAATCCCAAGCATACCTACAGTTTCACCGAGTTATGAATGCACTTTGTTTGCATAGTATCTAAGTTTGAATAATAATAAAATTCAAAATTTCTATTTAATAAGTGAAAGTTCCCATCTTCCAAATTTTATTTAAAGAAAAAAGCCAATCTCACAGATAGGAATACAAATCGCATGAGCATAGCAAAGATCCTAGAGTGAGTGGAAACTTTATTTATAGTAACTTCAATAACTAAAAGAAAAACAAATAAAAGGAAACCACAACGTGTGCCAGTGTGCTAACGAAATTACAGAAGCGGATTATGACTATGAAAATAGTTTTTATTAGTGGATTATATTTGGTAACTAGACATGTGCTTATATATAGTAGCTAACATTCTATAGTAGTAATAGCAGACTGTGCTTCTTTTTGAAAAAAACTAAAAAAGATTCCACAACATTTGTTTTTGGAATAATTAAAAATAAATGTAGAAAGGTAAATATTTGCCCTGTTTTCCACTGTTTATTTGCAATGCCAGCTTGTAAGGTCTATTTTCCCAACTTTTTTAAAATCTCAAACTTGTCAAATATTTTGATGATTACTTTGTAAAAATCAGAAGCTTTTATTTCCTTAAATTGCATTTCTTTCAATTACTGGAGTCTTTACAGATTAAACCAAATTGAGAGTTCATTTAGGATTGAGGTTAGGCAATTTGTCGAATATTTTGATGATTACTTTTTAAAAATCAGAAGTTTGTATTTCCTTCAATTGCGTTTCTTTCAATTACTCGAGTTTTCATAGATTAAACCAAACTGAGAGTTCATTTAGGATTGAGGTTGGGCAGCTGTAACTTAAAAGTTATAGTACTAAAGTGTTTGGTAAACACTAACTACTATACCTTGGAAGCTATGTTGATATGATTTTTCACTTGTATGATAGAAAATCTATTATATATTTAACAATTTTGTCAAAATTATTATTTAAAAATTATATTTACTGTATGCTATTAACTTTTTTTCTTAATTATATTTTTTTCCATAATAGCTGTAATTTAAAAGCTATAGTACCTCAATCCTAAACAGACCTTAAATTTGTTCCTTAGCAAATCTCTTTAAAAAACTTCTATTTTCCTATATGACTCTATTATAATACAAATTGATAATTACCTAATTTAAAAATAAATTTATATTATATCCAGTCTTGGCTTTTACAAAATCAGTTATTATTGTTGTTCTTGTAATTGATTTGAGTTACATCTAGTGTTTATATATATAGTCCGAAATTTTAAAGTACAGAAGTCTGGGAAAACTCAAAACCTATGGGGTTTAGTAGGTTTAAAACTTAAAGCATTAAAACCGCACGGTTTATGAGTTTTCTCAAAATTTCCCACACTTTAAAATTTTAGATTGGAACATTTATATATATATATATATACACACACGCACACACACACAATAATAAAATCTCTTCTTGACAGTTACTAGAGTCTTTCCTCAGAATTAATAGAAGTTCTAATTAATATGTTGCGACAAAATGGTGAAGTGATAAAATAAACTCAAAGCATTACATGTATATCTTTTACTTTTAATTGTCAAGTTATTTTCTTGCAAATAATATTATTTTTATAGCATCCTTTTATTGCCAAATATTTTTCAGTAAATACATATTTTATTATTACATGATTGATATTTGTTTTCTATCATTACTCATCTCACAGTACATCAATATCATTCCCCATTACTCTTTCTTTATATGTTAAACTAATTCAAATCAGTTATATTATGTATATAAAACTAAATAAAATTATGAAATTAGTGTAATCTCATATCCTTAAAATTGATTGATGATGAAATGTTAATGTAATGTTGCATGGTAATGGTACCATGCCAGTAGGATTGATATAACCATTACATAAAGAATTGATAAATTATTTCCTCTGATTATTTGATTGCTTAACTTCTAATGCCTTCGTATTTGCCTATTTTCTAAATATTTCATAAAACTCAAAGTCTTAATAATAATGACACTAGTTCAAAGTCTTGTAGGATATAGTGATGTAGATTAGGCTGGTAATGCTGATGATAGAAAAAGCAACCCTGGAGGATATTTTTACCTTGGAAACAACTTTATGTCGTGGCATAACAAGAAATAGAATTCAAATTCTCTCCCCACAATTGAAGCTAAATATATTGCAAATGGATGTTGTTGCACCCAATTATTCTAGAAGAAACAAATGCTTGCGGATTATGGTATGTCTCAAGATACTTTGACTATGCTCATGACAACACTAGTGCTATCAATATTTCCAAAAATCCTATTCAACATTCTAAGAGTAAACATATTGATATTTGTCATCATTTTATTAGAGATTTAGTTGAGAGCAAGACTGTGTTCTTAGAATACATTAATATTGAAAAATAGCTTGCAGATATCTTTACAAAAGCTCTAGATTCTAATCAATTTGATTCTTTAAGTAGAACTTTGGGTGTATATTTTGTATAAGTAAAAATATGTTTGCATTTAGATTTAAGAAATGCATTTGTGCATTAGATATAGGGCATGTATTTATGTGTTTTTAATTTTAAGTCTTTGTTTTTTGTGTTTCATTTGTGAAAAATTGATAAGCTCTTGAACTAATAAACGACAAGCAATATTTCATGTTTTTAAAGACTTGAAAGCTATGAAAAAGTTTTGATTAGAGCTATTTAACTTTTATTCAAAAGCACATAAATGTTAATTTAGTGTTTACTTTGACTCATGGTTTTGATATTGAAATGTTTTTGTTGAGAATATTTAACTTGAGTTATGACTATTTGCTTTAATTTTTATCTTGTCGTTAGACCTCTAATATGTATAGACAATACGGTCAAAAATAGCTAATTATAACACTTAATAGTAAAGCTATCATTGAATAATTTGGAACTATATGGCAAACACTATATAGAGGAAAATTTACCGTGAAAGCGCATGAGCGTAATCACTTTTTAATTATCACTAAGCTAAATTAATTTCCAATGAGAAAAAACTTGTGCTAAATCAAAAAGTCAGAATGGATAGCAAAGTTTCACTTTACACACATGTTTTTCATATTTGAAATGGTCAAAATTAGAGATAAATATGATAAGGTTAGTTTGACCAATTATATGTTTTATCATTGAGACTTTGACTATGAATATTGATGAATTTTTTAAAACAAGGTCTTGATTGAATTGCTTGTACACACACACCAAAGCTTAAATTTCTCTAATCTTTACTTATTTGAGGAAATTAGAGCTTGATTTTGTGGATTAATGCTTCCTTGATTACTTCACTTGTTCTAGTTTGTTATTAATGCATTGAAAAATAAAATTTTCCAATTTTGTTCACGATGCATTTCATTCTCGTGTTTTTACATATTTCTATTAATGCATTAATTCATTTTTTCCTGTGAAAACTAAATTGGTTGCATTCTTTTGGTCGTAACTTTGTCTAAAGTACTCCAAATTTAGTTCTATTAAATTTTGTGAAAATATGATTTGAAGATCTTTCCAACAATATGTAGATCATATTCTGATTCTATTCTATCAAACTTGGTCCATGGGTGGATTTTGTTGAATCTTAGGATTTGATTGTGGTTGAGCTAGAAATTTACTTTTTTCTTGAATTGTGAGTGCAAAAGTAATTTTAACAAGAGTATCTTTCAAATTAGAAAAAGTTTATGTATTTTGATTGTTAATAACATCTTGCTTTATAATGAATGAGTGCATTGTATCTTCCTGATTTTTCCATGGTGATAACATATAATACATAAGGCTAAGAATTTTGCAACTTTTATAGAGGTGGTGCTTGTGAAGATTGTGCATTATTATTATTATTTCTCCAACTAAAATTTGGATGATTTCTCTAACTAGTATTATAAATCTGTAAATATGGGTTTCGCTTATTGAAAGTTTTGATGTCATTAACTTGATCATGGACATATTCTTCAAGTGCAGATAGAGTGGGACAATCTTAAGTGAAATAATCATTAGAACTATAAATATTACATGTAATTTCTTGAACATATTTTACTTTATCATTCTTTTTATGTTCTAAAGCTTCAACATTTCTAATTAAGGATGCAAATTTTGCTTATAAATCATGATCTTCCCTAAGATTATGGATTCCTCTGCTAGATAGAGATAGTTGTGGTTTATTTGACTTCAAAAGTACCAATAGTATCCTAATATTATGAAATTCTAAGTGTGCAACATAAGAGAGAGGGTGAATTTAGTATTTAAAAATTTCTTCAATAATAACATTACAATTCAATATCAACAACTACCACAACCAATAATAATAAAAATTTTTATAGCAAGTAAAGGTAAAGAGTTAAGAGTAGAGAAAATGAACACGATATTTGTACGTAGTTCGGCAAACCTCGCCTACGTCCATGTCTCCAAGTAAATCACGCTTAAGGATTTTACTATCCAAGCCTCCTAAGGCTTCAAGTTCTTACAATTGACTTTCAAGATATCAATAAATCACTTTACAAATGATTTTTCACTCATACACACCTTCCCTAAGTGTTTCCCACACTTACACTCACACAAATTTGATAATAATTTGAAGATTACAATAAATACTCTCTTATAAAGTTAATATACAAATGATAGGTTAATGTATATAGATTTGTAAAATAAAAGCACTAAAGTAATATGTTCTGGATATAACTCAATGGACATGCTAGATTTCTTTAAAAACATGTTTAATTTGAGTTTATATAGTTTGGACAAGTAAACTAGCTGTTATTGATCTCTAGATAATAGCCGAATCATTGCTTGAATCAGACGGTTAGCTACTAGGCTTTTTTGGCAAGTTACCATTGCATTTTTGAATTTAAGAATTAGCCTATGAGGTTTGCCACAACCTTTAAGGTAGCTAGCCGCTAACTCACTGCCTTTTAGGTGGTTAGCCACTACATTTTGGCCGGCTAGTCGCTACAGTTCTAATATCTACATTTTAGCCATAAAACTTTTATAAAATATACTATAGCCCAAAATTTTTTAATATTTTATAAATAGATCTAATTCCATAATTTCAAACAATACTTCTTGATTTCAAAGTTCTTAAAATATTTTCGATTTATTCCTTAAACATGAAAACAACCAATTCATGAAATATTTTTCCTTTAAATAGAAAATCTTTATATAATGAAAATAATGATTCATTTTAAATGTCATGAAAACTAACTTAAGCTTTTAAGTGCTTAATTATGCATACATATAATTATACTAGCTTTACAAGAAATGTAAAAGGAGAACTCACCTAAGCTAGTGCCGTTGAAGCTTGCCCTTGACATCATGAGCTTTGCGCCTTTGTCCGTAAGTATCTTAAACTAGATTTCACATGTATGATTTTTATCCTTCAAGAATTAATGAGATTGTGAAATATATGCATTTCCTATTTTACTGATGACATGTGGTTTGCTATTATCCAAACTAAAACATCGTATGACCGTACAGGTCAACATATTGTGTATTTTCAGCTAATTGGTCAAGATAATCTAGTGCAACTTCAGAATTTTTATCTCTAAATTCACCATTACACATCATTTCAACAACCGGTCTACTTTGGGGGTATTAAGTCTTCGTAGAAATAAGTGACCAATAGCCAAGTTTCAAAACCGTGGTGTGGACATACATTAAGAAATTTTTTAAACCTATCCCAACATAAGTATAATGTTTCCCATTTTTTAAGTGAAAGAAGTGATTTTTCGTTTAAATGAACTAGTTCTATAAAGTTGAAAGAATTTTTTCAAAAATTGTTCTTGCATGTTATTCCAAATTCTTATTGATCCAGTCTAAAGTTTTATAGCTAAATTTTAGCTTTATCTTTTAATGAAAAAGAAAAAATACTTTAATCTAATTATGTTCATATTGCAATTTTGGCTTATGTATGTATTACAAACTTCATCAAAATCTCTTAAATGAAAGTATGGATTCTCGGATTCTAAATCATAAATGTTGGTAAAAGTTGAATAACACTTGGTTTGAAGTTGAATCGAGATGCTTCTGAAGGGAATATTATATACGAGGGTCCTCCAATTCTAGTTGGATTTATGTAGTCTCAAAAATCTTGGTTGATTCTGATCATGTGCGTTATGTTAAGAGTGGTTGTCTTCTTGATCAATTTCTAAATTAAGTTGACTAAAAAGGTTTTCGTCTTGGATATCTTCCATGATTGGTGGCAGTGATTGAGATTTACGAATTAATCTACTATTTAAAGTTCGAAACCAAGGTCTCACGCAAAGATGATGATGATGATATGTGTGTGTGTAAAATTAGATGATACACAAATAAATGAGCAAAATAAAAAAAAATTGAAAATTACACAAACTAAAAAAATAAAAATAAACTGAAAATTAAATGAACTAGTAATATAAATGTGCAATAAAAAATGCAATAAAAATAAACAAACTGAAAGCTAATTAACTGAAATTAAAATCACTAAACAAGTGGTTAAACCGGCCATATAAATAAAGTAGTTAAACAAAAAAAATAACTAAATTAACAAAATATTAAAAATTTAGGTGGGTCAACTGACTATATAAATTAATAAAGTAAATGCTAAAAAGAAAAATGCAAAGGAAAATAAAATACAATAAATTTGCAATTTAAATTGCAGAATCAGAATAAGAAACAAAGAAAAGAAACCTCAAAATGCAGACTAAATTTTTTCAAGTTTTAAAAATTGCCAACCAATTAAGTGATTAATTCATGTTATTATGCATTTGTTGCAATTTTAAATTCACTCTTTAGTTGAGTCAAAGTAAGGTCCAATGGAGTCCAAATAAGGTCCAAATTTGATTATTATGGGAAATTTCAGCTAGAGAGCTATTTGCAAACTCTCTATACTTTTGTGGTCTCACTGCAATTCAAAGAAGAATACTACCGAAACTAGGGGTGGCAATATGGGTCGGGATTCGTTTATTCGATTCGATTCGATCGAATTAAATGGGTTTGGGTTTGAAAAAATTGATTCGTTTAATAAATGAGTGAATTCGATTCGATTCATTAATTAAACGAATCGAATACTGAGTTTGAAAATTTTGATTCGTTTATTCGTTTAGAATTTGTTTATTCGTTTAGAATTCGTTTAATAAATGGGTTATAAGCGAATCGAATACTGGTCGATTCGTTTAAAATTCGTTTATTATTTATTTAATAAATTTGTATTAAAAATATATAAGTTAAAATTGAAAAAAAATAATAGGTCCGAGTAGTCCTAATTCTCTAAATTAAGAGGGGTTTATGTGATAAATTAAGAGGGATTTATGTGATAAATTAAGAGGGATTTATGTGATAATCATGAAGGGGTCTAGTTGATATTTTGCGGATGTTTATAAAAGGAAAAAATCAGAAAACCGGATTGAAAACCGAAAATTTAGTGAAACACGGAGAGAGAGAGAGAGAGAGAGAGGACCCGTAACAGACCAGTTTACCGATCGAACCCGAGAAACCGACCCGTCGGTTTCTCCCATCTCCGACCACCTCACCGCCGAGCAAGGTGTCAAATGGCAGCTTGTGAGCCGGCCGTCCATCCCCAGCCGCCCTTGCTGCCGGAAAACGCGTGGAAAGCCGTCGGTGAAGATCGAAAGTTCCGCGGATTTTGTGCAGACGATCGCCGGCGATTCCAGTCGTCTTTGGCCGTGCCACCGGTTGGAAAAGCTTCCCCACCTCACCATCTTTCATTCCCGACCAGTCACCGGCACGAGGAGGCTGATTGCTGCCGTCCGATCACCCCAAGAGCCGCGGCTTCACAAGCTCGATCCGGCCACGCCACTGGCGTGGGAGGACACCACCGGCACCGTTGGACTCACCTCGACGAGAAGTGTCTAGTCCGAGCTTCTCCACCGCCGTTGGGTGAATTTCCGGCCGTAGTTGGACTCACCTCGACTAGAAGTGTCTCGATAATCGAATTTATGTTATTTTTATGTTTGATTTATGTTGTGGTATTTTTATTTATAGATTTATGATGTTGTATCTTGTACATGTTGATTAATTGTTATATTATAGTTGATTTTTATTTAGTATTGTTATTTAAATGAATTTCTTGGATTAATTGGGGCCCTTAAAATAATTTTGAATTATTTTGTTTTTAGGAGAATGGCCACAAGCCGAAGTAATTCAGCCTACACAATTAACTGATTCTAGTGTTGGCGATGATGATGTAAATGACATAATCGAGCAGGAAGAAGAGATTGAAAAGGTTTAAGGCTAGTAGAACAAAAGGCACCACGACAAAGGAAACTAACTTCACAAGTTTGGTCGTTGTTCAGTAAGGTTCAGGGGATAAGTATCCGGACAACAAGCCGAGAGCGGTGTGTAAAAATGCAACATTGAGTACGTGATTGCACGCAATTACAGTGCAGGTAATTTAAGAAGACATTATGAAACTTGTGCAAAATTTAAAAGCGTGATCCTATACAAATGATGTTAGATCGTAGTGATTGATCCTTAACTCGTGTTCCCAAGTTTGAAGCTCATGTGTTTCAGTGAATTATTGTCTTACGCCATTGTTATGCATGATTTGCCATTTCAATTTGTTGAATATGAGGGAATTAGAAGAATTTGGAATTATTTGTGTGATGAAGTGCCCAACATCTGTAGGAACATTGCAAAAGCCGATGTGTTAAAAATGCATAATAGGGAAAAGACAAAAATTGAAGCATGTTAGAAGAAGCTCCTACTAGAATATGTCTTACTACTGATTTATGGACTTCATAACTACGGATGGTTATTTGTGTCTCACTGCACATTTCATTGATAAGGGATGGAATTCTGAGAAAAAAGTGCTGAATTTTTGTGAAATGCCAACTCCACATCTTGGGGTTGCTTTGGCTGAAAAAATATTGTCATTGTTGTGTGAATGGGTATTGAGAAAATGATATTTTCATTGACTGTGGACAATGCTTCAAGTAATGATGTTTGTGTTGCAATGTTAAAAGTCAATTGAGATTAAGGAATGCTTTGGTGTGTGATGGAGATTTCTTTCATATTCGATGTTGTGCTCATATTATTAATTTAATTGTTCAACAAGGATTGAAAGAAATTGAGAAAGAAATAGAAAAAGCCCGTGAGAGTGTGAAATATGTGAAAGGGTCACAAGTGAGAAAAAAGAAATTTTTAGAGTGCGTTAAGCAAGTATCTCTAGATGACAAGAAAGGATTAAGACAAGATGTTCCTACAATATGGAATTCAACTTTTCTTATGCTTGATAGTGTTTTGTATTATAAAAATGCTTTCCAGTCATTTACAATTGAGTGATTCCAATTACAAGAATTGTCCTTACGAAGAAGAATGGGGAAATAGAAAAGATTGGCAAATTCTTGTCTATGTTGTACGAGATCACATGCATTTTTACGGTTCAAAATACCCACTTCAAATTTGTATTTTCGAAGGTGTTTGCGACTAAAGTTGCTTTAGATCAATTATTTTGTAGTGAGGATGTGTACATGAAAACTATGGCACAAAAAATGATCGAAAAATTTGAGAAGTATTGGTCTGATTTTTGTACCATTTTGGCCATAACGGTCATCTTGGATCCTAGATACAAGATGGCATTTATTGAGTTTGCTTTAGCAAGGCTTATGGTCAAAATTCGGAGGAGTTGAAACATGTTCGAGATAAGTTGTTTTCAATTTTTGGTGAGTATAATTTGATCACACCATCTTCCTCCACTACATCCGTACTCACACAAATGAGTGATGTTGGTTCAAGTTCGAGACGTAATGACAATAATCAAAGCACACTGAACTAAAAGACCATGGATATATTCAAGGTACATTTACAATTTTCTTATTTGTTTATTGTAAGACTTATTATTTTCATACTCGTTTTGAATTTTGACTATTCTTATTTCTTAATTATTTTGTAGGAGTTTAATGATTTTGATAACATGGATTGTAGTGCTTATGTTAAAAAATCTGAATTAGAGCTTTATTTAGATGAGCCAAGAATTGATAGAAAGATTGATTTGGACATTCTAAGTTTTTGGAAAGGAAATGGGTTTCGTTATCCTAACCTTTCTTCCATGGCTCGTGATATCTTGAGCATTCCTATATCCACTGTTGCATCTGAATCAGCTTTCAGTGTTGACGGTCGAGTTCTTGATTAATTTCGAAGTGTATTGAAGCCGAGAGACAGTCGAAGCAATTATTACTACTAGAGATTGCAAGTTTGGAGAAATTGGTAAAACTTGTTTATAAAATTTATTTACTTTTCTTTTATAATATTATGTGCAATTGTTTCTAATTAAAATTGATTTTTATAAAATTATTGTAGAAAATTTGGATGTCACTGTGGATCAACTTACTCAAAACATTATAAACATGAGCACTAATTATGCTCTATCTCGCATGCAGTGCCAATAATCCAAATGACGATGATGTGAGTGTGGTAGGTAAAATTTTTATCTTGTTTAATTATTATTTCCTTGAAAATGCTACAAATTTGCTATATATTTTGATTTTTGAAATTTTACAATGACTATTATTAATATTGCAGCATGTTAATAACATTTTATTTACTTTTTGGTGTAGGATTTTTGTTTTCAAGGTGATAAAGACAAATGAAGAGAATTAAAGAAATTGTATTTTTTTATAATTTGAATTTGAATTATTGTTATTTTTAATATTAATTATTTGATATTTGGTATTTGGATGACTGTATAATATGATTTGAATTATTTGTATTTTGTTGTGAGATATTAAATTTGTATTTTTTTTGCTTAATTTTGTTTATTAATTTTATTTTTCTAAACGAATTGTAAACGAATCTGGATTCGATTCGATTCGTTATGAATTTGTAAAGGATAAACGAATCCGAATTCGATTCGATTCGTTTATCAATTCTATTAAACAAATTAAACGAATTAAACGAATCGAGCCGAATATTCGTTTAATAAACGAATCGAATCCGAATCTTGAAATTTCAATTCGTTTAATAAACGAATCGAATTCGAATCCATAGAATTTTGACCCAATTCGTTTACTGATTCAATTCGAATTCGATTCGTTTATTCGCTTCGTCACCCCTAACCGAAACAAGAATCTTTGGGGTGAAAGTGAAATTCTAAAATTTTTGTAGATAAAACAGAATTCAACAAAAGGAGGTAAATGAAAATTTACAAACAGTAGAAGAAATGAAAAACGGAAAAATAAAAATAAAACAAAATAAATACGTTTCCTTTGCAATGGTGCAAAAAATTTGACATGACTCAAAATCTTTAACTAACTCCCAAGTATAAGAACATCTAGTTATAATATAGTTCAGTGAGTCCAATAGCGATCTACAAAAAATTATTTAATTTTTCTAAGAAAGAAAAATAGAATTTAAATATATGCAATTTAATTTAACTGAAATTATAGAATTAAATTAGTTAGGGTTATAGATCCACTCTTAGTAGTAAATATAATTTAATAAATTCTTTTTATCTTATTTCTTTATTGCCAAAAATATTAATTATACAAATTATAATGATTTTCTCATTAACTTTCTTATGGATTAAGTACTTATTGTGCCAAAATATATCTTATATACAATAAGTCAAAATACCATTTTGCCATACTATATACTAAATATTAAGAATTTATTTGTCTCAAACTCTCTTGTTTATCTACAATAAATCAAAATTTTAAAATACAATATATGGATAAAATTAAATAGAAAATAATTTAATTTATATAACTAAAAATAGAATTTAATTAAATCATATTTTTTCTACTAAGAGTTTCATCTTATCCTAACTATTATTATTTAGCTAAGCATAATTGAATAAAATAATCATTAATATTAAATTATACATAATAAAAGAAATGAAAACAACTAAAATTGGAAATAAAACTAAATTTATTTATGAAATTAATTTATTAAATATTATAAAGAGAGATGAGAAGAAGAATTTAGAGAGAAAATACTAACTTATGATTAATCCACACCATATAAATAAATAAAACCAATGGCCATACATTTGTTCCACTAATAAAATATAAACCTAACTTACTCCACTTGAGCACACCTACCTCCATTAACAATTACCACACCTAATATGGTAAAAACTTATAGTTTTACAATTATCACACTTAACATAGTAAAAACTTATAATTTTATAACAAAAGTCGTGAATCTTCTTTCTAATTTTTCAGACATCCGAGTCTAAATTTGGCATTCGTTTATCTGTTTGGAGTTTCGAATTGCATAAAATTATTACTTTTTACCTAATAAACATAAAAATATACAAAATCAAATATTTAAAAACATAATTAAAAATTCATAATATATTACATAATTACAAATATATATTATAATATAAATATAAAATAATATTTTTACCCCTTAGTGAATATATAATTTTTAACACTAATCAGTTATTATAACCTGATTTCTTAAGTTGGGTCATCTTATTGTAGAAGAGTAAAAAACCATTTTTCATGCTACAAGCAAGGAATTGATGTAGGATTGCTCAAAGAATATTATACTTACATTCATGTCCACAAAAAGTATCACAATTGGATGATATCCACCATTTGGTTTTTGACAAGCCTTTTTCCATGCTACACTTTTATCCACTTTCAAATTGGGCTTTTCACATTCTCTTTTCTAATGCTAATAAAAATGCGACCAATGTTATATATAAATCAAGTGTTTTAAAATAAATATAAATTTTTATCAAAACTAAAAACTTTCTATTTCTTCTTCTAGTCCTGTATAATAATCTTTTCAGCCATGGTGGTTGTTGAAAAGATTTAGTGCCTGTCTTTCTTTTTAAGGCCACTAAGTTTCTAATGCATATCATACATATATTTAATAGCATTGACATAAAAGAAATTATAAAAAAAAAGTTTGAAAAAATAATATTCACAATAATAAAATAAATTCTTTAGATAGTCAATCATTAACAAATGCATCCCAATGTCCCTTTAATTTGTATGAGAGTACAATAGTGGTGGGATACGCAAATGATTTGGATGGGAATTCTTTATATTTAGCCCAAAAGTATATCTAAAAGTACGAAATGAATTTCCAGCATTTTCCAAAAGTTGTCTTTTAAATCGTTCATCCATATCAAACGCGCTCTATAAGATACGTAATATAAAAACAATTTAAAAAAATTTCTAATGCATTTTTCAAAAGTTGTCTTTTAAATCGTTCATCCATATCAAACGCGCTCTATAAGATATATGTAATATAAAAACAATTTAAAAAAATTTCTAATGCACAATTTGTTTGTAAAGCATACCTGAATGTATTCTTATCTTTAGAATCTCTCCGTTCTTTTTGCAAATCAATGAAGGGTTTGGCTACAATGCCAGTGGCAATGTAGCCAGTATGGTGCTGGGCTCACATAAAGAGAGCCTGGTTGTCTTTGGCAACTTTTTGGCAGCCGAAGATCGATTGCACCTTTTTTTTAATATTTACGAAATTAATTAAAATAATGTATTAATTAAGAAATTGTGAAACAAATCATTAATAGTAAAAACAAATTAAACAAATAAATATAATGTTATCACAATTAGGAGAAAGAAATAAAAATTTGAAATAAAAAAAGATAAATATTTGTTTCAAACTTAATATGTGATGTCTCATATTTAACATCAAAATTTTCATGTATATTGTTACTTGTCTTAACTTTATTATTCTAAATACCCCAAAATTTCTTTTCCCTCTCATTTCAAGTTTGACATCCATGTTACATGTTCAATATCTTTTGTCACATGTATCATGTGTTTTGTTGCATGTTTACATGGATCTCATGTATAACTTTAACTGTTGCAGGTTTGATTTCAGTTGTTGTATGTTTTACATGATCTTTTTACATTAAATTTCATGTTTGATGTTTGACCTCACTTCTTATATGTTTGACCTCATTTATTGCATGTTTCACCTGAATTGTTGCATGTCCTGAATAAAGACAAAAATAAAAAAATAAAAATTTTCCTGTTCGTTTCATGTTTTATTTATGTGTTGCATTTTTTTACCTTAATTGTTGCATGTTTCACGTGATCTGTTGCATATTAAGTGGTTCTCATGTTTAAGCTCAGTTGATGCATGTTTGACATAACTTGTTGTATGTTTCACATGCCTTTTTTATACATAAATTTAATGCTGATTATTTGACCTCACTTCTTGCATGCTTGACCTCAGTTGTTGCATGTTTCACTTGAATTATTGCATGGATTGAATAAAGCCAAAAAAATAAAAATAAAAAATCTCTTGTTTTATGTTTCACATCGGGCGTTGCATTTTTTACCTCAACTGCTGCATGTTTCACATGACCTATTACATGTTTACGTCATTCTCATGTTTGGCTAAATTCTCATGTTTAACCTTAGCCGTTGCATGATTCACCTGACCTATTGCATATTTATGTCAAACTCATGTTTAACCCCTTAATATATGCACAATTTTTTTGTTGGACAAATTTATCTTACCTTAATATTAAACTATCAATATTGGAAATTAAATAAAATGTAAGCTTCCGTCTATAAAAAGACGAAAAAAAACACACACACAATTTATGTCCTTGAGTCAAAATCAAATGCACGGACTAACTTGATCTTGCTAGTTAGTGTACAAGTAATCTTGGTGTTGCTACAGTTTAGTTTAGTTGGATCTACAAAATAAGTAGTTGGGTGTGCTTAAAAACAGTTACTTATTGGTGTTTTTGCAGTTTTCGAGAGTACTGATTCTTCCTCGTCTTTTTTATTTTTTGGGTTAATTTTTTTGAATTAGATTGAATCATGTCTAAAGAACTACTAAGCATTCAACCATTTGAACTCAAGTTTACATTTAAGTATACAAAACTCCATATTTCACCACCTCTTTTTTTTTCCCCTTTTTTAATTTAAATATTATGAATCTCAATTTTGTGTTTATGGTAATCATTGTTCTCATTCTTTTTAAGTGGTCGTAAATGGTTATTTTGGAAAGAATACGTTGTTTGCATGGAACTATATGGTTGATTACTTGATTGTAACTCTTAATTATAAGGGATGGATTGGCTTTTGCTCAATGTTATATAAACTATCAAAATCTACAATTATAATGGTTTTGCAAGAAACATACTACAGCAACAAAAATAAAAAGGCCATCTTTGAGATGTAAATACAAAATATGCAACCTTCATCCATTAACATTTTTTGCCCACAAAAACTATAGGACAGAAACCAATAGCAGTCCATCAAACAGGGTGTTAAATCACTTGAATCATCAAATAAATGGCATCATATTCAAGCAAAATTACTATTCCTTCATTTCATGCATGAACAAAACCAAGGAGGATGTCTCATGATCTTTCGGTAAACGATAAGCAACAAGTTTGTCTTCATCTTTGATCAATCCTAACAAATCCCAAGCTTGTCTTCATCTTTGATCAATCCTAACAAATCAGATGGCTCCTCTAGCATACGAAAAATCTTACTCTAGTATATCTGCATGTCAGCCCATACATTTAGAGCTCAAATAACAAAGCTTTAAATATGAAGATCATGCACACAAGCACAAATTGCAAAATGAACACTCAATCCCCAAATTTCTTAACTTCCCATCTAGTGGTGAAAATTATAATCATACCAAATAAAAACATTTGATGACTCAAGGACTAGCATATGAATTCTTTAAATCACATATCCTACATCCATATGTAAATGCTGCATAAATAATCATGGTATTTGAGCACCTATGCAGGAGAAAATTAAAACATATATTCCCTATAATATTTCCAAGCACAAAAGATATATAAGTTACACCACATGAATGCTTACAGAGTAATCAAAACTACTTTCACTAAGAATTTATAATACAATAATTTCATCAACAAGCTGTGGAAATGAAATCAGTAGCCTTCAGAAAATGAATTCAATATATACAAATGAGACTAATCTATATTAAAAAGGAAACGATTTTACCATCTACCTTAAAGAGTGTAATAAATATTAGAGCTTCACTGACCAGAAAACAAAACAAACTGTAAGCCATCAAAACTAATACCTTAAACAAATCTGAGCAACCATAATTAATTAATCAAAGCTAGTTCAATAAACAAACACAACAAAAATAACCCAGCCATTACAAATCTGAGCAATCAAACATAATTATAAACCCAGCAAACAAACGAATTAAGGCTAGCAAACCACACTAAAATTGGTGAAAGAAAAGGAGCAATAATAAAAGATCGTGATCGGAGTACCTTTCATGTCTCTATTGAGGTGGCTATGATGGTGAGAGTGGTGGATGAAACCGAAGAGCTATAAAGAGTCTTTGCCGGCCATCAAGAATTGCCTGTTGTCTAGCAA
Source organism: Murraya koenigii (assembly GCA_025617385.1). Taxonomy (NCBI): domain Eukaryota; kingdom Viridiplantae; phylum Streptophyta; class Magnoliopsida; order Sapindales; family Rutaceae; genus Murraya; species Murraya koenigii. Next base: position 15,733,997 of record CM046812.1, read on the forward strand.
GAAACTGCTACTACTGATCATAAAGGAGTTGTTGCCCGACAAAGAGTCGTGGCTGCTCACACTGACATGCTAGTGAAATGCTTCAAACTGTGGCTGAAGCCGATTTTACTGCTCCGACATATTATGAGCGTCACCCAACAGCTGATGGACCGGATCTTCATAAGCTTTCGTAGTCAAACGGTAAGCCCGAGGCAGTTGTGTCGTAGTTATATCTGTAAGTTGATCGGGGAAAAGCACATTGTTCCATATACGACAGTTGATGGCAGCAATCAAAGTGGACCTGTTCGTAGCCGAGGGATCTCTAACCTAACTATTATCTTGCCATATAAACCCTAAGCTATCAATTGCATCATCTCCTAATTCTTGAGTCTCCTCAAAATTCGGCTCATCAATGGGGACCCAAAAATGTTAAAGGATTCACGTAATGATACTGCCAAAAATTAAAGTTTTGTTCCCTGTCCTTAAAGCGGTGATTATATGCTAAAGGATAACATACCTAACATTAACGTTCATTCCTTCTAGAATATTATCTAATATCGCAACATCAAAGCAAGTTGCTTCATCAGCATGTCCCTTTCGAGGGCTAATGATATGCTGAAGTACATTATGAAGGATCTGGACTTATAGGCACCAAACTTGTGCTTTTAAGGTGGTTGTATTACAATCTTCAAAGGAAATTCCAGAGCACTTACAAATATTCTTCATAGCTCGTGTGTGAATACCAGGGAAAATCAAGTTTGCTCCTAGATGTATAAACATAATAACCAACACCCTCATTGCCTAGTATCCCATTCAGGTCTATAACATCGGATTTAATAGGAGTTCCAGCTACATTGATGATTACTCAATTTTTCTTAGCCGCAGTGTAACATATGAACTTGTTATATTTATTTATGTAAATAATGAATTTAATAGGGGGTTTATGTGATAAATTGAAAGGGGGTTTATGTGATAAATTGAGAGGGGGTATATGTGATATATCATGAGGGGTCTAGTTGATATTTTGCGGATGCTTATAAAAGAGTGAAAATGGGGTGAAATTTGAAAAAACCGAGTGAAAGAGAGAGGAGAAACCCGAGCCGTAACTTGAGCCAGACCGACCATGCAAACCGACCCGCGGTTTCTTCCATTTCCAGCCACCTCACCGTCGAGCTTGGTATCAAATCGAAGCTTACGTGATGGAAAGCGTTCCCCAGCCGTCCTTGCTGCCGGAAACGCATGCGGACGCCGTCGGTGAAGCTTCGGAAGTTCCGCGGGTTTCTTGTGAGACGATCGCCGGCGATTCCGGCCGTGTTAGCCACGCCACCGGTTGCAAAAGCTTCCCCACCTCACCATCTTCCATTCCCGACCAGTCATCGGCACCGAGGAGGTCGTTTGTCGCCGTCCGATCACCCCGAGAGCCGCGACTTCACGTGCTCGATCCAGCCGCCGCCGCGTGGGAGGACACCACCGACACCGTTGGACTCACCTCGACGAGAAGTGTCTAACCCGAGCTTCCCCACGCCGTTGGGTCAATTTCGGTCAACGTTGACCGTAGGGGCATTTGGTAATTTCATGTGTTAAGGGTAATTTCGTACTTTTCAGCTTTGAGGGTGATTTTGTAAACTGAATTGTGGATATATTGGTAATTTTATGATGTTGTGGGTAAATTAGTAAATTATGAAATTGAGGGTAGTATAATTTCGGATTATATTAGTAAATTACTGAATCACGGGATTATTACGGTGGCCAGGAAGATTGAGAGTTGTAATATTAGGACGAATATTTATTTTAAGGCGTTATTTTTGAGAGATTAGTTCGAATTATAATTATGGAAAGTAATTGTGTCGTTTACGTAAATTAGGTGGATCTGCGGACGAGAATCTACTGCGGACTTGGGTGATAATCGAGTCTGAAATTATCATTGTGAGTGGAATATATTAAAATTATTTGGTTTTTATATAGTAGAGCTTGTTTATGAAATGAATATTTAAAGTGCTTCTATTAAATGGTTTTCGAAATAAATGTTTATTACGTATAAATATTGTGTTAGGTTATATTTATTTATTTATGCTCAGTATCGATTTTAAAATGCAAAAGAGATGATTGATTTTCGAACATGTTTTAAAGTGCTTTTATGCGGTTTCGAGCATGATTTTAAGAATATATGATTGATCCTGTTTATGATTTAAAATGTATATACATTGCTTTTGAGCATGATTCAAGTATTTATATGTTGATTCGAGAATAATTTAAAGTGTTTACATATAGTCTTGAGCATGATTTAGAATGTTTATACATATGGATTTTGAACATGATTTAAAGAGTATATGATGGATCTTGGACATGAGATATATTGATTTCGAGTATGATTTAAAGCATGATTTAAATGTATACATATATAATGATTTCGATCATGTTTTTAAGTTTTAAGCAAATACCAGTTCCTCAGGATGAGATGAGATAGTAGGCCTTTGGGGCCGTCTGAACACACATAGAGGCTTTGGGCGTGTGTTTGGCGCTTTCGCCCTTTGGGGCATATGCATGCATATTGAGATATGAGATCGGATGGTTCGGACACGATGTCGCGGGATAGCGCATCATTGCACGTCCGATGAGATCCGGGTATGAGATATCTTGATGAGCATGAGATGGTACGTCCTTTTGTCTATCCGTGTAGCTCCGGGCATGATGGTACTCGGATAGTACATCATTGCCAGTCAGTTGAGGTCCGGATGAGACTAGATTATCCCACAGGTATTTGTTTAAAGGTATTTGTTTAAGGATATTTGTTTAAAGGTATTTGTTTAAAGGATATTTGTTTAAAGGATATTTGTTTAAAGGATATTTGTTTAAAAGATATTTGTTTAAGGATACTTGGTTAAAGATATTTGATTTAATGTTTGATATTTTAATTTGAGAAGATATTTCGATATGAGAAGTTTTTTATTGATTTTGTGACGATGATCGGTTTTGCTTATGTTCAAATTATGATTGAATTGAAAGTAATTTCATATTCAAATATTTATTTGAGAAGCGTGATTATACAAGTGATGCACTTATTTTTGTAATTATTTTATAATTTAAAAGTTATTATCCACTCACTGAGCTCACTGAGTTTTATACTCATTCCTATTTTATTATATTTTTCCCCCCCCAGGAGATTACAGGTACAACAGTTAACCCAGCAGCTGTACATAGTTGGAGTCATTTGGGCCACTGAGGTTGTTTGAGGACATAGGAAAATTATTTTCTTTTGGTTAATGTATAATTATCATGTTTTGGATTTATATTAGGGATGTGATTTATGAATTATGAAACGAGTGTATTATTGGATATGTTATCGGATGAGATTGGGTTGATGCAGTTGATGTTTGATAAATGATTTGGGAGTGTTTATGTTGAAATTGCAGGTTTGGAAATGTTATATTTTTAGGGGAGGTTCTGCCGAAATTTCGGTAGAATTCTCATTAATAAGATGATTTTAATATTTAAGTTCAATTTTTTTAAGATAGGTCGCCTCTGGATATGGGGCGGGTCGTCTCACGCAGAGATATCTTTATTTGAGTAAAACACCTTCACTAGATTCGAGTACACATTTTCACTAACGACCAATACGTCGCTCTAGCTCATATTATCAACTAAAGTTCTAAGAGTTCTTCTACGGATAGATAGTTTCTCTAAATTTTGTAAACTAACAAAGTAAGATGGGAGTATCAACCTCGACGCAAACCGGTTATAAAATTGTTTCCTTAAGATCAGGGTCCGAAAATGAGGCGTAAAGAATTCAAGAGGTGTTTGCGTTTCTGACCACCCTCGAGCTCTCCACCAAATTGCAAATCTTTAATTTTTTACTGAAATCGGTGATTTTGAACCGATTAAATTGGAATAGAGGTGCTTTAAGGGTAATGAATAGGTCAAATTTGTACGATGAGTAGGGAAATATGGGTCAATATTCATAAATTTTGTTCGACCAACATAGGGTTCACGATTGGGGTATTTTTAAAAAGATTGACAAAATCGTGTGTTTCTAAGGAAAAATCATAGTTAGAGTGATGAATAATGCTTGGGAGATGTTAATAAAGCAATAAAAATGGCTGAAATTGATGATTTGTTCAGAGAGAAAGAAAGCAAATATGGGTCGTGGAGGGAAGAGAGAGAGAATGAGTGAGGAAAATGAATGTGTTGGAATAATGTGCTCTTTAAAACATATTGATTTTTTGATTAATAAAATATTTTAAGTATTTATTCAGATATTTTGAATTGCATTAATATTTGAATAAAGTCCATTTAATCATATTATATATATTTATGTGATCACTATGTGGATTCGCATAAGACATAAATACAAGTTATCTTATGATTAAATAAATTAAGTTCGCAGTTGATAAATAAAGTTGGGCACTTTATTTAGGTATAGACTGTAATAAACTCATTGAGTGATTTGTCTTAATCATGTATGAATTTATTGATGTAGTATGTCTACATTGAACTGGATCACATATGAGATTTAATTAACCTAGTAATAACTGTCAGACTTATTAAATCTCATAGGCATTGATTTACTGTAATCTTAATATTGAGTTAGTTATGATTTCATGATTGTAATTGTTATTTCATTTGAGTTACTAATGAGCATGACATACACATGTAGTCTAGATTACCCGGTATCTTGGTGGGAGCAATTACAAGTATTGAAATTGGAGATTAACAATATAGAATTTATACGACACATCTCTTGATGGGTTTTCGATCTTGATCATAGAATTCTCCGGCACGGTGTCTCAACATAAATAAGTATGTTGAAAATGATCATTAGAGAAAACCAGTAAGTATCAAGGAAAAAGATGTAATTAAATTAGTTGGACAGTTGAGATATCAATTTAAATTAATGATGTGGTACAAAGGATTGTGCAGTAAAGAAATTAATGTGGCTTGGCGAATTATATTCGAGCATATAATTATGGAGGTCGGTTCAATCTTATAATGGAGTAGAATTGGAATTAAATAATTATATTTGTTTAATTACAAATTTAATTATTGTAGCCACTATTGTATGTTCCCAAATGATCCCCGGGTTAGCTAATTTAATTGACAACACCATCACTTGACCCAAAAGTAAGAAAAACTGATATATCAGATGAAAATCATAATTATAATATTTATTTAGGCCTAGTATGTTATATTTATGTGTAAATGGGGGCTTGTAATATTTTACAAGGTGGTCTCCTAGTTAGTTACACATTCCTTCCATTTTTACATAAGTGGAGAGATAGTTAAAAGAGTAATTCTATTTTAAATAGAAATTCTAATCTTAACATACTAGGGTTTTTCATAAGATATTATAAAAGATGCATTATTCTCTTAAATAGTGAGAGAAGAAAACCCCAGGGATTTTAAGAAAAATAATGAAGACATCTAAGGTGTGCCAGTTACAATTGGGGAGTTGTGAAACAGACGCCCACACGTCCAGTGTTGATCAATCTTGAGTCATAGCCTGGAAGATCGTTTGGAAACGGATCTACAACTCTCAATTGTTCATCTTCTCAAAACATCAAGGTATGAATTTCTAGATTACTTAATTCTTATATGTTATATGAGATCGGTCCTAAAAGGTTTTTATTGAAAAATTGAAAAACCTAATTTTATTCCTTTCAGAATGAACAGAAGTTAAAGTTTCGAAGCCGGCTAAGATAAGCGATTAATCACCTCAAGAATAGAAACCTGGTTAAAATTGCTAGTTTGCCAATTTATTCAACAAAGCAATTAGCAGTTAATCGTGTGGAGTCTAATAAGTTTGAAATGTTATCCAGCTAGCCATTTATTTTTACGAAGAACCGTTAGCCGTATGGACTCCAGAAAGTTTTAAAAGTAACCAGTTAGTTTTTAAGAAGAAATTAGCGATTAACTGCTAAATGCTAATTTCCTAAAAAGTTTGAAATGTTACGGTTAGCTGTTTGTTTTGCCAAAGAAATTAGTAGTTAATCACTTGGAATCGAGTAAGTTCGAAATATTAACCCATTTGTTTTGACCAAGAAATTATTTATTTTTTTGTTTGAAGTCTTAATTTGACTTAATGTAAGATGTTTTGATATTTTAATTCGTTTGTTTTTACATTTAAAGTTTTATTGTAATGCATTTTTATTTGAATGAAAAAAATAAAATTTCTTGACTTTTATCTGAATGAAAAATTATTATTTTTTCTCACAAATAACATTATTAAATGTATTTATTTTCTACATAACTATTAGATGTTATATTAGAATTTCACTTGATCTTAAATTATATTTGGCATTAAATATTTAACACACAATGAATTTGAATTTTAAACAAATTCTTTTTTTATTAAATAACAAATTTTTATGTATAAATATTATGTTAAATTGTAAAAAAATAATGTTATCAAAATTATTTTTCATAAATTATATATCAGATACTTACCTTATAAATATTTATAACATATAAAAACTATTGTACTAGAAAATATTATAAATATATACTTATTTAAACTTAAAATATATATAATATTTTTAAGGTCATAAGTGTAAAAATATTATAATTAAGATGTTTTAATCTTATAAAAACAAACAACTTACCACTTATATTCAAACCTCAAAAAATAAAGAACAAATATATTTTTCAGACATATATATTCAGACCCATTCATATTTAAGTAATATTAAGACCTATTCAGATTTCAGATAAAAAAATAAATACTAACTAAAAAGTTAGTAGCCAACCGCATGTAGTCCATAAAGCTTGAAATGTTAACCAAGCTGGCTAATTTAACAAAACAAATCGTACGGTTAACCACTAAATAACATACCACATTGTGCTTTTGAGTTTGGTTTGCATTCAATGTGAGAAATAGAAAACCCATCTTTACCCAATTAACGAGGGATTATATAATGGCTCACATGCTGGACATTTCTTTAACAACACTTAGTCATTCAACAAAAAATAGTATGTTCTTATATCTTTTTCAACATCTCCATTTTTCGAAAGTATTTTTCACCTTCAAGTTTTGGTTTTATAAGGCTAGTTTCTCTCCAAGTAAGGTATATGTTGTAAATAAAGTAGTAGATTTATTATTTCTTTTATGGATGTGAAGTATGTTATATTGGTGTGAATTATGTTAACCCATAATCCATATATTATGTTATTAACCAATGAATAATATGAAATTGAAGTAGGTTATGCTACATTAGTAACTACTATTAAGTTATTCTTGTACAAGGGTTAAATTTAAGTGCTCCATATAATAATAGCAACCTACAAACACCCATTGTTGCAAATAACCATGAATTGCCGTAATCATATGATCAATCCACACCGTCAATAAAGAATAAGGTTTTATTGGTATCAGGCGTATTTGGCATTCACTACTACTCAGTAAAAGATGTAGAATTATGGTATAACAATTATGCTCGAATGGTTGGTTTCGATGTGAGAAAGATGACATGCAGCGTGAAAAAAAGTCCAGCTGAGTGACAATTCATTGTTGAGTTTGTCATTTCAAAGAGCTTAGAGAAGATAAAAAAAGGTTCTCACAACCGCACTGGTGTGAGAACCGCAACCAATCATATGTACTCGAGTGCTCGGGCGTCATTTTGAGTGAATTATGATGAATTTGTTGGTAAATACATTATCAAAGAATTTAGGCCTAAGCACAACCATCCTTTGGCTTTTAACAAGGAAGTCCATCTCATTTGTTCATATCAGAATGTTAGTGATGCGGACCTTACGCAAGTAAAGGCATTAAAGTATGTTGGTGTGAAGACTTCTAATTTATGGATTACATGGCTAGTTAGGTATAGAGGTCACAAAACCTAAGATTTGCTTGCAAAGATATAAAAAACACTCTAGATGCTTCTACTCGTGCTGAGGTTCGAGATTCTAACACATGCACAACGATAACATACTTTGCCACAAAAGCTAAACACGACCTTGGGCTATGTTTTGAGTACACAATTGACGATAGGAATAGGTTACGAAATTTGTTTTAGACTAATTGTATGGCCTATTATGACTGTTACTGCTTTGATGATGTGTTGGTATTTGATGCAACATATAAGACTAATGCATATAAAAAACCCCTCATTACACTTGTCGAAATAAACCATCACAATATAACCACAGTCTTCATTTTTGCATTGCTCATAAATGAGATAATTGACCTTACATTTAGTTGCTATAAAATTTTTTTGTCTATTATGAGCAATCAAAAACTCGTATCTATAATTACTCACAATGACAAGGCAACGCAAATGTAATAAAAATAGTGTTTAGAGAGTATATACATCATTTTGTTGTTGGCATCTCGAGCAAAATGCACATGATAACGTAAAGAATAAAGAGCTCAAGAGAAAAATTTTGTGATTTAATGTTGACCCCTGTAACATAAGATGAATTTGAAATGCAGTGGTTAATTGTAATTGGTGAATTCACACTTCAACAGAATGTACGTGTATATAAAATGTATTCAAAGCGGTGTAACTAGGCGAAAGCTTATCTGAAAGTAACATTCTTTGTTGGTATGCTAAGCACTTAACGATGTGAAATTATGAATGCATATCTCAACCAGTTTATCCAACAAAAGCTAAAGTTATATGATTTTATATCATAAATCGATCATGCTCTCCACAATATTCATGCGACTAAAACGGCCGATGAGTTTAAAACTAATTACAGTGCTCTTATCTTAAGAATGCACTTGCATAGCCTGGAGAAGCATGATATAGAAGTGTTCTCATTGAGGGTTTTTGCGAAGGTTAAAGACAAAATGCTACAAGAAGGTGCAGTAATCAAGGTAGAAAATACAAAAACCACTGATGCTCATTTCTGCACACTCATTGAATTTGGCACATCAGGAATGTGATGGAATGTGGTCTATAAACTAAAAGACAACAATATAAAATGCTCTTGTCAAATGATGAATTTTATTAGGCCTTCGGGTAGACACATGTGTCACGTCATAAAAGTAGAATAAATTCAAAAGATTCCTGGAAAAATAGTTCTTCGTCGTTGGACAAAAGAGGCCAAGAATCACAAAACTTGTGCCACTGCAAAACTTTAAGTTGACATATAAGTTCAAAGCTTGTCACATTTAGTGCATTGTCTACAACTTGCAATAAAATGTGCTACAATGTAGCAAAAATAACAAATCCTATGAATAGGCATTGGTTGAAATTAATTAGCTAACATTAACTTTTGAACAACTACCTGAACAAGATGAGCACATAAATAAAAAGGTGCGGCCAGACCAAAGCTACATAATCTAGCAGTGGTGAAGACCAAAGGTGTTATCTCAAAAGCAAAATGTGCAGAAGAAAGCTATATAAAGTGTGGGAAATGTCGCGAGGTTGGGCATACATCACAATCTTGTCGTATTGTAATGTAAGAATGACAACATCTAACTTATAGTATTACAGGGAATGACATGTTAGCAGTCAACGTCACGTAAGCAGGATCCACCAAAATCTTAAAATTTTGATTTTGTCCTTTATGTTCTTTTTAAGGTTTTCAGTTGTTCTAAGTTCAAAAATGATATATGTTTTTCTATCTGACTTCTTATTTACAGTGAAATAACTAAAATACCCTTAAAATATATAAAGTACTCAAAAATATACATAAACATATACAATCAAAGTTCAAGGGACTTAAAATACATAAAATTTGAGATATTAGTGAGACTTGAAGTGTAAAATGATGATTTTATCCTTTATAAATATACACTCTCTAGCACTCAACACACCCCTCCAACCAGCTTATTGCTAGTTCTTAGTAAATTACGTGATAACAAAATTCAAACACATAATGATTTTTTTTTAAAAGGCAATTATGTTTATTTCTTTAATTAGATTAATAACAATAATCAAATAAAAATATAAGCATTTTCTCCAGTCTAAAGAGATATCACTCTCACATCAATCATCCACACAAGTAAATTAAGTAAACACATGCAAACTGATCGATTATCAAAGCTACATTATTTAAGTCACTTTTAAAAGTGATATACCAAACCCCAAAATCACACAAGTCAGAATAACACTCTCGAAAGAAAATAAACCCAATAAAAACAGCCACTCTAAAAAATGATAAATTGAGAAAAATTAATGGAACATAATATCACACACTCTCACTATAAATAATGTCCATAGCTTAGAAAATAATATAATCCCAAATCAAATGAAATGCTAGTCAAACCAATTTATTCATTTTTATTTATCACTACATCATTTTAGCCTAAATTACTAGCTTCTACTTCATAGTATAGTTCCCTAAAATCAAGAAAGACTTTTATTAAAATGTAATGTAGGTTAGGGACATGTTTAACAAAGAAGGAATAATAGAAAAAATAAAATATTGTTTGAGAAAAAATAAAAATATTTTAAAAATTGTAAGGTGCAATTCACTTATTGTTTATTTATTTATTTTTAATTTTTCTTTCTTTTTTTCAATCACACATCATTTTTCTTTCTTTTTTCATTTATATATATATATATATATATATATATTGTACCATTTTTTGAATAAAATAATCATCTAATTTTTTCACAAACATGAGTAGATTTTGGAACACATAAGACATAGGTACTGCTCAAAATTGGAGTAGATTAACATGATATATATATATATATAACTACAAATATTTCACAAAAGGAATGGCTGGAAAAGGCTGGGTCAAAGATAGCTTCTCCATCATCTTCTAAGACTTTAAATAATCTTCCATATTTACTAATTCGATGGACTTTAAAACATAGCAACGCAATTTTTTTTAAATGTTTGATTCGAAAGAAAATATAGAGATCATGCATAGTAGATTGCTAAGTTGTATGAAGAATGGACAAAAGGGTTACTATTCAAGAAAAATTATAAACTCAAAAACTCACTTAAAATTTATTATGAAATGTGCATTTCTTCAAGTAACTCAACTAATTTTACTCACAAACTTGCTCAATTCACATTTGTCACCAATATTAGTATACAGAGTAATAAACATGGTGTAACATAAATCAAGGCCAAAGATAACATAAATATTAGAATTTAAAAGTCTCCATATCATTTAATGTCAAAATATCATACAAAATGCCTTAATTTTTTTTTCTTTGTGAAATTTTACTCACAAACCTACTCTAAACATTAAAAATATGTATGCAAAAAGATGAAAATTATGTAGAAAACTAAGAAGTTAGAAGGATCACACATGAACTGATTGTAGTTAAGAAAAAGGTCAGAAAAGCAAATTTTTTTTTTTTTAAACTCCAAGACTAAAAAGGTTCTAGAGTCATCATATTTTATATTCAGCCATTTTCGACTTAAAAATTAAACCAAAGTTAGTTTCTACAATAAAAAATTCACCTGAATAGTTTCTACAATAAAAAATAATAAAAAATTCACCTGAATTAAGACATTCCATATTTATCAACTATCCTCTCCCCTAACTAGAACTAGACATTGTACTCAATATTTTAAAGGAAAAAAGTAGGGTTTAGAAGATATTACATGGGTGCCGCAACTCAAAATAAAAGAAAAATTTTATAGATAGAGAGTTAGATCTAATTTATGCTTCTTACTACTGCTGTTTGCATCATCAATCAACCAATCCAATGAAGAGGTACTATGATCTTGCTCTGGTCTATAAGCTTGTAAAAGATCAAGTAACTAGTTAGTAGTAAGAGTACAAACAAATTTTTTTTTTTTATTGTGAAAGGAATTCAATGATTCTTTATTACATGGTTAAGAAATGCAAGTAAGTCATTATAAAAATTATTAACATTTAACAAATCAATATTTTTTTTATAAATGTTCAAATTGGCCCAAAATGCAAATGAAAGCAGTGCCTCTAAAGTTGCAAAATCTCCTGACAATAAAATGAAAGCTTCGGCATGTTGTAGCGAGTTCGGATAGTCTTTCTTGCATAGTTGAAACAACTAACTTCTCTTCATTTGGTGAGCCAAATATGCTTACAAGAGGTTTTAGGGCTTTCAGAATGATGCCTAACACTTAGCTTTCTTTATTGTAAGCAACATCTGCAATAAGTTTTGATAGCTATCATTCACCTCGTCCATATACCAAGTGTATTTTTCTCTGTGTTAGGACTCGGCCAATATCTATGGCTGCCTCAACGAACTTCTTGTACTTTCGCCAGTTACACTTGGAAACCACACAAATGGTATTAAATTGTCTACTCAAAGTTTCTGCCATTGAGCCAATTCTAAAAAATAATTTATGAATGTTTAATAAAATAAGCCTATATTTAAATATCTTGGTAACAAACATAATGATATACAACTGTAAATAAAGTGGTGCGTTTATCAAATGACATGTGAAGTTTGTGGCTTAAAAGTCAAAAGTAAGCAATGAAAAATAGGAACTGATAAAATAATAATGCAAATGATAAAATAACAGTAAATGAAATGTATATATACTAGTAATTGTGATTATGACTTACATCTTCTTTTAGGTTTACGTTTAAAAATAGTTTGAATGCCTTTTGTGGTTCAAGGATAGGTTTTCCATCCAATTTTCTTATAAATTGACAAATAGGGTCGTTTATAGTCAGACTCCTGATATTATATGGTGCATGTTCTTTCTGGAATAATAGGCATAAATGGAGAATTACTCTCTGTACGTATCCACTCGGATGCATTTTAAGAGATAAAATGATACCATCTAATGAGTTTTTTTATTTAAGCCATCCATAAATGATGATAAAAGTATAATGATAGATTTAGGTTTCAATAAATGATGAATCAACTCATTGGTTCCTACTGATCATGAATTTAAAAGATAAAAGTATTGAGATATGTGATACTTTTCCAGATCCCCGTAGTAATAAAAGACGGCATGATCAAGCATTGCATGAGGTAGGCTAGCCATTCAACTCCTTAATTCCCATTGAATCAAAATATAGATAAATTGTTGGAGCTAGCCTAGCTCGTGAACAATGTTGCAATGATGAACTTTATATTCTCTTAAGTGAAAAAGCCATCTTACCCAGAATGTGGTAAGATTCACAAGAAGGTTAACATGAGAGCTTGTTCATAGATATCGAACCACAACTGGGAATAATTTTTTTTGATTTGCATACTGTTTATTGTCAATTTTTGGAAAGGTGGAGTGAGGTAATCAAGTGACATTTTTTAGAAGTACACTAAATAGTTGCCATATTATTGATGATGTCAAAAGAGAGAGAAAGAGACATGTTGTGTTAGCATATTGATAATTGTAAAAAAGTCACTTGATTGAAATTGAAATTGAAATTGATGACATGGCTATGTATTCTTGGTTGATACATTATTTAATTATTATATGTGTTGATATCTGATCATTTGATACCGAAACTACTTATTGTTGAGTGTTAAAGAGTGTATATTTATAAATAGTAAAATCATCATTTTACACACCAAATCTAACCAACATCTCTACTTTTATATATTTTAAGTCTCTGAACTTTGATTGTATATGTTTTTGTGAATTTTTCAGTACTTTATGTATTTTAGGAGTATTTTGATCATTTTATAATAAACAAGAAGTCGGATAGAAAAAAAGATACCATTTTTAACTTAAAATTGCTGAAAATCTTAGGAAGAACATAAAGGGTAAAATCATAAATTTAATTTTTGTAGGGCCCCCATAACATGGCGTTGACTATTGACGTGTCGTTGACTGCTGACATGTCATTAATAGATGATGTGGTATTGACAGATGCAATGCACTGAATCATATATGTTGACTTTGACGTTGACTAATGACATGACAGCATATTTGTGTATTGAAAAATGCGTGTATCGTACATGCATATACATGGAATAAAAGTCCTGGTAATGTGTTCCATCCAATCTGAGAGTACCACATGACGCAATTCTGTACGACCAAATTGTTATCAAACACCATTCTTAAAGTACCCAGATTTTTATCACATTGCATTATGGCACACTTATGACAAGCAACTAGAAGCCGTTAAGCTCTTCATTTTCTTGAGTAGTTTACTTTATCGCAATCAAGCATGTATGCAATAAATTTAAGAGTTAACTCACTTGCCAATTGTACTTTGGCTTTAATTAACCAACAAATGTTAGTATGGATGTTATTCTTCATAAGTAATCGCATACATTTGGACTGAACTTTATAGATTATAAGGAGAATGTTCTGAAGAAGTGAAGGAAATTTTTTGTAAAGCTTTACCAAAATTGTATTTTTATCCATACATTCACCACAGAATATCAGTTATTATAGGAAACTAAAGTAACCGACTTTAATTCTCACAAAGTGCCATTATCCACTACTTAACCGAGGTAAAAAAATAAAAGTACATTCAAATAAAATAAAATATGCAAAATCAAGTAACACTTGAAAGCGAACAAAAGAAAATAAAAATACATAATAAAAAAGAGAGTATAATCAAGCATTTCATCGACAATCATCATCTTATTGAATTTATCTTAAGTTCTAATTAGATTTCATAGATACTATCTTCAATTTTCTTAAGTTATATTTTTAGGTCTTTAAAGTAGAATACTAACACTTGTGATCATAGATCCCAAATAGGATATGATCGACAAACTTGGAGTAAGTCGCTTAGATGACGCTTTACACGTAGAAGTCACTTAAGGTGGTTGAAAATAATCTATATAATTAAGGCATTCATAATGAGTAATGAAAGCAAATATAACTGGTAATCAAATACTCTTTAATAGAAAATAAATAATTTTAATTAAAAGAATAGTAAAATGAAATAATAAAAAGTTAAATCACCGAAAAAAATAAAAATGTCTTAATTCAAATTTGGTGGGGTCACTTAAATTGATTTCACTGTCTTCTTCATATAGTTGGTACTCTAGATATAACTTTACTCTTTGACCATTAATTTTAAAAATGACACCGTTCTTTGGATCCTTAATTTCAATTGCTCCATATAGAAAAATATTTTGAACAATAAAAGGGATAAACCATTAGAGCGTAACTTACCTTGAAACATATGCAGGGAAGATTTGAATAAAAGCACTTTCTGACCTAGGGTAAAAGATTTTCTCATAATTTACTTGTTATGAAAGACTTTCATTTGCTATTTGTAAATATTGGCACTTTCATACACATTATTGCAAAGTTACTTAGGTTCTACTAGTTGTAATCTTTTTTCTAAGCTAGCTTGTTGTATGTTAAAGTTGAATTTCTTGATGGCCGAGTATACACAATGCTTGAGTTCAACAGGTAGGTGAAAAGCTTTCCCATACACTAGCCTATAGGGTGACATTCTAATTGGGTCTTGAAGGCCATTTGATATGTCCATAATGAATCATTAAGACTCAATGACCAATTTTTTTACTGTCGATCCGATTGTCTTCTCTAATATGTACTTTATTCCTATGTTAGAAATCTCAACTTAGCCACTAGTTTGTAAATGATATAAAGTGGCCACTTTGCGAGTGATGGAATACTTTGCCAAAAGAAATTTGAATGATTTGTTATAGAAACGGGCACCATCGTCACTGATTATGGCTTGAGAGAATCCAAAAAGTGAAATAATGTTACTTTTCAAAGTCCCAATCACTACCTAATGATCATTGGTTTTGTACGGTATGGCTTCCAATCACTTAGATATATAATCGACAGTAATTAATATGTACTAATGACTAAAAGAATGAGGGAAGAGTCCCGTAAAATCGATGCCCCATATATAAAAAATTTTGACTACTAGAATACGATTTAATAATATCATATTCCTTTATATAATACTTCCTATATGCTGACATCTGTCACATGATAAACAAAATGTGTAAGCATCTTGAAATAAAGTTGGCCAATATAAAACACATTGTAAAATTTTAGTAGCTGCTTTCTTGGCAATAAAATGGCATCCACAAGCTTGTTCATGGCAGAACGAAAGGATGCTTTGAAATTCACTTTTTTGGACACATCGTCTGATAATTTGATCTACACAATACTTGGATAGATAAGGATCATCTTAAAAAAATTCTTTATTTCTGCAAAAAAAATTGGCTTTATCTTACTTAGCGTAATGCTTTGACAATATAGTTAACTACCACACTCATAGTTTCTTATATAAAAATGATTCATTAAATGGCAATAGTTATGTAATTGGGTCAAAATTGAGGTGAGAGAGATTATCTACCACCACATTTTTAGTGTTTTTCTTATCTTTAAACTCAAGGTCAAATTCCTGCAAAAATAATACCAACAAATTAGTCTAACTTTTGCATCTTTATTTGTCAAAAGATATTTAAGAGCAGCACAATCTGTGAATACAATTATTTTACATCCAATTAGTTCAACTGTGCATCATTCAATATCATATTAGCATAGTGAATGACATAGGAAATTCGATCAACTCTTTGTCCTAATACTACTTCTACTGCATAATCAAATACATTACACATGAGCTCAAAAGGTAAGTTTCAATTTGGGGACTGAATGAGGGGTAATGATGTCAACAGCTTCTTTAGTTTTTCAAATGACTCAAGACATAAATCATTAAAGACAAAAGGTATATTCATAGCAAGTAAATGGTATAAGGGTCTAGAAATGTTGCTAAAATCTTTGATGAAATGTCTATAAAATCCAACACGCTTAAGAAAAGATCTTATTTCTCTGATTGTTTTAAGTAGAGGAAGATTAAAAATGAGATCCACCTTAGCTTTTTCATCCTCAATACCTTTGCTCGAAATGATGCAACCGAGAACAATACCTTGTTTTACCAAAAAATGATTTTTTTTTCCAATTGAAGACCAAATTCTTCTCTATACATCTCTGCAGAACAAGTGTTAGATGATGTAAAAATTGATCAAATGAATCACCAAAGACAAAAAAGTCATCGATAAAGACTTCAAGAAAATGTTCAACCATATTAGAAAAAAATACTTAACATACATAATTGAAATATGGCATGTGCGTTATATAATCCAAATAACATTCTCCTATATGCAAAAATGCTAGATGGGCAAGTGAAAATAGTCTTCTCTTGATCTTTTTAGTGCTATGAGAATTTGGTTATATCTTGAATAACTATTTAGAAAGTAATAAAATTCATGACCTGTTAATCTATCAAGCAATTGATCGATAGATGGTAAAGAAAAATTATCTTTACGTGTGAAAAAAATTAACTTTTTGTAATCAATCCATGCGCGTTACCCCTTAGTCACTCTAGTATATATCAATTCATTATTAGCATTGGTAACTACTGTGACTCCTGAATTTTTAGAAACAACTTGCATATAATTGACCCATGAATTATCAAAAATGGGGTAAATGATACCGAGGTCTAATAGTTTAAGGACTGAGCGTTCTAACAACTTTTTTATGTTAAGGTCAACTAATGTTGCATTTCCCTAATGGGTTTAGTATTTTCATCAAGATGAATGCTATGCATGCAATCTACTAGGTTTATACCTTTTATATTGGTTATGGTCCATCATAATGCTTCTTTATGCTCTCTTAAAACTTCAAATAACTTACTTTTTTGTTTGTCATTTAAGAAGGCGGAAAGCTTTCTTCTCCCATGAATGCATATTCCAAAGTGTTATATAGTAGTTTGAGCTTGAGTTTCAGTGGTGATTCTGATGATGTATTGAGTTTCTTCCCTAATAGTGCTAGTTATTCAATTCTTGATTTTCATTTATTGGTGTCTATGGACGGTACTAAATAAAGCAAAGCATTAACTTCTTTGACTAATCTATCAATATGAAAATCTAAACTAAAGTGAGTTAAACATGCTTGTAAATAGTTATTACTAAGGTTAGACAGAAAATTATAATCAACTAATTATTCTATTAAATCCACATGAATAATTCCATCATAGTTGTGAATGTCATAGACCAATCACACTATTATAAATTGTAATAAGTAAAGGGTTTAAAAAGTAACCTTTCAACACTTATGCAATTATTGCATATAATTCTGTCTAATTCTAGCCATTCCTGCGAAACAATCCACCTCAGCTTCAATTGTTAGAATTGATTACTACACATAATAAAGACATAAACATGAAGAACTTATCACTAAATAAACCAAAGCAAAATGCAAAAAGTATCAACGATACTCAAAAGAATATTTGGTTGGTGAATGCCAGTTCATTAGCACATTTTTCTCCACTGCCTAATGAATGAGGGTTAGGTGATATGTTTCATAAAAATCACCTAAATATGGTTAAATTGACTGAGATATATAATAAAGCTCAAACATATATTGTGATATGACCAAATTTTTAAATTTAATGTCTCTTCACGTAGAAATCATTGAAAAGATCGATAAAGAATGCTGATTTAAGAGTTTGATGTAATTGGAGACAATGATTTCAATAAAGAAAATAAGCAATAATTTTCAATGATACTTCATAAAAACCATTTTCACATAACTTATTTTATTGTTACTGAATCTTACCTTCCTTAAGCATTTTTATCAAAAGTACATTGAATAAATTTTAATTGATCTAGAGTAATAGAATCGTTAACCTGAAATGGACCATCTTATTTGAGATTTGCTCCTGCAACACTTGAGCGTAAGGTGAAAGTTAATACCAGCCTGGCCTATAATTCCAACTTGGTCGCATTGGCCTACGATTCCTATTTGGTTAATCCACGAGTCCCCTTTGCTAACCATAATCATTTTATTTTTCCCATCGATGATTGGCTAGGTTTTTCTAACCGGATATGTAGGTTACGGTGTTTTGAAAGGAAGATGGTGGTGATGGATCAAATTGTTGTTTCGATGATGCATCAATTGAGCACTTTGATTTCAATTCCTCCAAGACTTATTAACCATTTCCATTCTCATATTGAACGAATCCATTTTGTATTCAATTCTCTTGACTATTTGTAAGCACTCTAAAAGCCGCCTCCATGTTAATAGCACTCATCTCAACATTTGGGTTTGTAGAAAATGAGAGAAATGATTTTGGAGTTGTAGAAAACTTGCTTTACATGAATTTAGAATTTCAATTAAACCTTTATATATAAGGAAAATACCACAAGATTTTATAATTCCCTTACTTTTATGGTACCCTTCCATCTTGACACTCCACAAATGGGACATATAGACAAATCCTCATAATCTTTTCTATATAAGATGCTATCATTAGGCCATGCATGTATTTTTTTTCATATTCTCAGCCTAATGCAACCATAGTCTTCTTTGGTTCATATATAGAAAATGGTATTTCATTAATATCAAAAAGCATATTTGATAAATATCTTACGAAATTTGAAAATTTTTTATTTGACAATCTATTTCTTCCTCTAATGTTGTATACTCTTATCGTTTAATAAAATGCTTACTAGTTTTAAGTTCTATTTTTTTTTCTTTAGTGGTATTTTTCTAATTATTTTATGAATTTTATACCCCAACCAAAAAAATTCATAACCTAGTCAAATTCATCTAAATCTAATTTGAACCTGAATTTCACCGCCCTTTAATTGGTACTAGCTCGAACACTTTTTTTCCACAACTATTTTATAGTGTATTATAAATTTAAAAAATTTTAATATTGGGCTTTTATTTTTTGGAGAATTATTTAATAATCAATTATTGTCATTTTTCATCATTTAATTATTTATTTAAGGATACAATCATCATTCGAAAATTCTCTTTAACACCGAGCAATTTCTTTATGAGTGGAGCTATTAGTACCTCTAATATCCTTTTAAAACCCCTATTATAAGACACCTAATTAAACAATGTTAGAAATTTATTGTTATTATTAACACCTACTTTAATTCCAAACTACAATTATTGTCCGCCTATCTAATGCCATGCTTTTGGTACCGTCATTCATGCAAATTCCCATCCATCTCATGAGTTTTTCTTCTCTTGCAATTTTGCTACTTGATAAATTCTTTTAGTCCCACTCATTAATTCATGTTTAGTCATTGGACAGTCATGAGATTTTCAAACAAAAGATTACTGCCCTCTATAACCCTTCGTTTTAGTTTTCTAGATGCCTGAGAGTCGAACAATTCATTGATCTTCATAATGGGATTGACAAGGTATGCCAATAAATTGTAAATAATGAAAAACTGTATTTATGCTTGTGTTATATATATATATATATATATATATTCATTTTAATTTAATTCAAGATGTACTTTTTAATTTTTGAAGTACTATTGCTGACATCTTCCTATTTCATAGATGACTCATCAAACTTTATATATTTATCACACTTGTCACTTATTTATTAGATATTTTTATGAGATTATAGAAATTTTTCAATACTTCATTTTTATAGCTCAATAAATACAAATACAGCTAAGTATATATAATACCTCAAAGTTATATATATATATATATATAAAGTAGATTTACATTTGTTCTTAAATAGAATTGTAGAAAATAGGGGTTAATGAGAGGGTGCAAATATTTCCACTCTTTCTTTGTTGTTTCTTTGGGCCAGAACCATCTTCTAAGACAAAGCCCACCGGCTGAGAGGGTAATTAGCTCGAAAGTTAAAGAGAACTCAAATCTCGCGCTCTAAATTTGCGGTCCCACGCTACCCGCTGTCATCCCAGTCCCCACGGTGACCGCCTATCACCAAGCCGTTGAGCTCCCCAGGCCACCGCCGTCGCCTCCTCGTCAGCCAGTGACAGCCACGCAGTCACTGGTTCACGCTTTGGCTTTCAACAATATCTTTGGTGAGTTTATTTTTTCTTCTTACTTTTTTAATTGATATATTTATTTAATAATTAATTTTTGTCGTTTGTTAATGTTTAATCTTTTAATTTTGGTCTTTAGTCGCTCTTGTACTCTTTCTCACTTAGTTGATTGTTAAAAGAAATAAGGAATATATGATACACTCTATATTGTGCATAGATATTTCATTAACATTTAAAGATGAAAAATTCAGTTACTAATTCTACTAATAAGTTTGCGCGGCTATAGCTAAAACTATTCATCCATTATTCTTGTAGAAACTTGGAATTCTAATTTAATAGAAATGTTTATTTACTAGTACATTTGGATTTTATTTGTTTTTAATCTTCTTGGTTCTTAGTTGAATGAGTACGGTTTAATTTTGGCAGGTTTTATCTTTTTAGAAACATGGCTGTTGATAAAGACAAGCCTCCAGATGAAGCTTCAATATTTCGTTTCTGCAAAATCATTCTTGGTTGGGATTACTTTCGCCTGTTCAAAGAATTCCAAGTATACAAATGGACTTGCTCTCTCCATTTTACTTTCATATGCTGTTATTGTAAATAAAGTTCTTATTTTTTCTGTTTTGGTCTTTGGCAAAGGAGAGAAATGACAAAAATAGTAAGAAAGTTGATGGGGAGGAGGAATTGGGTTTAAGAGAAGTTAAGAATACTTATAAGGATGTTGATGATTATTTGGCCACTTTTGTTTGAAGAGGTCAAAGCTCAGATCATTCAAAAGAAAGACGATGAAGAAGGTATATCTCTTTTGAAACTTCTTTTGGTTCCCAGAGCATTGGAGAATTTAAAAGGAGAATAACCATCATGTTTAATGTCCTTTTAGCAAGAATTGCACATTCTTGTATAGCCTTTATGTGATTTCTTGTAGCATCGCAATCAACGTCTTTACCAATTAAAAGAGCATAGTGTTACCAAATTGGTAGTTGAATTCCTCTACTAGTGTTCCCTTTCTTTAAAGCATAGTGTTCTTCTTTCTACATAATCTAAGAAATTAATTTTAATTCCTCAAACTCAAAAGACTCAAACTTTATTTTTAATAAAGCCATTGATTGTTGGAATTACCAAAGATTTCTAAAGACACAATTTATAAAACAAAAAACTTGATTTTTAAAGACAGATTATGTTATAAAACTCAAGAACGCGACATCACTCTTTCAAAGCCTTTGAAACAATTCATTTGTTTTCGTAACACTCTTTAAAGCACCTAAAAGAAAAGAAATTTAATTATGTGCATATTGGTTTAATCCAAGTTGGAATAAAGCCCCTTACTAAAGAAGGCCTTGACACTTCCATCTTAGCGGTTCTAGAGATGGCCGATTCATCTCTTTCGATGATTCTTTACTTAGCAAGATTGAATCGAGTCTCCGTAAAGGTCCTATTTCGCTTGATTGTTATCCAAACATCACAGCCTCACTTAGAGACAAAAATATCCTCAAAAGCATGATTCTTCGATTAAGACCCACAATTATCACATGATCGAAGGATCAATCCTCGCTGCTCTAATTTACAAAATTTCCTATAAAGCAATGCATTCTCGCTTAATACGCAACATAAACTCCAATCAAAAAGAGATGAAACTCTTCTCTGCAGATCGACTTGTCCAAAGCAAACACAGCTTATTCCTAGACCCATCCAAATGGAAAGACATAAACCTTCCCGAGGAATGGATCCTCGAGGAGCTATCGAACCTAGTTGTTCCAAAACAACTCGAGCCAAATTCAAATACAAATACAAATAATATCTTTACAACGATACAATAGAAATCCATACGAAATACATTTAATCGAATTTTTTTTTTTTTTTTTATTTTTTTTTTTTTTTTTTTTTTTTTTTTTTTTTTTTTTTTTTTTTTTTTTTTTTCATAAACTAAATTACAAAGCTTTAATGCTTTAATTGAGACAAGATGCCGAAACACATATCTTCATTTTCATTTCCAAGAGAGATGAATGGCTCTCCATTACTTGAGGAACTCGAAGAAGAGCTTGCAATGTAAGTCTCGATCTCGAGGTGAGCAACTCACGCATAATCTCGAAATACTCATCTTCGCCTTGCAGAGGCTAATAAGGATCGTGCTTTTGACCTTTGGGCCAAGAAAGTGCTTTGGGCTTTAGATTCTTCAATGCTTGGAGTTAAATGGTCATCAAGAGAGCCATGCACGAACAAATGGACTCGTAGAGTTTTGATCGCTCATCAAATTTTGACCACCACTTTATTTTAAAATGTCTTTGTAAAATCAATCTGGAGTCCCGAGTGTGGTATTGGAAATTCCACATCCGCACTCCACTGAAGAAAGAAATTTGTACTGTAAGGTAGAAAAGGAGGAAACCTCTTCTCGACTCGTAAGGGATATAATGAGCTTTAAAAAGGTTTAGGCAATTTTTAGCATCGGAGTCAAGATATTCTGGCTAGAACCAAAATAGTTCCACCATTGTTGGAACCAGCTTGAAGACTTTGCACTGTTATTTTTGAATTAAAGAAAACAACCAGTGAGTGTGTCTTTTTAGGGTTTTGATAAAATGTATTAAACCAAGCTTGTTGGTAATCCCAGAAGTAAAAGGACAAGCAATGGTTTGGGCTCAATTTAAAATTAGTGGAAAAGCCTCGAGTTTTATGGAGTGGAAGACCCCATTGTTTAGGAGTTAGGACTTTAAGAATTGTGGTCGTAGAATAGGCCTGCTCGTAATGAGCTTCACCGAGAAAGAAATGTTTGAACTTGATGCACTCAAGATACTCAAGAATAGCTTGGTAGTAAGGTCGGGTTTTGTAAATCCCATGGTTTAAAAACCAACCTTTGGGGAAAATGTGACTCAATATTCAGATGGTAAAGTAAAACTATCTTTTAGAAGGACAAACTC
>CM046812.1:15757596-15812048 GCA_025617385.1 Murraya koenigii
TTCGTATACTCCAAAGATTGTGCGGATTGGTCTTAGCACATAATTCTGTCAATTCAGTTGCCATAGATCACCTTGTATGTATCTGGCAGCATTCAACAATACAGCTTTATAACTATTTTAATTTGTTGTTAATTTTTTTTGTGATGACTCGGTGGAACATTCAAACCTTTTGCAGGTGGAACAAAAACGTGATGACACTGCTGCTGATAAACAGAAGCATGGAGCCACAAGAAAGGATAGAGATAGTATTCGTTCTGCTATTCTGAATGAGGCTGTCATTGTATGTTATTTAAGCCTTATGTTAAAATTCAATTTCAATGTCATATTCTCCATTGTTAACTTTTTTTTTTATTGCCAGGTCTGCTCTACCCTTAGCTTCAGTGGTTCAGCACTACTCAGTAAATTGAATCATGGTTTTGATGTTGTTATAATAGATGAAGCTGCCCAAGCTGTAAGTGCTGATAATTTCACCTACTCTTATCGACAATTGATATTTAGTATGTAATTATCTGAATACTGTTGTCTTGGAAATTGAGATGCCTTTGGGTGGCCTTGGCTTTTCATCAGTTTCGCACTTCACGGTGAAGGATCAACTTACATTGTATAGCCTTACAACTAAATAATATCTGTGACCTGTGTCGTTCAAAATTAATAGAAGAATATATTGTAGAATCACACAGCTCTATGGCATAGTGAATAAAGTTAAGCAAATTGTCTGAGACACGAGGAAGCTTTTATCTAATGCTTGACTTGTCAATTCATTATGATGGCAGCATTTGAAAAGCTGCCTACAGTATAGTTTAAAGGTTTAATATATTAAGCACGGCAATTACTGGTAAACATTTTCTCTACATACTAACAACATAAACTTTCCATCAGGTCCTTCTATATATTTTTATGGAGTGCTATAAGGAAGGCATGCATTTATTCTTTTTTGTGTTTAGAGTCTCACATTCATTTAATTTCTCAGTTTATCACCGTCTTGCATTGTCAGGTGGAACCTGCAACTCTTGTTCCTTTGGCAACAGGATGCAAACAAGTATTTCTGGTATATTTATGAAGATTATTCTTGTTTTATATTTCTCAATCATTACCAGCAGACAATGACTCATCTTGCTAAACATGTGATTCCTTCATCTGAATCTGTAGTCAAATATTTCTCCTTCATGGGCATATACAATGGCCAATCTGATGATTGTTGTTCACATTTCAATATTTGTACCACTGCATGTATCATTGATCTTTACTCTGTAGCTAATCTTATTAATTCTGTGAATTTTTCCCCCTATTTAGGTCGGTGATCCCGTTCAACTTCCAGCCACTGTTATTTCTCCTGTTGCTGAGCACTTGGGGTAAAATACTATTTTTTAATGAAATTGCTTTATTGATTTGTATCCAATTTTTAGAATGCAACTAGTGTTGGTCTCATGTTTCTTTATTGAAGGTACGGCACGAGTTTGTTCAAAAGACTTCAAAAGGCTGGTTATCCAGTAAAGATGCTGAAGACGCAGTACAGAATGCATCCAGAGGTTAGTTTAGAAAATGCATAATTGGTCTTTGTTAAGATTGATTCATATTGTGACAATAAATTTTATAAAATTTTCAACTGAGTTGTGAAAACCATTATTGACTCTCTAAGGATTTCACAATTGTAGGACTAAGCAGATCCGAATTTATTGGGTTGTGAATAGCATAGACCTTGTAATCTAATCTAAGCTATTCCTTCAGTGGTAACATTACAGCTTCAAGGTTTTATATGAGCAAATTCAAAATTTATATTGTTATTACTTCTGTTGCTTTCTCTCTCCCTCCCCTCTGTTTCCTTTTATTTCATATTCCCACTGTCCTTTTTTGGTTCACTGAGATATACTAAAGAGTTAGTAGCTGGTTTGAATTGAAACCACCCATCTCCTGTTCTGGAGCATATTTCTGTAATAGATATATGGCTTTTTCGATGTGGCATCTTCCAAACCCAACCAACTCTGTACTCTTGATTGATAATAAATATCCCTGAATAGTTACTGTTTTGTTTATTTGTCCAAATATATTATGAATCAGATAAGAAGCTTTCCTTCCAGTGAGTTTTATGATGAGGCATTGGAAGATGGATCTGATGTTGAAGATTATACTACTCGCGACTGGCACAAGAATTGTTGCTTTGGACCATTTTCCTTCTTTGATATACATGAAGGGAAATAGTCTCAGCCCGCTGGAAGTGGATCATGGATAAATATTGATGAGGTTGATTTTGTCCTCCTCTTTCATAAATTGGTTAGCAGGTATCTGGAGCTGAAGTCAAGTTCTCAGCTGGCAATTATATCCTCTATAGACATCAAGTGAAACAATTCCAAGAACGATTTAAGGAAACTTTTGGAGTGGAGTCACAAAAGGTAGTAGATATAACTACTGTTGATGGTTATTGGTTGCCAGGTAATGTGGCTATTCTTTTCTTCTTTAAAAACCATCCTTATCTCATTCCTTTTCTCTTTGTGAAATGTACTTTCTAAATCAACATTTGATTTCTGCACTGAGATGGTCATGTTTAGCTATGCATACTTAGTGCACATGCACACCACGTGCATGTGTGTTTCTGAGAGAGCGCGGCAGCTGAACTACTGGCCCTTGTTTCTCACAGCTGAACTGGAGGCCCTTGTTTCTCTTTTTAAGTTCTGGATTTTTCTGCCATCGCATGGAAATGATTCAAATTATTTGTTTTGACTTATTTTCTTCATAAAAGGCCAGAATTTCAAATTCTACTGATCTGGCCTTGCTTTGTTTTCTGGGATTCTACATGTTAATTTTCTGGTATGTCTGTTTGGCTATGCATCTAGTGCATCATTGATTGTGAAATTTAATCCCCCAAGAAAAAAAAAATTGCCCATTTTTTCAGGGCCGGGAGAAGGATGTTGCAATTTTCTCCTGTGTTCGGGCAAGTGATAAGAAAAGTATAGGATTTCTTGCAGATTATCGGCGGATGAATGTTGGGATTACTAGGGCAAAGTCTTCTATACTGGTAGGCATTATGGCAACTAAAATCAAGTTGTTTTAGGACTTGGCTTTTGACAAATCATGGAGTTGACTGTTTCTCATATGAGCGAATGTTCGATTCTTTACTTAGGTGGTAGGGTGTGCATCAACTTTGAGGAAAGACACGCATTGGAATAACCTAGTGGAAAATGCCGAGAAGCGAGATTGTGTATTCAGGGTGAATGTTATCTTTACTTTTTCTTGGCATTTTCATTAGTAATCAAATTACTTTCACATAAAATTAAATAATAAATCAACCATTGATACTGAAATCTTCATCATTGACACTTGTTTCCAAAGAAAATGAGATCTTAATGTACATCATCTTCCTGAAACAGAAAATTTTCAGGAGATAATAACTCACAAATCAGAGGTCTGAAGTGATGAAATTCCTCTTGCAGGTGTCGAAGCCCTATGCTTCGTTTTTCAGTGATGAAAATTTGGAGTCTACGAGGAAGAATACCAGGACGGATAATGTCCAGCCGGTGGATGGGCATGTACCCCATGATGATGAAACTATGCATTATGCTAATACAGGAGATGCCGACCGATCAGGGGCAAGCAGATGATAACGACAATGCAGATGGAGATGCAGAGATATACGATGCTGATGACTGACTTCTGTAATTTATACGTAGCATTACTCGTTTTATGTCATGCAGATGCCTGACCACTTCGTTTCTTCTTTGGTCTGTTAACTTATCAACGAAATATTTAGTACTTCAATTATGATAAATGGGAGATCTCTTCGAACTTTGATGCCATTATATAGGAATGTATTACTAAAAATTGAACACCATTCATATTTTGGTGAAGTAAGAAATATAATCGATTGACGTTTTGAAATGCCAAATTTATTTGTCGTTTTAATCTTATTATGCTTATTCAATTGGCCTTCTCTTCTAATTGCCTCTTGAAAAAATTAAAACAAAAGAAGAAAATAATATTTCATTATTAACGCTGGAAAGTTTGATCATTACTGATATGTCAACAAACTCGATGTCTCGATGGCATCAACGCGTTCAATTTACAATTATTCCAAAATAAATAGCCAACAAAACAGGAAAGAAAATAACCCAAACCAAACGACACCATTCAAGTTCAACACGTGTCCGTCTGCAGGTGAATATGATCAGTTGCGTAAAGTGCATGCGCAAAGCATACAATCCACATAATGCTGACGTGGCCTTCCAGATTTCAAGCATTTTCTTCATCCAACGGCGCATATTTCTCCACCAACAAAAATCTCACTGATCATCCGGGATCTATTCAAATCAGTAGTCATCGGCGCCGGCGATGGTGAATCCTGAATCAAAACATCTTGATCTTTAGCCGATTCCGCCGGAGAGTAAACGAAAGGACCAGCAGATCCTCGTGACGGAGCGAGAGCTAGACGCGAGACAACAACCGTGCGATCAATCGGAGAGGAGGAAGCCGGAATTGTCGACGACGGAGAAACAACTTCGTATTGGTTAACGGGAGAAGAATCTGTACGGTTCTTGCTGTTAGTTGGAGTTCTTGGAAATTTCGCCACTGGAGAAACTGGAACGCTTTCATTAAGAGAGGAAGAATTCGTACGGTGCTTGTTGTGCTTAGCCTTCTTGTGCTTAATTGGCTTCCCCGTCAAAACTTGATGACCTTCCGGCGATTCCACTGGGGTATAGCCATGAAGACCTTCAGGTCCTGGTGCCGGAACAAGAAGTGGAGACGAGGCTGGTATTGGCACCGGCGATGAAGAAACAATGGTGTGATTAACCGGAGAAGGATTTGTTTGAATTCTTGGAATTAACGGCAGCGGAGGAAAGGCGGCGGTGTGATTAAGCGGACCAAACAAAACGGTGCCGTTTGAGTGATTACTATTAATCGGATAGCGAAAAGTGAGACTGCCAGCTAAGGCATGAACTGCGACGTAACTGCTGTAGTACAAGCCGGGCATGACGACCTGGACGCCGCCAACGAGGACAGAGCACCGAAGTCGCCTCGGGTCACATGCAGATCACTTGAGGAAAGGAGAGTTGGGAGAGGCGAGGAGTTGTTGTTTGAGGGGGACATCAGTTGGAGGAGATCGGTCCAAGAGAGGCGGAGAGGAAGGGCGTGGAGGCAGAGAGTGGAGATGTAAAACGGCGGCGTTTGGGTCATGTCTATGGCGAATAGCGAGGGGTCTGTGGGGGCGAAGAGGGTTAAGGAAGGGAGTGCAAGGAGATCGAAGAGAAGGTCGGAGGTTGAGATGGCATTGGCGAAGAGACTGTGGCTGTTGGCGCGGAGGAGGAGTAGGACTGCGTCGAGGTCGCCGGTGGGGATTCCGGCCGGCATGGCCGGAAAAGAGAGGAGGATTGTGAGAGTGAAGAGGATCGTCGTCATCAGAATATTGTGGGTTGTCATTTTTTTGGTAGTGAATTGTGAATTGTGAGAGAGAGAGAGAGAGAGTGGGTTCTATTAAATCTGTTGTAAGTGAAGCAGAGAGCGAGCGAGAGGTTGGTTAGTTTTGGCGGGCTTTCATTTCAGAAGGTATATTTATCTAACGACGTAGGACCGGTGAATAAGAATGCTCTTGGAAGATATAATTTATATTATAAATCATATTTTACATTTTAAATTACATATTTTAAGAAAAAAAAATTATATCAGATGGCCCAGTCTCGGAAATACAAGTATAAAGAGTTTGTGGGAAGGTATGAAAATTGGCTTCAACGAGATAATTATTCCCAACATTTATATTTTTTAAATTTTGATATTGCAAAACTAATTTTTGAAGTAAATTATTCTTTAGGATAATTGAATAGTAACTATGATTTGCGTGTAAGAGTGATTTGTTGTAATGAATAATAGAGAGAGAGAGAGAGGGGGTATTCAAATACAGTAAAATTTTTATAAAATAATATTATTAGG
Source organism: Murraya koenigii (assembly GCA_025617385.1). Classification (NCBI taxonomy): domain Eukaryota; kingdom Viridiplantae; phylum Streptophyta; class Magnoliopsida; order Sapindales; family Rutaceae; genus Murraya; species Murraya koenigii. The sequence continues at coordinate 15,763,513 of CM046812.1, forward strand.
ATAAAGGTTAGTTTATTTTTGTATTTGAAATCTTATTGTATAATATTTTCATTTAATAGAAAAATTAAAATTTTATCATTTTTATCTAATAAAATATTTGAATGAAAATTCAATTTTAAAAAAAAAAATTATCAATTTTCCTGTATTAAAATTATTATCTATTATTTACTCTTTACAGTTTTCATATTAGTCAACAATCCCCCAAGCAACATCTTTTTATAGTATTACCCTTATTTTCTAATATTTTAAATCATAAATTAAATAAATAAGATCAATAGAAATTAAAAAAAAATTAGCACTAAAAATAAGAAAATATTTGTTTCGATGTGAATAAAAATTAATAATATATTTTTTAATACTTTTTTAAGTGTTTTTCTTATAATAAATATAATTTTATATTCACAAGATAAATTATAAAGAAAATAACTCATTTATCTTTCTTTCCTTTAATTTTTTTTTTTTGCCACAGTTTTAGATAATATAAAAATTGTAAAGAGATAAGTCGTATATATTGATTTTAGTAAGACGAAAAATTGACGATCTACCATTTTTTCTCACAAACACCCTCATTAAATATACTTATATTCTACCAATTATATAAAACTTAATAACCCTTTTTTTTCTCTAATCAAAAGGATTTTTACATTAAATATAACATAATTTAGATGTCATACTAGAATTTATCTTGATCTCAACTTTTATTTGATATTAAAAAACTAATAGGGGTGGCAAAAATACCTATGCGGCTCGGACCCGAGTGATACGGGCTGGCTAATACCCGACTCGGACTAATCTGCAGGCCGAGTCTAAGTATTACTTGAGAAACTTCGTGAACTCGGATTTTATAAAAAATATATTTTATTTTAAATAATTACAATTTGTTATACATATTTCATGTTTAATTTTTTTATTAAAATAAATTTGAAAATTATAAAATAAATAAAAATATATTTATAAATATAAAAATTTAAATTTTATATATATAAAATCCGAACTTAAAAAACTCCAAAAAAAAATATGGCCTGGATTTAGCATACCTAGGTTTTCAACTGGACCCGGCCCAAACTTTTACTAACCCTAATATCTGACATACATTCAGTTTGAAGTTTAGGCAAATTCTTTTATTATTATAGACAAAAAATTTTTTTAATGTACAAATACTATTTAAATTGTAAAAATAATGTTATTAAAATTAATTTTCATAAATTATCTATCAAATATTTACCTTGTAAATATTTATAATATATAATACTACTATACAAATAACATCATAAATGTATACTTATTTAAGCGTCTAAAATATATAACACTTTCACGGACATAATTGTAAAAATTCTAGGTTTAAAATATTTTAAGTTTATAAATATAAACAATTTACACTCCTACATAAAAGAAAAAGGGTTAATTACCTAAGGTGACACTTGTTTTGAAAAATTTTAAAATTGTAACACATTTTAAAAAATACTCGAGTGAGTGATAATCATTTAAATTTGCCGTTAACTTTAACGAGAATAGTAAATTAATTTTAAAATAACATTCTTACCCCTATAATTAACTATAAAATAATGTTTCTACCCCTATAAAGGACATTTATATCCTTACAATTAGTTACAAAATATGTTTCTGCCCTTACTCAATTATTTTTTTTATTTTTTAAATAGAAAAATATAAAAAATTATAATAGAAACATATATAAAATTATATCTAAGTCTAATTAACAGACTTTTTATAGTTAAATCATGTAATTTTTTTTTAAAAAAAATTATTTGTTGAATCAAACAAAATTTTCTTATTAAAGTTAGCAGTAAAGTTTGATTGAACAAGAAATTATTTAAAAAGAATGTGTTTGATTTAACCATAAAAAATAAATTTAATTTGAATTAGATAATTTTTTTATATATTTTCTATTTAAAAAATAAAAAATAATTGAGTATGGGCAGAAACATATTTTATAACTAATTATAGGGATAAAAATGTCATTTTATAGCTATTATAGAGGTAGAAACATCATTTTATAATTAATTCTATGAGCAAAAATGTTATTTTATAAATAATTTACTGTTCACATTAAAGTTAACGTAAAGTTATCAGATTATCACTTGCTCGAGTATTTTTAAAAATGTGTCATATTTTTTAAATTTGTCAAAACAAATGTTATCTAAAAGTAAATAATCCTGAAACAAATGAAAAATAAAAATATTATTTATACATATGCATTCGAGACTTATTTAGATTTTTTAAAAAAAAATAAATGCTACTTAGGAAAATATATTATTTTAGCAAAGTTATTATTTATCAATTAATGAATAATTCATTAATTTACTAAAGATATTTTTATTTTAAGAAGAGTTTTGTTAGTATACGTACATATTTACATATAAAAGAGCACAAATCTTACTTTTTCAAGTCAACAAAAGAAGCATTTTATGCAATAGTAACCTTAAATAACTACTTTATATATATACACACACATTATAGTGTATGCCCTGTAAAAAATTAAGAATGATATTGAGGTTAATTTAAGAACAAAGAATAAACAAATAACTTTAAATGCATATTTTATAAATAATAGAAATCAAATAGTTGAAGTTGTAAAAGAAAATCCTTAATGTTATGGATTTTTATATTTTACTCATTATTAGTTTTTGTAGTTGATTAATTATTAATTAATACTTCATTGGGCTCTAAACAATTCAGAAAAAACTATTATCTTATTCATTTAGCGAAAATTGTTAATTTACGACCATGGCCTAAGTTGGGATCTAAAGATTTATTATTTAATTATATTAATTTATTAAACATTTATTTATCAAAGTTTTAATATATTGAAAAACATTTATTTTTCATTAGAATGACATATATATCGTGTGATATAGATCTTCAATTACAATAAAATATAGCATATCATTTTCTTGCATTTTGTTGTTATAATTTAGAAGCGTTAGGTATATCATGTATTTCCAAATCCAAATTAATTATATTACTAGCATGCATTACATTATTTATAAAAATGCTATATAATATTGTGTAGCTGTCAGCCAGACATAATTTAAATAAAAGTTTAGATAAAGCCTAATAAAGTTCATTTGTTTTTTTTGTCGGAAATCTAAATAGATCTAAATTAGTGTGAATTCTGAATATAGCTAAATATCTTAAATAAATAACATGTTTATTTGTTTTATTTGAATCTCTTATAATAAGTATTAAGTTGTTTGTTTTTTCAAACTCAAAAAGTCTTAAAACAAGTGCTTTTAAATATGTGCATTTACAAATTTTAAATGTTAAATAAATAATAAACATTTCAAGGAATATAAATAAGATGGTATTTTATTATAACATAAATTATGTTCCAGCATGTTCAAATGAATGAAACCCTTTAATATTCTAAATTAGAGCATTTAAATTAATTTTATTGTATTTTATGATATATTATATGAAAAATAACGCAAATTTGAATAATATAAAAATGATAAATGATGGAGCTATTTGAATCCGACAAGACTCAAAACTGTTAATTACTCTTAAGTACAACTCTAAAGTAGAGTGTTTTAATTAATTTTATTGTAGTTTATGATATATCATCATCATTAGCAATAACTTTCTCTGCAGAGAGAGGATTAAATTAATCAAAAGTGACATATATGAATTCTTCAACAACTAAGGTTATTTTATTATGCACTTTATAAGTTTTGTTTGAATTTGAATATCTAAGAAAGACGCCAACATTGGATTTTAGATCAAATTTGGCTAAAGAATTTTTATTTAAAACAATGCATTTGTATCCAAAAACTTTGAAATAATCAATACTAGCTTTTTTATCTTTTTAAAACTCATAGGAAATTTTATTGGGAAATTATCTAATTAACACACGATTTAAAACATAGCATGCAATGTTAACGGCTTTAACCTAAAAATATTTTGATAAAGAAGTTTCATTCAACATAGTCCTAACAATTTCTTGAATAGACCTATTTTTCTCTCAACAACTCCGTTTTGTTGTGGAGTCCTTGGAGATGAAAATATATGTTTAATGTCAAAAATTTTGCAAAACTTTTCAAAGGCATGATTTTTAAATTTTCTACCATGATTACTTCTAATGCGAGAAATAGAGTATCTTTTTTCATTTTAATCCCTTTTACAAAATTTTTTTTTTGCATTATCCTTATTTACTAAGAGCAATACCGAAGTATATCTAGAAAAATCATCAACTATAACAAAGGTATAGTATTTTCCATTAAGGCTTGCATATCTAGATGGTCCAAATAAATCAATATGGAGAAGTTGAAAGGTTTTTGAGGTTGAGATATGATTTTTATCTTTGAAGGAGTTTATGACTTGTTTTCCTGATTAGCATGCATTATACACTTTATTCTTTTGAAAACCAAATTTTGGAAGACCTTTAACTAAATCTTTTTTAGAAATTTTTGAAATCAAATCCATGCTTCCATGACCTAGTCTTCTATGCCACAACTAACTATCATCATGCACTGTTAAAAAATATTTACATGAGATAATGCATTATCTATATCAATGGTATACAAACTTATGCATTTTTTTTCCAACAAAAAGAGTTTTACCATCACATGCATTCTCAATAACACATTTTGATTTGTTAAAAATAATCTTGTAGCCTTTATCACAAAATTGATTAATACTAAGTAAGTTATGATTTAAATTATTAATCAAACATACATTCTCAATAATAATAGAGGAATTTTTACCAACATTGCATACTCCAATGATTTTTTCTTTTAAGTTATCTCCAAAAGATACATCTCCATCATTTTCAATTTGGTAAAGCTTGAGAGCTAAGAATATTCACTAATTATGTGTCTTTAGTATCCGCTATTCAAATACATTTGTTCATTTTCTTGTTTTATCTCTACCAAATAGGACTCAAGTTGAGTTCTTAAGTTTTCAAATCTTTTTGGGTCCTTACATATTAATAGTGGTTCTTTCTGTTTGTTTCTTTTATTTGAAGAAGATTGAACTATAAAATGCTTTAAGGAAGATATCTAAAGCAAGATGGGAGTGATGAATTTGGCATAATATTTTCAATACATGCTAAATTTCTTGACAAGTGAAATAAGATCAAAATTGTGGAATTCCATCAAAGACCTCTTTTGATTGGCTATATATCGATCATTTCCTTGTTGGAATAGGTTTATATAGTAGATTGAATAATTATGCACCATGAGAAAAAAAAAGGTTATTTATGAGAGAAAATACCCTGGGAATACACAAAAACTCTTGGAAAAACTTTTTTTCGAATGAGACATTCCGTCAACCATCGCAGTTGGAATAGGTTTGTTAAAAATAAAAATAAATGCCCTTAGAAATAAAATAGGATAAATCTAGTCATTTTTATTTCACCTATAACTTCCTATCAAAAGTAAAAGATCACCGTCGGAAATATCACCATCGGAAATATATTTATCTTGTTTTTTAATGACCCTCTTTATTTTATTTAATAATATCATTTCATTAGCTTTTTTATTTTATTGTTGAAATATCTATATTACGAAAGTAACGCAACAAACATAATAATAATATACAAAGTATACTAAATGTAACTATATTAATTTCAAAAATTCATAAAATCACATTCACCATTCAAAATTACAACAAAATATCAATTTTATAATATATTTTACGTAAAAGGTATCCTAAACTATATACAAAATGATATCATTATATCTTAAATATGTTCAATCATCTTTTAAAACAACTTCTTCATTTTCTTTATCGTTTGCCTCAACCTCATAATTCTTATCTCCATCATCATCATCTTCTTTCGTCAAGACAATATCCTATGTAAAAGAAGAAATTTTAATAATAATTATTACAAAAAATATAAACTATCACGAGACTAATTAGAATCAACTAAAAACAGCATAATAAAAAAACAACTCTATATATATGCATGTCTCCATTTAAAAAAATTATAATCATCATTCCCTCATCCATCTATATTATAAACTAGTCCTTAATTACTTTAGATAATTTCATTGCCCAAAATTCATCAACAAATAGAGCAATGACAACTAAGGATGACAAAAAAACTCTACGGATACACAGGCTCGCAAGGGCCCATTATATTAGGGTTGGATATCAGATATATATTTATATATATATAAATCCGGTACATGTATAATTATTTATACCTATTAATTGGACAGGTCAGGCACTCGTATTAAATAATAAAAACCATAGCCGCTCATAAATTCATTTGATTATTTATTATTTATTAATTTTTAAAATTTAAAATTATTAATTAACAATTAAATCTAAATATTAAAATCCTAAAAGATTAAAACGTGAATAACTAAACGTTAGCGGTTTTAAATATTGAATTGTGAAATATTTTGAAGCCCTAAAGGATAACAAAGATGGATATTTTAATTCTAACTATCTTTATAAGATTTAATAAGATGCCAATTTTGATATTGTAGTATCGAGTAGCAAAGTAGTTAAAACATAGCTCAATCCATGATGACTGAATATCTTTCCAAAGTAACTAAAGATGTCCACATTCTTATAGTAACAATTACTATTTTTTTTAATGGAAGTAGGATTGCATAAACCTATATTTTTTAATCATTTATGTAATTAGGATTTTTTTTTCCAAATTAATAAGAATTTGTGTTCTAAATTGTATTAGTCATCTTATCACATTATTATTTAACTATTAGCAGTTTTCATATTTTTCTTTTATTTAAATATATTTATTATTTTAATTTATTAATATATTAATTAAAGATAAAGTTACTAATAATTAAATTAAAAGGAGATGTAGGGGATAGATGAAGGGACAAGTATTTATATTTTTAATGGAGAATCCCCAACCCGTACCCGTTCAAGGTCTGAATGAGTACGTGTTGATGACAAGATTGCTTATTATCCAAATGGTATAGGTATGGGTATTGACACCCATACAAAATACATGCCCTAATGACAAATAACCAATCAATGTTTCATGAGAACTCACAACATAGTACATACACTTTTACATAATCTATTAATAAAATGTAAATATGCAACATATACCTTTTGAGTTGATTCATGTGTGCTTGACTTTCGAAGCACAAGCTTCACTATTTTTTTGAACTTCTTCACTTCTTTATCTAAATCTTTTTTATTTCCAAATTAGTACATTAATGCTTGTTACTTCCTAGACTTGGAGAACTATACACATCCTTGACTTTGTTGCATGCTCCCCAACCAACAACACAGCAATTTGTTGGTTCTCCTGTCACTTGATATATTTTCCATTCACCCACCAACAAGCCTTGATCTATGATAGTTGATCCCATCGTTTCAATTGTTTCTAATAATAAATACATAAGTTTGTGTGAGTGCATATAGTAATGAAATCATGCAAATAAATTAGGAATACTCTGAAAACTTAAGATCAAATACACATACGCATTTTCTTTGTCTTGTTACTTGCCTATATCTCATTCTTCCTTACTTGAAACAACTTGAATAAATCAAGTAGATTAAATTCAATCCCTATTTATTGTTATAGTAAAGAATTAAAATTCAATAAGATGATAATAAATAAATATTACACCACATTTTTGTTGATGCGGTTTTTTGCTCACCTCAAAGTAGTGTTGTTGCCTTCTGGTCGCTAGTCGCTCGAGCAGGATTTCTGGTTGGTTCTCGCATTGTTCCGTCCACTGAAGCGGTGATGCTTTTTGACCTGTATCCACAAAAAATGTGTTAGGGGTCGCCGGGTGTTTTTCTGGCGAAAACCCTCTGACGCTCAAGTCGATAGTGGGTTGATTCTTTATAAAATCTCTCAAGTCCGAGAGAAAACCGAATTTAGAAGGCTAGAGGAGATTAGGAAGAAGGAGAGAAATTAGAGATTGGAAAATCAAGGTTAGAATGAGAACCCCTTTACCTTGCCCCTTGTCTGATATTTATCCCTCTGTTTTCCCGCCCACCTTTGCTTGAGCGGGATCTATGACTATGGGGTCTTGTGATCAAATAATGATGCTGTGCGGCAAAATGATGACACTGTGGAGGCGTGTGCCAATCATCGGTAACAGTGACGAAACCCTACAGTGTGGGGGTTCCTATCAGTTATCGATAGTCGTGACAAGTTGTCAGTGGATGGGGTTGCCATGCTTAGGTTTGCTCTGCTCAAGCTCTGGTCTTCCCTTGTTCATGATGTTGTCCATGAGCGATCAGATCCCGCTCGGTGGTCGAGGGTCCTTGTCTTTACTTGAATAGGATGGGGCCTTAGAGCATTTGACCTCGACCAGCTTTGACACTGAGCAGGAGTGTCTTCGTACTAGCGATCGGTCTTACTGCTCAGCTAGATTGTCCTTGAGGGGGTCTGCTCGGCATTGTCCAAACACCAGTCCCCCAATTTATAGTCTTGAGAATGAAATGAGACAAGACTGGAAACTACTTGTTTGAGTAAGTTCCCCTTTTTTACTTTTTCACGCTGAGCTGTTTGTATCTTCTGTCATTTTGCATTTAATGTGAACATCATGGATTAATCTGGACCACTTGTTTGAAATTTGAAGAAATGGTTATTTGAACAGTCGTGTCCCCTTGAGTAGTGTGCCGTCTGTTGGCATGACCTTCTTTTCTCTTTATAAACCCTTAATTTCACCGCTGGGCACTTTTTATTTTCACTTTTTGCTTAGAACTAAAAATCGCTACCCACCAGCGAGAACCATCTTCTTTGTTGCCGTCATCGCTATCTACTATCTTCAGATCAGTTTTAAGTATATATACTTTGACTTCTTCTTCTTATTCTCGTCCCTTTTATTTTTTGGGTTTTGTTTCCCACTTCGTAGACTGTGTCTCTAGGAAAAATGTCAGCCACTCAGAAACCCCGCCGGATGTCCCCTGAAGAATCAACTTCTTCTAGTGACTCCGAGGCTAGTAGAGGGGTTCCTACGAGGGACCCAAGTCTTGAAGAGATCGAGGCTATAGGGGGAACCCGGCCACAATAGAGGTAAAGGGCCGGCCAAAGATTGGAGGCCGAGTCATTTTCCATTGACAATATGAGCTGTGAAACTTCACACTAGGATTTAGACCAGCTTAGGGCCATGTACCACATCCCCGCAAGCGTTGATCTGTGTCTCCCTAGCAAAAACAACACCCCGAGTCGTCCTCCTCGAGGGTATGTAACCCTCTATTTAGAGTGTTTTAGGTGGGGGTTAGGCTGCCCTTACAGCCTTATTTTTCCTGAGTCCTCTCCCAATTGCATTTGGCATTGGGGCAGTTGAACTCCAACGAGTGGAGGGTTTTATCACAGATGTTCATCCTATGGAGGTGGTGTAACTTAGGCGAAACAATGATAGATGAAATAAAGCATCTCTACCAGCTGAATAGTAGCCCAAAGGACGTGGGCTGGTACTACTTAACTTCCAGCTTGAAGGACAAGAAACCCATCACCGACCTCCTACCTACCTTCGGTGGCAACTGGAAGGGTAAATTCTTCTTTACCGGAGGGAACTGCGGTGAGCAGCCTCTGCCACCGAGAAGGTTCCTTAAATTCCTTATTGCTTTTGTACACCAGGTCGTCTGGTGCTCACCACATCTTTTGCTTTAATTTCTCTGCTTACTCTCCCTCTCATTGTTCTTTTGGCTTTTGCGGTCTCTTGAGCGTGTCCTATCGGGTTGGGGAGAAGTTGCAGTCGTGTATCAATACTACCTTGGACAACGTGAGCTCGTGCAAGGAGTTACTGACCAATCAAAACCTTGTCGAGTTCGGCCTTACTTTCGGGGAAGAAATGAGTGGCATCCTCTCTCGATTAAAGATGACCTTGAGCACGGTGGAGAGACCGAGCAGCTCCTCCGCTTAAGCCAAGAGGTCCAGAGTCGACCTCACTGCCTCGCCAGTCAGGGTTGTTCCTCCAGTTCGAGACAGTGAAGGAGCAGTCGAAGAAGCTTCCCTAGGGACCGGAGGTCATCATCCTGCTAGGCCCGGATCGAGTGCTCCGGGAGCGAGCAGCCGATTTTGTCGACCCCATGTTAGGGATTTTACTAGGAATGCGGGGGAGAAGTTCGTGGAGGAGTTGGAGTGCTCCAGCGTTAGCGAGCTGGCCAACATGTTCCAGTGCCTCTCATGCCAGGCTTCGGCTGCCTCTACCACCTTCAAGACAAAGGCCACGAATTTTAAGAGGAAGATTAGGGAAGATAATCAGGGTTTGAGGCAGGCGCTCGAGCAAAAAGAGGAGGAAGCAACCAAGCTTCGTACTGAGAATTCTACCTTCGAAGAGAAGGCAGCTTTGGCCGAGTCTAAGGCACTCCAGCTCAAGAGGGTGCTGTCTATGGTCCGAGATGAGCTTGTGAATGCCCGAAAAGACCTCGATGTGTAGAGATCTGCTTTCGAGAGGACTATGGAGGCAGAGACTTCTCCCCTTCAGCTTAAGGTGGACGCCTTGGAGAATCAGCTCGCGGAGGAGTACAATAAAGGGGTGACCTTCTGCTACGAGTGTATCATATCCGTCCTGGGCAAGGAATACTCCGAGCTGGATATGTCCAAACTCGAGTCGGGCGTGGATGCTTACATGAACAAGTAGGATGCCTGGAGTCAGAAAATAAAATATCCCTCTGCTCAGGTGGAAGTGGATGCTGCCAGGCCTGGAGAGGCTGCTCCTCCAGCCAATGAAGCCCAAGCTGCTCCTACTGCCGAAAAGGATCTTCGAGTTGCCCCCTCTTTTGAAGCCCCTTCTTCAATTGCTAGCTTAACTGTCCAAGCCCTTTGACTGGCTTTGATGTACTTTTTTTTTTTGTACTTGTACTTTGTAACTTTGGCAATAAAGAAACCATATTTTTTTATCTTTGGCTTTACATTTTTAGTTTTGTTTTGAATTCCTTGTGAGATGGATTTTCAGTAGCACTTAAGCTTTTCCCTTGCCCTCTGGGCTCTGGCCTACTTCTACTCGTCTTGCCCATTTGTCAAGATGCGAAAAACTGGATTGACCACTTTAGAAACTTCGGCTATTTTACCTTGCTCGATCAGGCATTAGGATCTGTGGTCGTAGCACCTTTCTTAGCGAGCTCGACATACTCAAGCCTATTTTGCCCGTGTTCGGCTATTTAATCTGCCTTAGGTTAGGCTTTAAGACTTGCGGTCTTTAGCTTTATCCGCGAGCTTATCTCGCTTGAGCCTTCTACGGCTTATACTAGGCACTTCGTCTCGCCTTAAGTTGGGCTTTGAGACTTGTGGCCTCACGGCTTTATTCATGAGCTTCTCTTGCTCGAGCCTTCTTTGGCTTATGCTAGGCACTTCATCTCGCCTTAAGTTCAGGCTTTGAGACTTATGGCTCTAGCTTTTCTTCGTGAGCTTATCTTACTTGAGCCTTCACTTGGCTTATACTAGGCACTTTGTCTCGCTTTAAGTTTAGGCTTTGAGACTTACGGCTCTAGCTTTTTTTCGCGAGCTTATCTTGCTCGAGCCTTCACTTGGCTTATGCTAGGCACTTCGTTTTACCTTAAGTTTAGGCTTTGAGACTTACAGCTCTAGCTTTTCTTTTCGAGCTTATCTTGCTTGAGCCTTCACTTGGGTTATATTAGGCACTTCGTTTTGCCTTAAGTTTAGGCTTTGAGAATTACGACTCTAGCTTTTATTTATTTTTATAAGCTCTAATATGCTCATATGGGATTAGTTTTGGAAGCGTTTTTCTTGCTTTTATTCATGTACAAGATTTTACATACTTCTATTTTGAGAGAAACTAAATACCAATACTTTGTAATACAAGGGAACTAATTGGAAATATTTCACCAAGTACTGTGCATTCCCTGGCCTCTTAACTTCTCGTCCATCCGGATAATCAGCCTGTATGCCCCTGGACCAGCTACTTGTGAGACTCTGTAAGGACCCTTTCAATTTGGGCCCAGCACTCCTTGCCTGGGATCTTTTGTGCTCTGGTTTACTCTTCTAAGTACCCAGTCCCCAACCTTGAATCGGCGAATGTGTATGTTCTGATTGTAATAGCGGGCCACCCTCTACTGATACTCTGCCATCTTTATTGCTGACATTTTCCTTCTCTCCTCCAGCAGGTCCAAATTTGTACACATCTATTCGTTATTATGCTCCTCATCGAAGTGCTCCATCCGATGCGTGTCCACCCCTATCTCTGCTGGGATTACTACTTCATATCCAAATGCCAAGGAAAACAGCGTCCCTCATGTAGCGGTTTTGTGTGTGGTCCTATAAGCCCATAATACACCCAGCAGCTCGTCAACCCATTCTCCTTTCTGCTCTCTCGATCCGGTCTTTAGAAGACGCTTTATAGTTTTGTTCGCAGCTTCCACTTGCTCATTTGCCTGCGGGTGTGCTTGCGAGCAGAACTTCAGCTCTATCCCCATGTTTTTGCAGAAGTCTCTAAACTTGTTATTGTTGAACTGCCTCCCGTTATCTGTGACTAGTGCGTGGGGGATCTCGTACCTGCAAATCACATTTTTTCAAATGAAGTCAGTGGTTTTGCTCTCTACAATACTGCTTAAGGCTTCTATTTCAACCCATTTAGTGAAATAATCAATTGGCACCACGGCATGTATTGCAGATGCTCTTTTTTTTTGCAGTGGTCCGATCAGATCAACTCCCCATTGAGCAAATGGCCAGGATGAGTTCATTACTGTGAGGTTCTCAGGTGGTTGGGCTAAGTGATTGGCGAAGCTTTGACAATTCTTATAGCTCCTGGTCTTTTCTCGTGCGTTCTGGTGCATTCTAGGCCAGAAGTACCTTTGCCTTAAAACTTTAAAGGCTAGAGACCTTGCACCTGAGTGGTTTCCGCAAATCCCCTCGTGTATTTCCCTGAGGATATAGTCAGCTTCCTCATCGTCCAAACAGCATAACAGCGGCATGGTGTATCCTCGTCTGTATAATACCCCATCGATCAGTGTGTACATCATTGCTTGGCATCTCAGCTTCCTCGTCTGCTTTCTGTTGGCAAGTCATGTCCCTTCCTTGAGGTAAGAGATAATTAGATCCATCCAGGTGCTGCTCGAGGTCAAGCTCATCACATCGTCGTCCCGCTCAGCGCTCGAGCGGGTCCCGATCTCCACTAGGATGGACTTGGGCATTTTGGGGTCTGATACAGCAGCCATCCGCACTATCATGTTTGCTCAAAAGTTTTCACCTCTTGCGATCTGCTCTACCTCAACTGCTCGAAACTTTCCCATCAGCTGTTTCACTTTCCGAAAGTAAGCCTCCATCTCCTCGCCCTTTACTTGGAAGCTTTCATTGAGGTGGTTTGCCACCAGTTGAGAATCTGTCCAGACCTTCACCTTCTCTACCTTCACCACTAATGCGAGTCTCGGTCTTGCAATGACGGCCTCATACTTGGCCTGGTTATTAGTGGCCTTAAACTCAAGCTTTACTGCATACTGCACTTCCACTCCTTCAGGACTAAGAAGCAATACTTCTGCTTCTACTCCTGCTCCTTGGTCTCCATATGATCCATCCACCGTGATTGTCTATACCTTGCCTATAACATATTCCCCTACTGTTTGCTCGTTGTCAGTTCTTTCATCTGACTTTGTGCATTCAGCCACAAAGTATGCCAGAGCTTGTGCTTTAATTGTTATTTGGGGCTGGAAGCTGATGTCAAACTCGCTGAGCTCTATTGACCACTTTAATAGCCGCTCTAAGGTATTCAGTTTGTGCAGGATCTGCTTGAGTGGCTGGTTCATTAGGACCGTCATCGAACGTGCTTGGAAATAAGGTCTTAACTTCTGAGCCGCCGTTACCAATGCGAGGGCCCATTTCTTCACCGGCTGGTATCAGGTTTTCCCTTCCAACAAGGCTCTTCTCATGTAATACACAAGGTGTTGCACCTCTAACTCTTCCCTTATCAAGACTGAGCTCGTTGCCCGTTGTGTCACTGCCAAATACAAGTATAGAACCTCTTCTACTCACAGTGTTGACAGTAACAGGGCTTTCAGCAAGTATTCCTTTAACTGTTAGAATGCCGCTTCACATTCTGGTGTCCTCTTTGTCTCCCTCCCTTTTTTCATTTCCGGAAGAAGACATGGCACTTGTGCATTGCTCGGGAGATGAATCTGTTGAGGATGCCGACTACCAGTAAGGCTCTGTATTTCCTTGAGAGTGCTGCGAGGACTTTATGTTTATCACCGCTCTTATCTTCTCGGTATTGGCCTTAATTCCTCATTCATCGACCATGAAACCTAAGAATTTTCTATAAGCCACTCCAAAGGCACACTTCTCAGGGTTAAGCTTCATCCGGTACTCCCTCAAGAGCGCAAAGGTCTCTTCTAAATGCTTGACATGCTCTTCGGCTTCCCTAAACTTGGTGATCATGTCGTCCACATAAACTTCCATCGTATGACCGATCAGGGGCTTGAAAATCTTGTTCACCAGCCTCTGGTATGTTGCTCCCACGTTCTTTAGGCCGAAGGGCATTACCTTGTAGCAAAATAGCCCCTGGTTGGTGATAAAGGCCCTGCACTCCTTGTCTAGTACATAAATGGGGATTTAGTTGTAACTTGAAAATGCATCCATAAAGCTGAGTAGACCGTGTTTTGTTGTTGAGTCAACCAGCTGGTCTATCTTTGTCAACGAGAAGCTGTCCTTTAGACAAGCTTCGTTCAAATCTGTGAAGTCTATGCACATCCTCCATTTCCCACTTTTCTTCTTCACCAGTACCACGTTTGAGATTCATTAAGGCTAATTGACTTCCCTTATGAATACTGCCCTCAATAGCTTCTCCAACTCGCTGTTCATGGCTTCATATCTCTCCTGGTTGACATACCTCCTTTTCTGCCTTACCGGCTTCGCGTGTCTTTTTATTGCCAACCTGTGGCATGCTACCTACGAGTCGATTTCTGGCATGTCTTCATGCGACCAGGAAAAAACGTCAGAATGTGCTCACAAGCACTCGACTACACTTATTCTCAACTGCTCACTAATACTCAAGCCGATCTTTATCTTACTCTCCTAGTCGTCTGGCCTTATCAGAATCTCCTCCAGCTCTTCAGCGGGCTCTTGCCTCCCCTTCTTTGATTCACCCCTCATATCTAGCGATGTCACCTGCATCGCTTCCTTAGCCACTGTGGCATAACAGCTTCTTGTAACCCTCTGATCGCCCTTAACGACTCCCACTGCTCCATTCACGAAAGGTCGACATTACTGATTAGCTGATCTTCATGAAAGGTCTTCCCAATATTGCCTGGTAAGGGCTAACCTCGTCCATAACTACAAAATCCAACATCATATTTTTCTCAAAAGGCCTCGAGCCCATGGTCACTGGCAGATTTACAATCCCCATGGGGGTTAGCCTACCCCCACCGAATCCTTTCAGAGATGTGCTTGTATGCTCGAGCCTTATATCCGCTATTTCCATTTCATCAAGGGTAGACTTGAAGAGAATATCCACTGAGCTTCCCAAGTCCACCAAAATTCGGTTGAGCTCTCTGTTTGTGACATTTACTTTTATAACCAGGGCGTTATCGTGGGGGTATAGGACCCCCTCCTCATCCTCCTCCGTCCACATGATTGGAACTTGTCGAATTCTGGCCTTCTTTGCGACAGGCACAGTGAGCATGACCTCCCGGCTAGCGAAGGCGTATCTGCTGTAATTCTTCCTAGCTCTGTTCGAGTTCCTGCCATTGTTGGCCTTCCTACTATCACCCTTACAGCAGGTGGTTCGTAGTCCATATCACAGGCTTGACCATCCCCTGCCTGTTATTGCTCGATTACCGGGTGCCCCCCTTTAATGAGTTCGTTTAAGCACTGGTTTTTAACCAAATCCTCTACCAGGTTCTTTAGGTCACGGCACTGAAACATCGAGTGACCATGGTCGTTGTGGAATCGCTAGAACCTGCTTTTGTCCCTCCTATTTGCAGGCTTAGTCATCGGTGTCGGGGCAACACAACACTCCTCGTTCCTCAATTGACACTTTCAGTTAGTTGTATTGTCTGTAGACAGGGCTCTGGTCAATCATCTACACTGCTCTATCCCGATGGAAGTTTCCCGAGTATGGAGGCAATAATCGGTCGGGTCTTTTTTTGCTCTGTATGGGCTGATTTGCGAGGGTATTACGAGGCAGGTTACCATTATACAGCCAATAATCCCTGTGGTCCTTGCCCGGGGACCTGTGGGCGGAGAGGGGTCTCATCGTGATCTGGGGGTCCTCTCGATGCAGCTATATGAGCAATCCGGTCCCTTGTTCCTTTTGAAGTCTAAGGGCCCCGAGCTGGCCCCCCTTTCTCCTTATGTTTCGCTCTGCCGTTCTGCTCGCTTCTTAGTTTTGCGGCTTTTTCTTCCTCGATGATGATATCCATCTTTATCTACTCATAGGCATCGGAGTAGGAGCGGATTGAAGGACTCCGCAAGTTGTACCAGGGTCTTGCCATCTTCACCCCCTTCTTTAATCCTCTCAACGCCTAGGGGTGATTGAATGCCCCGAGGTCCAAGACTGCCCTGTGGTACCTTTTGATGAACTCTCGGAAGGACTCCCCTTCCTTCTGTTTTATCTCCACCAACTCCATCATGTCATCCTCGAGAGCTACTACCCCCGGAATTGCTCCGCAAACTCCGTGCACACTTGTTCAAAGCTTAGAATGCTCCCTCGGTAACTTGCGGTACCATTCTCTCGCTCTCCCTTCTAAAGTTAGCATGAAGGTTCTACACCTTTGGGCTGCTGTCAAGCCCTGGATTCCCTTCATGTCATTAAAATGCTCTATGTGCACTAACGGGTCACTCTTTCTGGAAAATTTCAAGTCGTCGAAGTAGAAATCCCTGGGGATCGTGACACCCATGATTTCCACTGAAAGCGGGGACTCGTTATCCAACATGATCTTCCAACTTAAGGCTTTCCCGTTTCTCCGAAGGTTTTCAAAGACCTGCGCCAGCTTGCGCACCTCCCCCTCTAACTCCTCGGCACGGGAAGTGGGTGCCGTGTGTTGATAGTATTGACGGGACTCTCTCTCCTCCGAGTTCGTCTCCTCCCTCCCTGCAACATGTTGTACCTTCTGCCTTTGAGCTTCATCCCTACATTCTCCCCAGGTGATGCGTTCCAGCAGTTAGATTCAGGAACGTCATTGCTTGTTTTCCTCCGTCAGTCCCTATCCTTTCTTGTATTTCTCATTCCCAGGCCTCATTGGCCATCTCCCTCAAGGTCACCGATTCTTTGGGGCTTACTCCTCTTCTGTTGCTCCCTTTCATTTTCACGTTGTTTTCTGAATGTACTAGGAATTCAGGCTTTTTGAACAGATCCCCACAGACGGCGCCAAAATGTTGATGCAGTTTTCTGCTCGCCTCGAAGTAGCGTTATTTTCTTCTGGTCGCTAGTCGCTCGAGCAGGATTTTTGGTTAGTTCCCGCGTTGTTCCGTCTACTGAAGCGATGATGCTTTCTGATCTGCATCCACAGAAAAGGTGTCAGGGGTCACCAGGTATTTTTCCGACGAAAATCCTTCGACGCTCAAGTCAGTAATCGGGTTGATTCTTTATAAAATCTCTCTAAGTCTGAGAGAAAACTGGAATTTAGAAGACTATAGGAGATTGGGAAGACGGAGAGAAATTAGAGATTGGAATATTAAGGTTGGAATCAGAACCCTTTTACCTTGCCCCTTGTCTGATATTTATCCCCTTGTTTTACCGCCCACCTTTGCTTGAGCGGCACCCCCCACATTAATTGCCCTTGTGTCTTTCTGACAGCTGTAGGTCGCTGCGACACAACCTGGGGGTATGGGATGTCAGACGGCTATGGGGTCCTGTGAACAAATGATGATGCCGTGCAGGTTTGTGCAAAATGTTAACACTGTAGAGGCGTATGCCGGTCATCGGTAACAGTGATAAAACCTTACAGTGTCTGGGTTCCGGTCAGTTATCGATCGTCGTGACAAGTTCTTAGTGGATGGGGTAGCCATACTTAGGTTTGCTCTACTCGAGCTCTGGTCTTCCCTTGTTCAAGATGTTGTCTATGAGCGACCAGATCCCGCTCAGTGGTCAATGGTCCTTGTCCTTACTCAAATAGAATGGGGATATCGAGACCCGACCAACCTTAGAGCACTTGACCTCGACCAGATTTGACACCAAGCAGGGGTGTCTTCGTGCTAGCGATCAGGTCTTCTGCTCTAGCTGGATTGTCCTCGAGAGGGTCTGCTCGGCATTGCCCAAACATTTGTTATGACCAAAGTCAAACATTTTCTCTTACCATTTCTTTTCCATTCTTAGCCATTGGGATTGAACCTGTAGTATGAATAAATTTGGACTTAGTTCGGTTCCTCTTGTTCCTTGTGCTTGTTTTCTACATATAAATAAAACATAAGCATAAAATAAACTTAGTTATTTTGAACCCATCAAGAACAATTCGTGTATAAAGCACATGGATAAAAAGCTGATTTGGTTATTCTAACAAGAAAACATGATGTCGCCATAATTTTCCAGAGAAAGTGAATTTTTATTATGTTAATAATCTAGTTATTTTCATTATGTTCAATATTATTTTTCGAAGAATGTAACAGCCACAAATCAATAAAAATTTCTATTACTGTTGAAACACAAAAATAATTAATAATTTGGGGGGACTACTTAGGAAAAGGGAAAAGGAAGATGCAATATCCTAATAAAAGCTTTCATGTTGTTGTAAATGGATCTGCCTTCACCAATAATAGAAACAATTGTATTACAATCATTCATCCGCCAATACCATGTCAGAAGCTTCCTTTGCAACCTGGATGTAGAGAAATGATGAGAATCAATGGGGAAAAAGAATATGAAAAAAAAATTCAAACCATAAAGTTATACTTTATAAAACAGAATAATCATCAACGTCCATCATTCCTGATAAGTCATTGCTAAAATCACTTTAGAGTGGGCAACTTATGTCCAACTACATGGTTCGTACCATTCCTGATTAACAGGAAGGTTATCCCAGATTTTAAAATTGCAAACATTAAACAAAAATAAATCCAAAAAATTTCAATTCTTCTTTTAACATCTTTATGGCCCACGAAGATCAACCTTCATGCGATTTAATAATCTTCAAACTATTAAATTTCTCCAACAATATTTATTGGCTCACCAAGGCCAATCTTAATGCGTTTTATCAAAAATCAAAACATCTTATTGGTTTGCAGGACGAATTTACATGATCTCAGGCCCAACACTAGAGCGGGTGGAATTTATAGGTTTAAGATTGTAGTCTTGCAAATATGGCATTGCAAATTTTAAAATCAATTTTTTTAATATTAATACAAAGTCCATTTAAGTAATACTCCAAAGTAGACAAGTAAGTCAAGAAAAAACATGCACATACTTTGAGTGAAAAGACAACAATGGCTCTGATGATATAGCTATTATAGCTTGAAGTTGAAGACTTCACTTAAGTACTATATAAGATGAAATCCACTAAGTTTGGGTTTAGGTATGTTTTTCTACTGTTTTTGCAGGAGGAATAGTTAAGGTGATCTGGGATGTAAACTGAGGTGTTCTAAGTTTAGAATAATTTGAAGAATTATGTGGGATTAATTTAGAGTTGACATGAAGAGCTTATGAGAACTCAGGGAATAGTTCTGATGAATCTGAAGATAGCTCTAGAGAGCTTATCCGAGGCTCATAGTATAACTCAAGTAAACTCATAAAGAAAACACGATTTGGATAACAAAACCATCATAATAAAAAGAAAATAAGCATAAACAATAAAGAATACAGAAAATTCGTTCGATTCGACCTTTTGGCCTACATCAACAGGAGTAATCATCTCCAATCCACTATATATGTGAAGTATTACATGATTTTCCCTACGTTATCAATAAAACCTTAATAAATGTTGTTTTTGGTGAATAATTACATAAGAGAGACAGTGCAGATTAAAGAGCTTTCTAAGAGAAGACTAAAGGAAAAGCTTATTTGAGATAAGGTGCCAAGATCTTCCGTAGAGATATAAAAGTGAAGGAGAAATCATATAAATAGAAGAAGAAAAAGATGTAGTAGCCCCATTAGAAATCAGATCTAGAAAAATCTCCCAATGATTAGATAGATTAAAATGAGATAGCTATCCTCTTCTCAAGTAAGATTTTGGATAATAAAATAGTGGTCTCAAGATTCAAAGACCCTTGGAGCTTTAACAATGTATTTTTGCTCTCAGGGAGAAGAAGATGAAACTATTTTTTAAGTGAGGAGAAGTTATCATTTTTTTAGGAAACCTTGAATTTTATATGGGAGTATTCTTAAGGGTATTTTGATAATTTTAGATAGCTGGTAAATTTTCACTGGTCGACCTCCCTTATGTGAGGTTATTTGGCTAATTATGTTTATGGTCCTAGTATAGTGACATGTCCAAGTAAAGAGAACAAAGAAATTCCCCCCTTGCTTTATACATGTGACATCTAGCTGGTGATCTTGCTAGTTTTTAGACCATTGCCGAGGAGAGCTGAGCAGGCAGTCTTTCATTGTCCTTCCTAGAAATCTCTCCTCTCATGAGTTCCTTGCGTTTAGCCAAAAAGGAAGATATTTTTTTCTCTCTCATGATGGAGTGTATTGTTTACTTGTTGACTCTAACCATCAAAATTTGATGATATTGGGAATATTCATTGAAATTTACTTTTTCCTCTAAGAGCGACTTTAGATCATTGTGTGCTATCCTGTCATCCAATCAAGTGAATTGATCTCTATTAACTAACTTTTCTTGTTACGTGTCATTGAGTTATTAGTTCACATTATAACCCATATTTCCTCCCAAACAATTATTTTAAAGTGTAAACCTATTACAATCATTGACTGTTAAGCAAAGTGAAGAGATCCCTAACAAAGACAGAAACCATAACCTAAGCTAAAACTAGCTTGAACCTAATCCTAAATTAATTTGAAAATAGAAAGAAATCAATGGTAAAATTGAGATATTGAACAAGGGAGAAGTGAGATAATTACCTTCACTCAATCGAGAAGTGGAACAATGGAGATGTGAAAATGTAAATGGCTGGATTGGACAAATCTTGGTCAGATCAAAAAGTGATTGGAGATGGAGAGGGAGAGCAGTGATCATGTGATTTTCTTCTTCACTATTTATTTATTTTTTTTCAAATGAAATCAATTCTAGTTGAGGAGAAACTCTAGCGTTCCCAATAGCTTCAATGGCAGGCCTAGAGAATAAAATATCTTAGGTTCATGTTTGAGTAACTTTGATTCTTAATGTGTTCGTTTGTTCACTACAGATGGATTTTGATTTTATGATCCAGGAAAAATAAATTGAGTGATTGTTTACTTTTTTGTAACTTTGAAAGTATCGATAGAGACTATCGGGGAACAGGGGTTACGAATCAATTAAGCAAGTTAATAAAAAAAATCATCAGAAATCAAAAAAAAATTGACATAGATTTTTTTGAAGCATCGAAAAAAGTGATCATTTATACGAGCAAAACAAAATATTATGTTTATTAAGAACTCAAGGGGCCCTGGTCCTACCTCTCGAATAAGATAAAGACGGGAACAACAGGGTACCTTGAGTTCTTACGCTTTTATGTCTATAACGCAGTTCATTCGATTACTACAAGGACGAACCTAATCCAGAATATGAACCATAAAAGAAAATGCCTATTAAACCGATCACAGGAATACCAGTTCCAGTTCCTATTATCCAAAGGGGAATCCTTCTAGTAGTATCGGCCATTTATCCCACTTCCCTCCACATTTTTGCAAGTGGTCACGTTAAAGACATAAACAGTCATAGATAATTATAAGATGTGCTTCTTCCGAATGGGATAAGAGAATTCCTACTATTTTTGATTCTTCTACTATTCTCTTTTCTTCTCTTAATTGAAGAAGTAATTGGAAAATAAAACAGTAAGTACAAAAATGAGTAATAACCCCCAGTAGAGACTGGTACGGTTCAATTCAACATTTTGTTTGTTTGGGTTTGATTGTGTCATAGCTCTCTAATTCTGATTAGGTTTATCGTTGGATGAACTGCATTGCTGATATTGACCGAAAAAAAAGCGATAGGTACAGACTAGTTCGTGAACGACCAACCATCGCACTGTAAAAATTGGATAGGTTCGATCTATGGTCATTGGGTCCTCCTAAAAAGATCTACTAAATTCATTGAGTTGTTCCAAAGAATCAAAACGGCCGGTTATTAATGGAACTCCTTGCTGACTCTTTGTAAAATACTCGTTTGGCCAGGGGCTGCCAAACACATCATAAGCTAACCCCGTGCTGACGAATAACCAACCCATGATGAATAGGAAAGGGATAGTAATGCTATGATTGACCCAATATAGAATACTGGTAATAATATCAGC
Organism: Murraya koenigii; assembly: GCA_025617385.1. Classification (NCBI taxonomy): domain Eukaryota; kingdom Viridiplantae; phylum Streptophyta; class Magnoliopsida; order Sapindales; family Rutaceae; genus Murraya; species Murraya koenigii. Next base: position 15,785,750 of record CM046812.1, read on the forward strand.
GAAAAAATGTTCTCCTGTGCTTCCAGACATGCCGAGCTCCACATATTCTTGTACAGTCAAAGGGCGATCGATTCCGTAAAAGATATCAGTGAATTTCCATCTTTGTGAGATCGTCAATATAGTACCGAGGGTATTTTTTGAATATACTGAATCAGTATAGCTATCCTTCTTCTGACACAGCAACGCAATTTCAATTGGTATCGAATGGCAGTGCTAGAAAATTTCTTTCTTCTTTTCTTCTTGCTAGTCAATGTATAACTATATACTATTTGTACTATTCAATAGAAAATTCTTAAAATTTCTGTAGTATGCAGGTTCTTTTGTCTCCATTTCCATGCTTGTCTTCGGACTCGAAATTCAAAATCAAGTAAAATGCGAATCCTATGGATTGTTTTCTAATAATTCATGCTGAAGATTATCATATTTCCCAATTTCAATTCGATATGAGATCTACAAATCTCCTTTTCATAGATGTAGAATTTTTTGTTGTAATTCTCCTCTTTTTTTTTTCAAAGAATTGGTTAGGTGTCCAAAAACAAGTAACGACAGGAGATATGATTCGATATAAAAATAACAGAACGCGAAACTGCCTAAAATAATTCTAATAATCTAGATTTGTAATGCCCGCGTTGTTGTATTAGACCCAAGGGTTCTTTCTTGACCTACCTACAACGCGTGGGCTTTATACTTTATATAATATGGAAAGACAAAATGGAAAATCTATAAAGGAAAAGATAATAGGAGTTCTTACTTAGTTTTAGAATCGAATTGAACCGAAATAAAAATTTATTTTTTGAGTGATCTGATTGTGCGATACCTTTGTTCTTCTCATTTGAGATATTATGGGAATGAACCCGCCGCTGAACCTAATGAGTTAAAAATCAAAGTAAAAAAGCAAAAAGTAAAGCAAAGGTTATTGAAAGTATTAATAAAGTATTAAAGTAAAGAAAAAAATATTATAAGGTGGTCACTCTTTAGTCGAAAAGGTATTTGATACAATAAAAAAGAAAAATGAAAATACAAAGTCACTCATTTTTGTTAGTACCTTCTAGAATACTTGAAGAATCAAAAGCTTTCAATTGAAGGTATTCTTTCAATGGGTAGAGCATTTTTGCTTATCCTCATACCGTCCAAAAGTGGAAACTTAGGGAAGTGCTTTATAAACATATGTATAAAAATAACATATTTCCTTTAGCTCCGTTATGCCTACTATAACTAGTTATTTTGGTTTTCTACTAGCGGCTTTAACTATAACCTCGGCTCTATTTATTGGTCTGAGTAAGATCGGACTTATTTGAAATTAATTGAATGAATAATTCATAAAAAGAAACCCTTCTGTGGTATTCCACATATTGTCTAGTTCCTTACCGTACCACGTTAATTACCAATTTTGGGTTATTGAGATTCCTAGGCAAGGCGGATTAATATTTAGGGATAGATATTACCTCTCTTTTTAACCTTAAAAAAAAATTAAAATGATTGAAGTCTTTATATTTGGAATCGTCTTAGGTCTAATTCCTATTACTTTGGCTGGATTATTCGTAACCGCCTATTTACAATACAGACGTGGTGATCAGTTGGACATTTGATTAATTAACATATCTTTTTTTAACTGACTCCCTCTCTCCTTAAATTTAATCTGAAGGGGTGGTCAGGGTCAAATTCAAATTACTGTTCAATTATTTCAGTTCAGTGTGTATGGTTTTAAATCTAAGACGACAAGAGCGAAATCACGCTCTGTAGGATTTGAACCTACGACATTGGGTTTTGGAGACCCACGTTCTACCGAACTTAACTAAGAGCGCTTTCTTATCACAATGAAAAAGGCTGGAAATAAGGAGACTCTTTTTTTTACACCAATAATTCTTGTATGTGTATACTATCATATATCATAAAATATAACTTTATGTATGTCAAAATGAAATCGATCTAAAAAAAAAAAGGATCTCACGTTACTGTTGCTCTGAGCGGTAATTGGTAGTGATGACAGGATTTGAACCTGTGACATTTTGTACCCAAAACAAACGCGCTACCAAGCTGCGCTACATTCCTTTCAATTGGCCTACAATATCATTGTAAAGAATCCCTATCTTGTTTTCCACATCCGTATTTTTTTATTCCCTCTAGTGATATGCAAAATGGATCTTGTTTTTTCTTGTTTTTGGTCTCATATCATATACCATATAATAATAATAAATTATTATTTTTCTTGGGAATTCACAAGCGTAAAGTGACCCATTTTCTGTTTTTAAAAAAAAAATCAAATCTTATATACCGAATCATTGCGCATTTCAATTTGAATTAGGGATTTCGCGCACAAATACAAGTGGCCTTTAACTACATATACATCTCTTACTATAATATATTCCAATAGGGAATAAAAAAAAATAAGGAGGATTTTCAATGCGAGATCTAAAAACATATCTTTCCGCAGCACCAGTACTAAGTACTCTATGTTTCGGGTCTTTAGCAGGGTTATTGATAGAAATCAACTGTTTATTCCCCGACGCATTGACATTTCCTTTTTTTTCATTCTAGTTATTGAACTGGAACGGGGTGAAGAGGATTAGAGCTAGAATAAAATATTTGTGACTAATCTCTCTTTCCCCTCTTTTCGTTTTTTTTTTTTGTTTTACAATTAGGTAGATAGAATAAAGAAGTAAAGCGAAAGAAAAAAGGTGGCTTCAACCTCAGCGAAACCTCGGTTCAGGCTCCGATTAAATTAATTATCCAGTTAAAAGCAACTGGAGAGGTAAAAGAAAACGGAAATCGAAATATGGCTAGGGTAAGAGTATCCTCCACTACAAGATTCTTAAATGAAATACTGGACTGCGATTTAGCAATATAATTAGAAATTCTTATATTACTTATTATTTCCTATTTATTTACTATATTGATTGCAATAAAATCTTTATTTCATAAGTTTTTTTTTTGAGTGGTTAGCAACTTCTATTTTTTGTCCCGTGCTTCTTATTCGTTCCAAGTCAAAAAATAGAAAAGTTGGGTGAATCAAAACCCCAAGGAGGTTCATGGCCAAGAGTCAAGAGGTCCAAATAAGGGTTATTTTGGAATGTACTAGTTGTGCTCGAAACGGTGTTAATAAGGTATCAAGGGTTATTTCCTAACTCGGTTCTTCTTAACTTTCTTAGTTTTTTAATTACTTTTTTATTTTTTATTTTTTATTTTTCGCTCGAAATTTGTCTGCTCTTGTTTAATTTTTTAAGCTAGCAAAAGTAAAGACAAAGACATTGTTTGGGCTTTTTAATCAGGCAAAGCCCATTCATAATAGTAAAGGCTTTATCTTACTTTGAGTTTTAGCATAAAAGAGTATTTTCATCGTTCTCATCTATAAGAATGATAATGGGGGTGGGGAGGGATCAGTGTTTCCATATCCATTCTTAATATTATGCATATATTCCTATTTCATTCTTGTCTCTATTAGAAATATTTAAGAGAATTTTCGTTTCTTAAATAATTAATATATTTTTAACTTTTAAATTAAATTTAATTATATTAAAATAAAAATAAAATTTGACAAAATATCTTATATTAATACTAATTTATTATAAAAGTCATACTATAAAATATAAATTATCAACACATTTGTCTTCATCAATCTTCACAATAGTATAGTAAAAAGAAAAAAAAATTACTTTCAAATCAATAATAAAACAAATAAAATGAATATAGATATTAAAATTAATATTTTTAACTAAACCCAAGAGTTTCATGATATATTATATAAATATTTTGATATTTGTTATTTATGCTAATATTTAATATTTTATAATTTAAATTTTATTATTTATTCATTAATAATTCTAAAAAATAGAATTAAATTTAAAAATTAAAATAGGGAAATGGGGAGAGGATGGAGATTCTAGTTCATCCCCACTCGTTCTCCAAAACGAGTAATTAGATAAAAAATCATCCACGTCTCATTTTTAAATAAAAAATTAGGTATAAAATCATGTTCATACCCTTCCCAAATAAGAAAAATCCCCAAACATCCTAGTCCCATAGAGATTTCTGCCATCTCTATAATCATCTACTTTCTAATCAATCTATGCTTTATCACCAAAAGCAAATTATCCTTGAAAAAATTAATAATTTTTAAATGTTTATCTTAGGACAATTTTTTTGTCATTATAAAAAGTATTTATTATTGGGAATAAATGAAGCTCTTAAAAAGTCGGTAATGTTATTGTTTGTTGTAATGATTAAAGACAAACATTCTGATCTCTAGTGAAGTTCTTTGAAGATCAATGGAAACATTTTTTAAGTTTCTTTTTCATACAAAATCGTCCCTTGTTAACAATTGTCCAAATAAATGAACGGAAGAAGAGATGAGGCGTGACAGCACATCATCAAGCTTGCTTGCTACACTCCTATAAAACATAACTATTTTTGTTTGGGCCAATTTGCTAGGACAACAACAGTTACCCTAAACTATCTATTTATCTATGTTTGGGCCAATCATTATGCATCTCAATTTACTTTTCAATTAAAGTCCCCAGGCATAATCTGAAGCCTTAAAACCAGTGGATTAAAATAGCTGGGCAACAGTACAACTGTAGAGATAAAGAGAGATTTTGGTCTGATTTTATTATGTCGTGCCATGTGATCAGTAGCAGATTCTTGTAAATTTTAATTATGATGCAAAGCCTCTGTGCAAGACCTTTAAAACTTTATGCCAATATTTATTATGTAAACTTCTAATAATATTCAAGACTTTAGGGAAAAAAAAAGTCATTAATTTGGTAATGATTTAAAAAAAAAAAAGGAACGTTTTGGCAACAAAGTTTCCTATAATACAATGCGTCTCCCCTTAATTTTGATTAATTATGTGCCAGCAGCATGATGTCTGAGAGGATGCAAGCGTTATTCGAATGATTGGGCGTAAAGCGTCCAGTAGGGTGGCTTTTAAGTCCGGCGTCAAATCCTGAGGCTCAACCTCGGACGAGTGATGGAAACTACCAAGCTGGAGTACGGTGAGGCAGAGGGAATTTCCGGTGGAGCGGTGAAATGCGTAGAGATCGGAAAGAACACTAACGGCGAAAGCACTCTGTGAGCCGACATCGACATCGAGAGACGAAAGCTAGGGGAGCGAATGGGATTAGATACCCCAGTAGTCCTAAAATAATTTAAATATTTAATAAAATAATTTAAATAAATAATCAAAATAAAATAATTTAAATATTTAATTAATTTTTATCAAATATTTAAAAATATTATATAAAATCAATCAATTAATGGTATTATTAATTTTCATGATTATTTTTAATATTATATTAGTGATTATTAAATTTAATTCAATCAATAATGCAATAAATTATTAAATGGTTAATTTATTGATAAATCATTAAATATATAAGTAATCAAATTTTAATCTCAAGAGTTAGTAGAAGTAAATGTACCAATCTAATTAGATCATAGATAGCAAATAAATTTTAAGTAAATCATAAATAAAAATTAATTAACTAATTAATTAATATTATGTATAAATAAAAATATTTTGATGTACATGAAATTATCATAAATGAACAAATATTTTCATTAATCTTATCCCAACTAAACCCATATATAAATTAGGATTAGTAATCTCATGATTTTAGAATTAAATTCAAATTTAATCCCCTTTAATCCAATCCAATAGAACTTGTCAAACATGGGATAAATATTTAATCCCAAAATTAGTATAATCTCATCTTTAATACAACCATCCAAACATGGCATAAATGCGTTATGATTGGAATGGCCAAATTTTATTAGTGGTCTGTTGCTCCTCTTATAATTATATTAGGGTTAATTATCCTTAGGAAACACATATTTTGATAAATTTAAAAAAGATAATACATTTTTTTTAAAAAAAGTAAAGGGGTGACAATCCATTAACTTTGTTGTTAACTGTAATGGAAACATTAAATTAATTACAAAATAATATATTTGCCTCTAGAGTTAATTTTAAAATGATGTTTTTACTCTTATAATAATTACAACATGATATTTTTATCCCTATAATTAGTTACAAAATATATTTCTACCCCTACTCAATTATTTTTAATTTTTAAATAGAAAATTGAGTAATAATATAGCCACAAATTCTTGTAAAAACTAATGTGGTATGATTAAATTGGTTGGATTAAATATTCCTTGATCCACATAATTTATTTTTATTATTTTATATTTTCATTCAACTAACAAGTTAATTCCAAATCAGTTTGTACAGAATAAGTTTATACAAGAGTTTATAGTTGTATTATTACTCTAGAAAAAATTATAAAAAATTATATTTAGGTCTAATTAATAGTTTTTTATTAAATCAATTTTTTTAAAAAAAAATTATTGTTTAATCAAACAAAATTTTCTTATTAAAGTTAACGGTAAAGTTTGATTCAATAATTTTTTTTTTTAAAAAAAAGTTTGATTTAACCAAGAGAAAAAGTCTGTTAATTAGATTTAGATACAATTTCTTATAATTTTTTCTATTTAAAAAATTAAAAATAATTGTATAGGGGTGGAAATATATATATTGTAAACTAATTGTACGGATAAAAATGTTATTTTGTAATTACTATAAAAGTATAAACATCATTTTAAAATTAACTCTACAGGCAAAAATTGTTGGGATTATATGCTCTTTAAAGCATATTGATTTTCTGATTAATAAAATATTTCAAGTATTTATTCAGATATTGAATTGCATTTATATTTTGAGTAAAGTCCATTTAATCATATATTATGTATTTATGCGATCACCATGTGAATTAGCAAAATACATAAATACAAGTTATCTTATGATTAAATAAATTAAGTTCGCAGTTGATAAATAAAGTTGGGTACTTTATTTAGGTATAGACTATAATAAATTAATTAAGTGATTTGTCTTAATCATGTATGAATTTATTGATGTAGTATGTCTACATTGAACTGGATCACATATGAGATTTAATTAACCTAGTACTAACTGTCAGACTTATTAAATCTCATAGGCATTGATTTACTGTAATCTTAATCTTGAGTTAGTTATGATTTCATGATTGTAGTTGTTATTTCATTTGAATTACCAATGGGCAAGACATACACATGTAATCTAGATTACCCGGTATCTTGGTGGGAGCAATTATAAGTATTGAAATTATAGATTAACAATATAGAATTTATACGACACATCTCTTGATAGGTTTTCGATCTTGATCATAGAATTCTACGGCAGAGTGTCTCAACATAAATAAGTATGTTGAAAATGATCATTAGAGAAAACTAGTAAGTATCATGGAACAAAGTGTAATTAAATTAATTAAACATTTGAGATATCAATTTAAATTAACTATGTGGTACAAAGGATTGTGCAGTAAAGAAATCAATGTGGCTTGGGCGAATTATATTCGAGCATACAATTATGAAGATCAGTTCCAATCTTATAGTGGAGTAGAATTGGAATTAAATAATTATATTTATTTAATTACAAATTTAATTATTGTAGCCACTATTGTATGTTCCCAAATGATCTCTGGGTTAGCTCCTTTAATTGACAACACCATCACTGGACCCAAAAGTAAGAAAAACTGGCATATTAGATGAAAATCATAATTATAATATTTGTTAAGGCCTAGTATGTTATATTCAAGTGTAAATGGGGGCTTGTAATATTTTACAAAGTAGTCTCCTATTTAGTTACATATTCCTTCCACTTTTATGTAAGTGGAGAGATAGTTAAAAGAGGAATTCTATTTTAAATAGAAATCTTAATACTAACATACTAGGGTTTTTCATAAGATATTATAAAAATGGACATTATTCTCTTAAAAATAGATAGAATAAAATCTCAAGGATTTTAAGGAAAATAAAGAAGACATCTAAGAGAGCGGATTCTGATTGGGAGTGGTGAAACAGACGCCTACACGTCTAGTGTTGATCAAACTTGAGTCATAGCCTGGAAGATCATTTGGAAACGGATCTACAACTCTCAATTGTTCATCTTCTAAAAAAATTAAGGTATGAATTTCTAGATTACTTAATTCTTATATATTGTATAAGATCGGTCCTAAAAGATTTTAATTGAAAATTTTGAAAAACCTAGTTTTATTCCCTTCAATTGGTATCAGAGTCATCTCATAATAATATATAAGAATTTCGTAAGGAATCTATCTTATTAATTATGTATTAGAGTGGCAAAATTTATTTAGATATATATTATTTGTTAATATATGAATAAAGCATGCTTGGATTGTCTCAATTCATGGTTAGAAATTTGTTTGTATTTTTACTTTGGATTTGTAACAAAAGGGGTGGTCTATTATCACCATGTTTCCGTTTTGATTTAATTTTATGTTTTAAAATTTTTTATAAATCATTGGAGTTGTAATCTATAACAATAAAAAAAAAAAAAAATTCCAAGCAGCATAGCACGCAGCGCGCGGGGGACTCGCGCAGCACTCAGCGCGCGCGCGCGGGGGACTCGCGCAGCACGCAGCGTTCACTCGCTTCAGCGAGCGGGCGCAGCTCATGCGACAGCAGGCAGCAGCTGGCAAGTGACACGTTTCCAGCTGACAGCAGTGAGAGATGACTGATAAAAGGGAGGAACGGCAGGTGCTGCGGTTCGTTGATGGCGGTGGAGAAGAAAAGAATGGTTTTGAGTGCTAAATATCACTCAGGTCCCTATAGTTATGCATAATTTCGCTTGAGTAAAATTAGTATACTTTTATGCATTTAAGTTCAGAAACAGTTTTTAGGCTTGGTAAATCCTAGTTTTAAGTCCTAAAAATTTGGGCTTAATGGATTAAAATGCATGGATATAGTTTAAACAAATTAAGTTTATTTTTTGTCCAAAATTTTTACTTAAATTTTTATTTTTTAAAAAATTAAAAATTTGGACTAATAATAAATTTAAAGCCCATATTAGTCAAGGCCATCAACAAAGAAAAAAAATTACAGAAAAGTTACCTCGGTGTCTCCGGTGTCTGTTTCTGATCGTCTTTCTGATCGTCTTTCTGATCGTCTTCTCAGAAGTGTAACTGTTGCGGAAATTTTGACGAAGAGTATCTTGATTCGAAAATTTGGAGATTGGTAATCGTGATACTGAAAAATATAGAAGGTTATTAATGAAAAATAGAAAGCGAGAAAGGTTATTTGTGTAAATTTCCCTCAATCCACATACTAAACTAGGGTTTAATCATTCAAGAACTAACCAAGAAACACAATTAAACAAAGATCAAAATAACCAAATCAAATTAAGAACAATGATTTACGTGGTTCAATCTTTACAAACCTACATCCAAGGGTGAACAATTTGAGCTAGTTTTTTATTGATTCTTTTGCAGAAAAGTTATAAGAACTCAATACAAAGAATGCGGAGTACAAGAAGAAGCCTTTCTCTCACTCTCTTTCACTTCTTTCAAGTTCTTTCTATCACTTGAACACAGAAGAAAACCCAGCTTATATAGCTCTTTTTCAGCATCTTGATCAAAACCAGATTGTACAGAAAGTAGCCACGTGTCCCAATTCGTTATAATGAACTTGAATTACTTAAGTCAACGTGCGAGAATTTCTTAAGAAGAAACCCAAAAACGCGAGCAATAACTGTCGTTTCTGATTTAAGTGAATCACGCTTGAGCCACGTGACTTTATATCGCCTAAAACCTTTACAAAACGATGACGTTTTCTTCCTTCAGTGTTTGGATTCATAAAGTTCAACATTCTCTATCTTGAATCAAAACATCCCCAGCTCAAGATCCCAACACCAATCAAAGCAACTTAGAGATCGCAAACTCCAACTAAGTCCATACATTTCTTGAACTTAGCTGTTGAAACAACTTTGGTAAGCATATCAGAAGGATTATCATATGTACGCGCTTTTACCATCCTGACAAACCCTTAGATATCTCATGCCTTATAAAATGAAGTTTGATATCTATATGCTTGGTCTTCTCATAATATACTAGATTTCTATAAAGATGTAAAGTATTAGAGCTATCACAAGAACTTGGGACAGATTCTTGTTTAAGACCAAGTTCAGTTAAAAGTCCTTTAAGCCACAGAGCTTTTTTATCTGACTCAGTAGCAGCTGTATACTCAGCCTCTGGAGTGTTGGGAGCAACAATATTTTAGAGACTGGCTTTCCAGTAAATCAAGCAACCATGGAGGAAAAACATATAACCTGACAATGATCTTCTCCTGTCCACATTTCCAACATAGTTCGAGTCAACAGCACCTTTCAATCCAGTACTGCAATCACTTTTCTTTCCATACAACAGTCCAAGGTTTAAAGTGCCTTTGATATACCTTATGATTTACTTTACACCTTGCTAATACTCCATGTCTGGTGTTGCCATGTATCTACTAACAACACTCATGACATGTGAAATATCAGGTCTAGTTAGAACCATAGCATACACTAGGGACCTTACTGAATTTACTTATAGAACTTGACTCATTTCCAACTTCTCATCATCTGTTTTTGGATAACATAGTTTACAAAGTTTGAAATGTGCAACTAATGGAACCTAAACAGGTTTGCTGTCAAGCATATTAAAAGTTTCTAACACCTTTCTCAGATACTTTTCTTGTTATAAGAATACCAAGCCTTCTTTTCTATTTCTGATGATTTCAACCCCCAATTTCTTCTTTGCTCTCCCAAGATCCTTCATGTCAAAAGCAGTATTCAGAAGTTTCTTCAAAGCTTCTATTTCAGCTTTCTCTTTACAAGTAATAAGCATATCTTCTACATACAATAGTAGATATATACAAATTTAAGTTCAATGCCTTGACATATACACAGCAGTCCTAACTGCATCTCTCAAAACCATTTGTCACCATAAACTCATCAAACTTGAGATACCATTGCCTTAGAGATTGCTTAAGACCATAAAGAGACTTTTAAGTAAGCAAACATGAGATTCCAAATCATTAACTGTTGCCAATGCTAGCAGAGTTATGATTGAAGCATGTCTGACTATAGGTGAGAATACTTCTTTAAAATCCAATCCTTCCTTCTGAGTATACCTCTTAGCAATAAGTCTTACCTTGAACCTTTTTGGTTCTGATTCAGTTAGGGCTTCCTTGATTCTATAAATTTATTTGCATCTAACTATTGTCATCTTATATGGTCTCTTTATCAATTCCCAAGTACAATTCTTATATAATGAATTAATCTCATTATCCATTGCTTTCTTCAATTTCTCTTTATACTGACAACCGACGGCTTCTTGAAAACTCTTTTGGTTCTTCAACATCAATTATATGAGCAGTATGAAAGGCAAATGCAATCAAGTCAATATAGTCATGCCTTTTAGGAGCTTTAACTTGTCTTCTATGTCTATCTCTTACAAGTTGATAATCAAGAGATTGATTCTAAGCTAGAACCTCTTCTTGAGATGTGTGCTGTCTATCTGAATCTTCACTACCCTCATCTGAAACTAAAACCTCATCTAAGTAGTTCTGAGTAGATGACTCTACCTCAAACTGAATCCCAAGTGCTTGAGTTTGTTTCTTAACTGCATTCATATGAAACTTATCTTCCAATTCTTCCTCATTGTATACAACATCCTTACTGATTATGCATCTTGATGGGGTTAAATCTGTATACCACAATTTATAACCCTTAACCCCTTGTGGATAGCCTAAGAAAATACCCTTCAAAGCTCTTGGTGCTAGCTTCCCTTGCTTTACAGGGCATAAGCCTGACAGCTAAATACTTTAAGACTCCCATAGTTTGCTGGTTTTTCAGTCCATAATTCATAAGGTGTTTTGAAATCAATAGCAGAAGATGGACTTAAGTTTAACAAGTAGCAAACTATATTGAGAGTTTCAGCCCATAAGTTCTTTGGCAGCCTTGCTTGAATCATCATACTCCTTACTCTATCTATGAATGTTCTGTTCATTCTTTCTGTAAGGCTATTTTGCTGAGGTGTAAAGCTCATTGTCTTGTGCTTGGAAATCCCTTCAGCAGTACAAAATTTATCAAACACTTGATTACAGAATTCCAGTCCATTATCTGTCTTCAGCTTCTTAACTTTCTTTCCCAATTGATTCTCAACCAAAGTCTTATATTCCTTAAACTTATCAAAGACTTGATCCTTCTATTTAAGTTTATATATCCAAAACCTTCTCGTGTAATCATCAATAATTGACAGGAAATAACTAGCTCTAGCAAGTGAAACTTTTTGGGCTAGTCTCTATAAGTTAGAATGTATGTACTCTAGAGGTTTATTAGATGTATGAATTGAGGGCTTGAAACTTATTATTGTAGATTTACCTAAGACACAATCTTCACAAAATACCAAGTCTTCAATTCTATCACCATTCAACAGCCCTTACTTTCACAGTTCGTTAAGTCCTTTGAGACTCATATGCCCAAGTCTCAAATGCCACAGTCCAGTTTTATGAATACTAGAGCTTGATGACATTGATGCCTCCCCTGTAACAGTCACACCATCTAGGACATAAAGACCATTCTTTCCAACCCCATTAAGCAGAACCATAGACCCTTTAAGAACACTCAATGCCCTATGTTGAACCTTGACAGTACAACCTACTTCATCCATCATACCAAGTGAAATTAAGTTCCTTTTAAGATCAGGAACATGTCCGCTTGTTTTAACTGAAAAATAGACCCATCATGAACTTTAAGTTTTATGTTGCCTATTCCAACTACTCTACCTATTGCATTTTTACCCATCATCACTTTACCATTATCATACTCATTATATTCAGCGAAATAATTAATAAATTGGCACATATGAAATGAGCATCCAGAGTCTAAATCCCATTTACCTTCTTGATTTGTCTCTGAGGCAATAAGTACTCCAGCTGACTCATATCCTTTATCTTCAACTACTGCTGCATTACCATTTTTACTCCTGTTTCTTTTATTTAGACTTCCTTTCTGGGCAATCTTTCTTAAAGTGTCCCTCTTTGTGATTGGAAACACTTTAAGACTTTGTTCTTGCTCTTGAATTTGCCTTGTTTCTTCTTTTTGTCATCTTTTTGGTCCCTTGCTGTCAAACCTTCACCAGCCCCATTATTAAGATTAACTTATTTTTCTTGCAACTCCCTAGCATTGAGAGCTGATTTAACTTCATCCAATGAAAGAGTTTGCCTCCCATAAATGAGAGCATTAACAAAATTCTTATAGGAGTCAGGTAGAGAACTAATTAACAACAAAACTTTCCCCTCATAATCCGAAGCTTCATCAATGGTGGCCAATATATCACAAACCTGATTAAACTCATCAATGTGCTTGTCTAAAGATGAGCCTTCAGCCATTTTAGGAGTAAACATTCTTTTCTTAATATAAAGCCTATTTGTAAGTGATTTCTTCATGTATAAACTTTCAAGCTTCTCCAACAAGGCTGTAACAAAATCTGCTAGACTTAGGATAATAGTAACTTTTGCCACTTCTCTGATTACAAAATCTACTAGACTTACGATAATAGTAACTTTTGCCTTCTTATTTATGTCTGCCATCTGTTCTGGAGTCTTTGAAGATGATACCTCATTGTCTTTCTTCTTTACAGTGGTTTCAAGAGCATCTCCCAAGCCTTGGGTAACCAAGAGAGCCCCCATCTTTACTTTCCACATGTTGAAATCATTTCTTCCATTGAACTTCTCAAACTCAACTTTATGTGAAGCCATACTAGGTTCTTGATTAAGCAAACTTGCTCTGATACCACTTGTGGAGATTGGATTAAACTTCTACTTGCCAAATCCAAAGCTCTGCCCAGTAACTTAACCAAGAATAGCACTAGTTGCATACAAATAGAAACAAATTGAATCTTAACTAGTTCAATCTACAGACTAAACTAGGGTTTAATCATTCAAGAACTAACCAAGAAGCCCAATTAAACACATATCAAAATAAGCAAATCAAATCAAGAACAATGATTTACGTGGTTTAGTCTATACAGACCTACATCCACGGGTGAACAATCTGAGCTGGCTTTTCATTAATTCTTTTAAAAAAAGGTTACAAGAACTCAATACAAAGAATGCAGAGCACAAGAAGAAGCCTTTCTCTCACTCTTTTTCACTTCCCTCAAGTTTTTTTTATCGCTTGAACACAAGAGAAAGCCCAGCTAATATAGCTCTGTTTTAGCATCTTGATCAAAACCAGATTTTACAGAAAGTAGCCACGTGTCCCAGTTCGTTATAATGAACTTGAATTACTTAGTCAACATGTGTGAGTCACGTGTATTAATTGAACCAAGAAGAAAATCAAAACGCAAGCTATAGCTGCTGTTTCTAATTTAAGTGAATCACGCTTGAGCCACGTGACTTTATGTCGCCCAAAAGCTTCACAAAACGATGCTGTTCTCTTCCTTCAGTGTTTGGATTCATAAAGTTCAACAATAAGTTTCATATAATAATAATAGAATGCGTTAATTATTTTTGGGTGACATATATTTTAGTAAATTTTAAAAAAATGACATATTTTTTAAAAATAATAGAGAAGATGATAATTCGTTAACTTTAATAAGAACAGTTGAATTAATTGTAAAATAATATTTTTGAAAGGAATAAAATTAAATTTTTCAAAATTTTCAATTAAAACATTTTAGGACATATCTCATACAATATATAAGAATTAAGTAATTTAGAAATTCATATCTTTATGTTTTGAGAAGATGAACAATTGAGAGTTGTAGATCCGTTTCCAAACGATCTTTCAGGCTATGACTCAAGTTTGATCAACACTAGACGTGTGGGCGTCTGTTTCACCACTCCCCAATTGTAACTGGCTACTCTTAGATGTCTTCTTTATTTTCCTTAAAATCCCTAAGATTCTCTTCTATCTCTTTTTAAGAGAATAATGCTCCTTTTTATAATATCTTATGAAAAACCATAATATGTTAGGATTAGGATTTCTATTTAAAATAGAATTTCTTTTTTAACTATCTCTACACTTACGTAAAAGTGAAAGGAATGTGTAACTAGGAGACTATCTTGTAAAATATTACAAGCCTCCATTTACACATGAATATAACATACTAGGCCTTAACAAATATTACAATTATGATTTTCATCTAATATGCCAGTTTTTCTTACTTTTGGGTACAGTGATGGTGTTGTCAATTAAATGAGCTAACCCGGGGATCATTTGAAAACATACAATAATTGTTACAATAATTAAATTTGTAATTAAACAAATATAATTATTTAATTCCAATTCTACTCCACTATAAGATTGGAACTGACCTCCATAATTGTATGATCGAATATAATTCGCCCAAGCTACATTGATTTCTTTCTTGCACAATCCTTTGTACCACATCGTTAATTTAAATTGATATCTCAAATGTCGAATCAATTTAATAACATCTTGTTCCTTGATACTTACTGGTTTTCTCTAATGATCATTTTCAACATACTTATTTATGTTGAGACACTCTGCCGGAGAATTCTATGATTAAGATCGAAAACCCATCAAGAGACGTGTCGTACAAATTCTATATTGTTAATCTATAATTTCAATACTTATAATTGCTCCCACCAAGATACCTGGTAATCTAGATTACATGTGTATTTCATGCCCATTGGTAACTCAAATGAAATAACAACTACAATCATGAAATCATAACTAACTCAAGATTATGATTACAGTAAATCAATGCCTATGAGATTTAATGAGTCTGACAGTTATTACTAGGTTAATTAAATCTCATATGTGATCTAGTTCAATGTAGACATACTACATCAATAAATTCATACATGATTAAGACAAACCACTCAATGAATTTATTACAGTCTGTACATAAATAAAGTGCCAACTTTATTTATCAACTGCGAACTTAATTTATTTAATCATAAGATATTTGTATTTATGTTTTTTGCGAATCCACATGGTGATCGCATAAATACATAATATATGATTAAATAGACTTTACTCAAAATATTAATGCAATTCAAAATATCTAAATAAATACTTGAAATACTTTATTAATTAGAAAATCAATATGCTTTAAAGAGCATATAATCTCAACAATCTCTCACTAGCTCTCAAAGCATATCTGGCAAATTGCACATGCTTATAGGACTCTAAGTGTAGGTTATAACCTTTCTACACTATTTCCATATGAAATGATACTTCCTCTCAATGTGTTTTTGTTTCTTGTGGTTTATTGGTTCTTTTGATTGAGCCACTGCACCATTATTATCGAAAAATAATTTAAATGGTGCACTTGCGATAGATACCACCTCAAGATCTCGAAGGAACTTGCGGAGCCATACCGCTTCTTTTGCAGCCTAAGATGTAGCCACATATTAAGCTTCTGTTGTGGAGTATGTGATATATAATTGTTTCACACTTTTCCAATTAATGGCTCCACTTCTTAATGTAAACACATAGCCAGAAGTAGGCTTTCCAGAATCCTTATCTGACATAAAGTCAGAATCAGTATAACCCATTGGAGTAAGTTCATCACCTGAATACACAAGTATATAATCCTTAGTTCTTTTCAGATACTTCATTATGTTCTTGACAGTAGTTCAATGTTTAGGTCCAGGATTAGATTGATTTCTGCTAACTACCCCAATCGCAAAACATGTGTTTGGTCTAGTGCAAAGCATGGGATGCATGAGACTTCCCACAGCTTCCGCGTAAGGAACTCGTCTCATTTTCTCTATCTCCTTAGAAATTTTAGGTGATTGAACCTTAGAGGATAAAATTCCATGTCTGAATGGTAACAAACCAATCTTGAAATTTACCATGCTAAATCTAGCCAATATCTTATCGATATAGACCACTTGAGACAAAGCTATCGTTTTATTCTTCCGGTCTCGTAGCAACTTGATACAAAGAATATAACTAGCTTCTCCCAGATCTTTCATATCAAATTTTTTTGCTAGCCAACTCTTTATAGTAGTCAATACTCCTACATCATTTCTGATAAGGAGAATATCATCTACATAGAGAATTAGGAAGGCTACAGATTTTCCCTGAATTTTCTTGTACACACATGGTTCATCAATATTCTGAATGAATCCAAACGATTTTATCGTTTGATCAAATCTGATGTTCCACAACTGGGATGCTTGCTTTAATCCATAGATGGATCTTTACAACTTGTATACCAAGTGTTCTTGGCCTTTTTGTATGAATCCATTTGGTTGCTGCATAAAGATGTCTTCTTCAAGATGCCCATTAAGAAAGGCAATCTTGAAATCCATTTGCCAAATTTCATAATTTAGCACTGCAGCGATAGAGAGCAGAGTTTTGATAGATTTAAGCATAGCAACCAGAGAAAAATTTTCCTCATAATCGATTCCCTCTTTTTGAGTGAACCTTTTGGCTACTAATCTTGCTTTAAATTTTTCCATCCTTCTGTTTACTCCTCTTTTCCTCTTATAGATCCACTTGCATCCAATGGGTTTTACCTCATTTGGTGGCTCTACAAGTTCCCAGATTTTATTGGAATACATAGATTCCATTTCTTGATTCATAACCCTTTTCCAATGTTCAACATCACTATCTATTAGAGCTTCATTGTATCCAGTGGGATTTTATACATGTTCATATGAGATAGCCGTATAGTTTTCTCTCCATAATATGTATCTTGTTTGGTAATCTAGTTATCCTCCCACTACGATGAGGTTCTAAAAGTGATAATTTGTTCAGGGATAATCTTTTTGTTAATCATTCTTGCTATTTTCTATAAATAGAAAACTAAGCATCAATATGATCTCCTTACTTATGATTTCTCTAGTTTTACCTTATTCATAGGTTATAAGTAATTTATATAGTCTTCCTCGAGGAAAGTATAGTGTATGTTTACAAATATATTCCTATCTTGAGGTCTATAAATTAAACTTTCCTTTATTCCTTTAGAATACCTAAAACATGCATACTTTTGAACATGAATCCATCTTTTACTGCCTATAATTTTAGTATAAATACTAGTGAATCTCCAATTATAGATGTGTCACAAATTAAGTTTGTGACATATCCATAATTCCATGGAGTAATAAGCGCGATATAGATAAAACTAAGTTCAATAGTCTGTCGAGTTTTAAATACTAAGTATCTAGAATAAAAAAGGTAAATGATAAATAACTAAGTATATATCTTATTTTATCCAAAAGAATCTTGTTTGTCCATATAATGACACTATTATATCACAATGATCATTATAAATGGGAGTTTATTCCATTTTATAACCAAATGAACTTTGAATTCTCTAGAGAGATTTTCTTTACTTCGATCATATCGAAGCTCTTTTATTTTTTTGTCTAATTGTTTCTTTGTCTTATCCATGTACTCTTTTGAATTTTAAAAGCCATGGAATCATGACGCATTTAGAAAAACATAAATGCGATGAATATTTATCAATTAGATTGATAAAATACTCATAACCTCTACTTGCATGTAAACTAATTAGTCCGCATACATTTGTATGCACTAATTCCATACAATACAATATTACGCTTTCTTTTAGCTCAAAAGAAGCTACCTTGTCATATTACTATTCTAAATAAGATTTGTAGAGTATCAATGATCAACCTCAATAGGTCAGGAAAGACCTATTATTAATCATTCTCATGAAATCTTATTATATTTTATATGATTTAAGCATAAATATTAGAGGTGCCATTGGTTTTGGAAAAATATTTCTTTTCTTAGATAAATAATATACTTTTTATCATTATATCTTGCTTTGAACAGATCAATAAATTTATATGATATTAATTGTCTTTGTAAAGTGCAAAAATGAGTTATTAACAGAGGATAAAAAATTAACAGTGTGCTTTTGTTTATTAAAAACAAGCCACCGAAATTAAATTCCTCTAATGTTCGGAATACAAAGACAAATATCAAAACTTAAAGTCTCATAAAATTGATCTAGTTCTCTCAGCTGATATAAACTAGTATATTTCTCTACTGCCGCTTAAAGCTTTCTTCACTTAATCTCTTGGTTTCCTAAAAACCAAATAAATGAATTTACAAATAAAATTAGTTATCTTAGAATTCACTATTGCATTAATCAATAGAAAACTGAACTAATCAGGAAGCTTAAATATTTCCTATACCTGATTTTAATAATTTTAGGATAATCTTTCTTCTGATGACCCTTCTGTCCACACTTGTAGCACTTGTCTTTCGACTTGCCATCTTTTCTGGTAGACAGATTCCTTGTGTTAATTCTCTTTTGCCTACCCATAGAATTCTTGTTTAGGAAGTTCTTTACTATGATAATATTTTTCTATAGCATGTAGTTCGTACATCAATTGAACTAAGGTCATATCTCTGTTGCTTAAGATATAGCTGACTTTAAATTCTCTGAATGTATCAGGTAAAGATTCAATCACCATGTTGATATTTATTTTATCATCGATCTCAACACCATGAATCTTAACTTCATTCAAATAGTCCATCATTTTGAGGACATGATCACGAACTCTTGTACCCTCTTCCATCTTGGTGTCAGTGACACGTTTTAATATTGCTTCTCTGGCAGAATTAGTATTCCGCCTAAACATCCGATGGAGACTAGCCAATATTTCGATGGTCGTTTCCATGCTTGAAGTTTGTTCTGCGAGTTCCATAGAAATCGAAGCCAATATATAGCGCTTAGCCATTTTGTTAACTTCGTACCATTTCTCATAAGAATCCTTCTGATTTCTATAATTATATAACGTTGGTACTTGGAGGGCATTCTTTGGGTCGGAACATATTTGGTGCGACGAGCATCCGTCGCATTTCGTCGCACCAAACACGGTGCGATGCTACCGATTCAGATTACGGAATTTAGTGCGACAGGATGCACGTCGCACGGAGTTTAATCTTGACGGTACTAGTTTCAGATTCTGTAATTTGGTGCGACATGCAGACCGTCGCACAAATTATTGGGTTGTAATTTCTGGAATTTGGTGCGACGGTATATCTGTCGCTTATTTTTAGTGCAACAGGTGCTGTCGCATCTGTAATATTTTACGAAATTTTACGAAAGAATTTTTTTAATTTATAAATTATATAATTTTAATTTAATAATGTTATATTTATATGAAATATGGCGATTCTACGTATGTACCGGCATGATCACGGATACCTTATCTTGCTCATTTTCCTAGGCGTATTACAAGTATGTGTAAGTTAGATACGATCGTAAAAGCTATTGAGGGTAAGTTAACAAAGCAGCAGTTGCAATTATTCAAAAATGATATATTTGGCCATTTCTTAGAGTGTCGAAGCTTTCCATTCGAGTGGTGTGATTATGCATAATTTGTTGCTTAAGACAAGTGGCTGTAATGAGAGCAGATCGGTTGTGGTTTGAAATTGGTGAGCATTTGATACGCTTATCAATTGGAGAGTGGTGTTTAATTCACGGGACTTTGTTGGGGTGAAGGCGAGTGTACCAAAATGATAAAAAGAATCATAGAATTGCTATGTCGTATTTTGATGGTGCATTTCGCAATTTAAATCTCGGTGAGTTCGACGAAAGGTTTAGTAACTTAGACTTGACGCTATGGGCGACATTGATGCGATAAAAATTGCACTCTTTTATTTTGCGAGACGAGTTCTAAATGGAAGAAAAGTTCATAGTCGGATAAACTTTTCATTGCTTATGAGGTGGATGACATTGATCACTTTCGAAGCCAGTCCATGGGGTCGTTTGTCATGGGAAGCGATATCTGATAATCTTGACAATGCATTGTATGGTAAAATGGAGAAATTTAAGAAGACTCGCTTGGAAAAACCAAATCATAATATTGAAAAGTACAATGTTTACGACTTTACATCCGGAGTTCGAGTGCGTTAAAATCGTACTACATTAAAATTATATTCTTCGATAATTGGTTGTTAATAGTAAATATTTAATACTTTTTAATATTGTAATTTTACTTATTGTAGGCATGGATGTTCGAAGTTATTGGAGGGCTGCCATCACGATGGGTCGTGAAAACAAAAAAAGATTCCACGCATTGTACAATGGAAGCCCATCGCTTCCTCCAAAATCAACTTCATTTGTTGTGAATTCATTTTTAATGATAACTCTCGTCTTGTAAGTAATATTACTTTGTGCGAGTTGTATATTATTGTTTTCATATCGATAAATAATACTATGATTCTACTAACCTAAAATTTGGGTTGAATTATTGCGGGAAAATGTACTACAAACCATCGAGCAGAACTCACAGAGAAAGCACAAAAATATTGTAAGCTGTAAAGGATTATGTTCCATATATCCCAAGTTGGGTTGGTAATGTGAGTATCTTATAAGTAATGTTACTTTGTAAATGATTATTTATGTATTTATAAGTAATGTTACTTTGTGCGACATCGACCATCGAATCAACGCACCTCCCATTATGGGTGAAGCAGAAGAGAATCAAAACATCGCAAGTGCCACTAGCTCAACATTGGAGCCGCAAGGTCTTGTGGAGGAGGAGCTTCAGTGAGAAGACCATCATGAGCAAACACACGAATCAATGACACATATGATTCGGAGGTTATAAATCATTTATTTTCTATATATATATATATATGTCATTAAGAGGTTATATATATTTATTTAAACTTATAATTTTTAAATTCATAACGATCGAGGACAAAGTTTAATAACGATTATATCATTCGACGGATGGACAAGATTGATCGTTCTATATGTGAATTGAAGTCGACCTTTGAGGCGGGCGTAAAGAACACAAAGAATTTAGAGAAGCGATGATGGGATTTATTAGTTAAGTATCTTGAATGCTCACACGGCCCTTCTCAGACTACACATTCAGTGTCACGGTGAGCAAATTTAATATGTCATTTGTGCGTTCTTTTAGCTTTTAATCCGTTATTTATTAAATTTATTTATCCGACAAATGGATAGGTACCGAGATGATTGTGGAGTGTATCTTGGCGTAGATAATCGGATGATATCCGATCCTATGTCATTATATACTTTTATGGGGATGTCGGTGGACAAAGCGGGCGATTCTTAAGGAGGTGCCGCTAGGATATTAGTAAGTTTGGCCGTCCATATAGAAGATCTTATGTCTTTAATAGTCCATATTTGATTCAGTCATTCAAGCGAGGGAGGAACATCAATCACGTGCCTACACTCCAATTAGTGGATCGCCCGGATCGATGAGCGAACAGTGTAGATATAAATCCACTTCGAGGATTACAAGATCCATGTGTATACAATGAGTTCGACGAGTGGTTTCTTTGGTAACATTACAATGGATCGTTCGGTCCCATACTACGCTTTCGTTTTTCAAATACTTTTAGGTCATACTTCATTTGGGATGGCTAGGTGACGAGGTAATTTTTTTTCATCAAACCATTGGTTGTGTTTGTGTAGTAGAACTGTTTTCTAAATTGACCCGGTGGTTTGCTATTCTTATTTCTTATGTACAGACATATTCATGAGTATTATCGCTTGATCGTGAGAAGCAGCAGCGATATCCAAATGCATTATCTCAGTGGGTCACGCATCTGAGACACATATTTTTGAGTACGATGGTTTACTAAATATATATTCGTTGTTTTTAAAATTATATGTTGTGTATTTACAGATTCTAGTGTATATGATATTGCGGTGTTCCTTAAGCAATTATGGAACAACGGAAATTGTTCGATCGAAACATTACAATATAGTGATAATTTTAATAGCTATATTCATGGGCGGAGTTCATAATGTCAAAGCGGTGACGGATGTGGATATGGTATGTCAATATAAAATTTTTTTCTTGTATTAATTTGGGTGTAAGAAATCTCGAATTGAGAACAATATTTTTATGTGTAGGTTTTCATTCCGGTTAACCTTGGCGGCGATCATTGGGTACTAGCGGAGTAGACTTTCGTAACAACAAAGTATGGATTTATGACTCATTGCTTACATTCAGTGACGATAAAGCGTACAAAGATCAATTTAGGGCATTGAAGTCATATTCCCTCGATGGCTAGACCATGTTGGATTCTACGAGTTTTCGACATGACCTACGGCGTCTTTGAATCTTGGAAAGTCATTGCGATTAAAGGTGTCCCACAACAAGAGCACAGTAGTGGTGATTGTGGTGTTTTTATTGATGTTTACTATGTATTTAATGTTTGGACTTAGGCTCAATTTCAACGGCAGTCATGGGATGTATTTTAGGAAAAAGATTGCTGTTGACATATTTAATGGTGATATTATGTTATAAACTATTGTATTCAATATAAAAATAACATTAAATAAATTGTTTTACCAATATATATATTATGCAATATAAATAAAATTTTTAATACTCAGTACAATATTACTTGGAAGAATGCAACTAGTTTTGGTTTGATACAATAGGATTTTTACATCGTTTACGGTTATGACCCGATTCATTGCACCGCCCACATTTCACAGTTCTTGATTTACATCCTCACCGCGGAGGGTGTTCTCGACTCTTCTGACGACCCGGTGGTGGTGCTTCTCTGGTGGATAAACTTGCATCTCTTGAATTTCATCGGCACTTCCTGATCGATTCGTCACTAATCGGCTCCATTTGGTTGTGCATAAGCCTTTACCAATGATTCCTTGGTGTAAAATTCAGAACAAAGGCTTATGTAATCCACTCGAACAGTTAAACAAGCAGCAATTGCATGCGCACAGACGAGCTGATCTAAATCAAATACTCTACATGTGCAAGTTTTTTTTTCTATGTCAACTAATCCCTCATTCACACCACCACCCAAAATATGAAATCGATGTGGAGACACGGGACGGACCATCATCATTTCGACCGAGATCTCCTCTCGGTGACTATTTCATACTGCCCAAGTTGTTAGCCAGAGTACTCATCGATTCGACCACAAGTTTTCTATCATAAAACCATTCTTTGCATTGTTTTCCTAAAATGATCAATAAGATGTGTAATCGGAAATTTTCGTGGTTCCCTCATAAAAGAGTTCACGCTTTCGCGATGTTCATGGTAAGAATACTATATCTCCGCCTTCAAACTCGGACCTTGCCCGATTACATATCCCACATTATTCTCCAAGTAATCAGTCTGCTTTGGAATGGAGCATCCACGAGCCTCAAGTTGTTTTCTAAATTCTTACGTGCCCATATGCTTTTGCGGCTTTTATAAAGATCGGCTTGAAATCATCCCAAACAGCTCGGGACATCTTGAATTTTGCTTTGATATTACCTTTCACATGGTAAAAACAAATGCCATGAGCGGCATAGCGGAATACTTTAAAAGCGGCTCTCTTGATGGAAGTGCATCGATCGGAGATAAATACTAAGTACGGCATATCACCAATCACTCCATGTAACTTCATCATAAACCATTCCCAAGCATCATTATTCTACGAATCCAAAACTCCAATGGCTAACGGATACAATTGATTGTTTCCATCTAAGCGAGTTGCAACAAACATACTTCCCCGATATAGACCCTTTAGATGAGTACCATCTACCGCAATCACTGGTCTAATAAACTGTTTAAAACCCTTGATGGAAGATCCAAGAGCTACAAAGTAGTATAAGAAATTACCATCTGCATCTTGTTCAAGGTGAGTAAGCTGTACCTTCATTTGCGACCTTGAAACATGAGAATATTTGGGTAGTAAGTTATATGACTCTGCTGGATTCCTCTAATAATTTCTAGACCAACTTCTACGGCCCGATATACTTGGCGATATGTTAAATGGACACCATATTCTGCTGCATGTCTACTACGATATCATTTGGTGTGTATATCCTTTTTCTTGAATATATTTTTAGCAATAATATGACCAACAACCACTGCTCTTTACTTGGTGACGGTCAGTCAATAATACTTCATTATGACATGTATGTACATTATCAATTCTCGAACTACCCAATAAACATTTTCCTCGTTCGAAGGTCTCGTTGCTCGAATACGCCATTTACATGAATCAGAAGAGCGATGGGCCTCAAAGCGTGTAGTTGTGGACCTTGCAATCTTAAAATCAAACTTATTCAGAAGGGCAAATTTACTGTGACTCAATATTAACTCATTCTTCTTAGAGAACAACTTACCCACACTAATATCATCCCGATTACAACTTCTAATAAAATCCGGAGCAATCAAGTTTGATGGCATAAGCTGGAGCAAGACTTATAAGAGGGTCAACAAGCTGTCATCATCGAGCGGTCCATTGGAGCGATAGATCGATTGTTCCCAATATTAGCGACAATATCATTCTCACGCTCGTTCTCATTGTTAGAAGGAATATCAATAAGATCAACACCCTATCATTAACACGAACATCATCAATAGTGTCATTATTGTCGTGGATTGGAGAGTAATATTCTGCATGACGATGTTGTCCTTGGTAATACCTCTTCTTCGACATCCGGGACGAGATCGATTCTACAAGTGCCTCAACATCTTCAACATCTTGGGTTGGAACTCTAGGAGATGTGGTAACAAATATAGGAATACATCCAATGTTGGCCACATCGGAGGCTAAATGTAATACAACCTTCACCATTTCATCATTACATATGTCCATGGGTAGTGAACATGCATGATAGGTTGTGTTATTGAGACTTCAATGTTGTCTTCAACGTGATATTATATTCACTAGGATTTATCCGTAAAATCTCGTATATTCTTGATAAAAGCGAACAAACAAACAATCTTTTCCAACCAAAATCTTGTATTCTTAGCATTCACATAATCCATCCGACCATACGCCAATGTCTCCACCAACCATTATAACAGAGTTCAAGTACAACTAAGTCCATTAATCCGACATGATTGAAGAAAATAATTTTATTATCTTGTTAAAATATAATTACTAAAAATAAAAAATAAAATATATTAAAAGTGAGGCAGTGACACATGCGCACCAAGCTAGAGTGAGACAGTGCCCGTCTCACCAATCCGAGTGAGGACGAGTCAGTCTCACCAACCCAGTGAGGACAGGGTGTGCTGTCTCACCGACCTTGAGTGAGATAAGCTGCCCGTCTCACTAGGTTTGGTGAGACAGGCACTCTGTCTGCTATCATCATTGTCGAGACAATCCCAAAATATAAACCCTAGCTACATAAGCGATGCACATAAATTCATAACACTTATATAAATATTTAATACAATTATATTACCTTACAGGAAGAAGCTACGATCTTGAGCGGTGTTTAGTTTGCAAGAGCGGTGTTTAGTTTGTAGAACGGTGAGGAGCAGGTTGGGCTGCAAGGTCATTCTGAGGAGCGAAGTTTGAAGTTTTAAATTTATAGTTATGTAATAAAATTTAAATATGGAAGGTAATTAAGGAAATGTAAGTTTTGATTGGCTATTTATGATAAGAAAAATATAAAAAGGTTATTAACGAAAAATAGAAAGCGAGAAAGGCTATTTTGTAAATTTC
>CM046812.1:15812148-16055885 GCA_025617385.1 Murraya koenigii
GATGGTGATCGTGGAGAACCAATCCAATAAACAAAAGCATCCTGGACGTATGATGTGGTGTGGTTGTTGGAAGGCTAATAGCTAGTTTGAAGGGGTGGTTGGTGTGAAGGATCAGCGGGGTCCACACCCAAAACTGTCAAAGGATAAACAGAGATTAATTAATTTCGGTTCCAACCTAAAATAACTAACTCTCTTTACTCTTTGCAAAATAAAACCACAAATGGCGTCAATTCTCTCAATTAATACTTTGCCACTGTCTTTTATGATTAATGTATGGTTGGAAGATGAGTTTTTTTTTTTTTTTTCTTTTGGAACAAGAAAGATGAAATTTAATAGTAGTAATTATAACAATTAAAGTGTTAAAACAGAATAATACAACAAAATGAATATTTTTTTCAAAAACGAATGTGGAAGGGAGAGAGAAGAGCCGGAGCTGCAGTCACGCGGATTGTAACAGAGAATACAGATATTAAGAGTGGGCCCCAACGTGGGAATCTCAGTAACAAACTCTGCAGAAAAGTAATCAGAATGAGAAAGAGAAAGTCCCTCACAAACTGCTCTACTTCTCCTCTCGCTCTCAATTAAAAATTTAAAATCCATCCTTCGTTGATTTTCATTACTTGTTTCATTTTGCAGCAGATACAAGTGCTCAAACTCCAAGGTACATTTATATAAAATAAACACACACATGTAAAAGACCATGAATTAATTTTCTAGTATTTTTTTTTTATTTGAAATTCTTGCGCTACTGGTACTTGTTAGTTTTTTGTTTGTGCTAAGTGTAAACTTATATATGCAGAAAGACAGACGAGAGGCACCAGATAGCCATCCAAAAATGTATGAGGAGACAGGTTGCTTTGATCCCAACTCCATGGCTGAAGGTGGAGATGATGAAATTTCTCAATCTCTGAAGAACCACAAAGAAGATGATGCTGCCGTTTCTGCCATCGAACACGAACTTCAAAAGCATCTGGCCTTCAACGTGGAAGACACTCATATTCGAAGCATTAGCATCAATAGCGATACACATTTGATTCACGATCCGGCCAATCAGAATCATCAGATTCTTCCACCGTATGAACACTCTCACGCCAACTGGGATTCGGGTGTCGTTAGTACTGATCACATGGGGGGATTCAATCAGAATGAAAATGACCAATCCCAACAAAGCTTCATTAACACCGATATTTCCTCTTCATTTGCCCAATCCCAAACCCCAGACCTTCTCAATCTCCTACACTTGCCCAGATGCACAACCTCCTCTTTGCTCCCACCAACTCCATCCATTTCCTTCGCTAACCCAGATCACCAATTCCCCGTGCCCCCACCAACGTCCACAGATGTTTTGTATGATCCACTCTTTCATCTTAACTTGCCCCCGCAGCCACAGCCTCCTTTGTTCAGAGAATTATTCCAATCTATGCCCCATGGGTACAGCTTTTCCGCCTCCACCTCAAGAGCTGCTGCTAGTTCTTTGTTTGGAGAAGTTGGAGATGAAAGGGATGCTACTGGAGCCTTTTACGAAGACGGTGATATTGGTGTCCACTTGGATAATAGGGTCCTGGAGTTCTCTAAGGACTTGGCCTGTATTGGAAGGAGGAGGGAAGCTGCAGGCAAGCCCACTAAGCACTTCGCTACCGAGCGCCAAAGGAGAGAACAGTTGAATGGTAAGTTCAAGGCCTTGAGGGATTTGGTTCCTAATCCAACCAAGGTATGTATCATGTAAGTCCTTAATTTCCTAGTCTTCAATCCTCTGACTGCCCGGACCCTTTAATTTTTTCATTTTATTTATACTGCAACAACAAAAGAATGATAGAGCATCAGTTGTGGGAGACGCTATCGAGTACATCAAAGAACTTCTCAGAACAGTCAATGAGCTCAAATTGCTCGTGGAGAAAAAGAGATGTGTCCGTGAGAGGAGAAAGAGGCACAGGACAGAAGAAGACGATGAGGGTATGAAGCCTCTTGTTGACCCAGCAGATCAGTCTTACAATTCCTCTTTAAGAAGCTCTTGGCTTCAGAGAAAATCCAAGGATACTGAAGTTGATGTTCGCATCATTGATGATGAAGTCACTATCAAACTCGTCCAGCGAAAGAAGATCGACTGTTTGTTGTTTGTTTCCAAGGTTCTTGACGAGCTTCAGCTGGATCTCCACCATGTTGCTGGTGGCCACATCGGCGATTACTACAGCTTTCTCTTTAACACCAAAGTAAGTCCATTTCATTTTATCTGCACTGCATGATATTAATCAATTTGGCTTCATATAATAATTTTATGGTGTTGTTTTAAATTTATATATTTATATTTCTATTAATTTTGCAGATTTACGAAGGCTCTTCTGTTTACGCTGGTTCAATAGCCAACAAACTTCTGGAGGTTATGGACAAACAGTATGCAGCAGTTCCACCAACCAGCTGTGCCTATTAGCATTCGAGATGGTGCCGTCATACTAATTAGAAATATCACGTGAGCTGAACTGTTTAATACCACTGTTCATTCCTTCTACAGTTATGTCGTTACAAATTAATGTTCCCATTTTTCAAATCAAAGGTAAAATGATCTTTTAAAGTATTTAAACGTAAAATAATTATTTTATTTAAATATTTTATAGATATTAGTGATAAAATAGTTGATTGATGTAATATTAAAAATATAAGTAGATCATAAAATAAGTCAATTTTTTTGTTGTTTGATAAATATATGATAAAATAATGGTGATATAGAGATAATTTTTCTAAAATTCTTTAAAGTTATTCTTTTAGGTAATTAGCGCTCTAATGATTTTTATGGTAAATTAATTTTTTCCTTCAAAAAAAAAGAGAAAAAATATTGGAGTTAATGAGAAGATAATAAAGATAAAGTGGGGATTAAATGGAGTATATTAAGACCGAACATAATTTAAAATATTTTATAAGATTAAGTGGTAGTTAAAAAGAGTGGCATCCGCCCTTTCGGTAGTTATCTTTTTTTAACTATGTAGCCAAGACTATATAGGAATTTTCTTAATTACTTTCATGAAAGTGAATGAGCTTGGACTTAGACTTAAACCAGACTTAATTAAATCTAAACTCGATCTAAAAGTGTTTAATAAAGCCTAATTTAGACAAAAAATTTATATTTATTTTTTTATTGACACTACTAGCACCCTATTTTTCTATTCTAAAACTCTACTATTTTATATTTATAGTTTCTTTTATATTTTAAATTGTATTATAAATTATAAATTATCTAATTCAACCAACATGATTTTTCTCCCAATTTCTTTTTTCATCACAAACTATTCAAATCTTTTTAAACCAAAAAAAAAAAAATAGTAAGCTACCAAAGAGTAAGAGTTTAATCTAAATAGCTTTATTCACTTATTTATAATTTATTTTTTCTAGAAAGATAGTTTTGTGGAGTTTCGTATGAAAATGCAAAGCCAACCAAATTATGTGGCTATTGCCTATTTTGTTTTCCTTTTTAAATGGAACGGAAGAGAGAGCATCACTTATTGAGGTTTATTTAAGAAGAAAAGCACATAATTAATGCTATATCAAGAAGAAATTGGAATGGGTTGAAATGAGAAAGAGAGAGAGTCTCTCACTGGAATTTATTGAGAAAGAAAAAAAAATAAAGGTTCATTTAGGAATTCAATAGGATATAAGCAGAAAGAGGGGATCTTATTGTAATGAAATTGTGACAAACACTATATGTAGAAAAAGAACACGCACCGAACACAGGGGATAACCTTGTGCATTAACAATTAAAGCGCGAACATTTTCCCTACAATATATGGTCAAATTCATATAAAACATGATAAGGCCTAAAATACACACACACACACACAACATATGGTAGAATTTGTACTACTGATCAGTAGGAATTGGTTCTTGTAATATTTGTCAGAGCTGGCAGCAGCTGATTTTACTTTAGTCTCTCTAAAGAATAGCATGTATATTTTTTCATAAGTTTTTCTTTCATTTCTTTTTTCTACAATGGAATTAGAGTTATTTGTTAATTACAATAATGGCGTTGGTTATTGGCGTGGAATGTTTTTGAAAGTCTAAATTAGTTTTTCTAAATTGAGCACTATATTTTCACCATTTCAATTATGAGGCTATGTCATTCGTTATTCACAGTATAATCTCTATACAAATTAATAATATTTATTATATAATAATTTGTAACAGTCCGGACCTGAGCCAATAGGCTAAATTAATAAGATAAATTATTTTTGAAAATTCCTTATATAGCTCTGTGGTCTCATGCATATCATAACTTAATAATTTACTAAATCTAATTACCTTTAATATTTTATTAAATAAATTATGACTCTATTAGTACTAATTTTTTTATTTAAATTTAAATCCAATTTGATCTCATCTCTAATTTTTGTTATTGCTTCTAGACGTTCTTGATTGATTTATCAAATTGTAACAAAAAAAAAAAATGAAGTAGTATTGATGCTTTGAGTACTTGTTTTGCATTCTTGCGTGTAACATGATCCAAAGCAATCAAATTTCTTCAACTTTTGTTAAATGAATTTATTATTTTAATTAATTTAATGTATATTTAGTGGAGTAATTCATATTCAATTGATTAGAGTGGTAAAATTCAACAACGAATTTTTGGTGATTAAATATATTTTCATTGAATTGTAAATATACTCTATAAAACAATAAATTTATTATGAAATAATTATAATTATGTAGATATTCGTCAAAGCAACATCTTATCTCTCCATCAAACAACTCTTCATATCTTAAAACTTTCGTTATCTCATAAGAACCTGTGACTAATTATGTATCAATTTACTAATAATTTACTTCATTTGTATGGTTACGTGACTATCAAAATGAGGGCTCATTTCCTTATTTATACATACTGTAATTGAATAAAATTTCTATGTAGACTATTGTATCTCTTATTAGTTTTCTCTCTTTCTCTTGCTCTGTTATTGTGCTCCTCAATGATAATAATTTTAAATTATTTTTATTAGTTAATTAATACCTCTTTTAATTAATAGATTTGTTATAGTCCCAACATTATTAATTTATACGGTATTGGTAGTTACATTTTTTTTTAAATAATCAAAGCTGTTAACAACTAATTTATCTGCCAAGGAATAGACTCCGGGCAATCCATTTAGCAACTCTATCGCACTGTCATTCATTAAATGTGTTGTATAAAAATACAGAGTTCGTCGACATCATAATGTAAATAATCTCAAGTTTACTGCAATCTTTCTATCAATCAATCAAGGTTACATTTTTAAAGTTAAGGTTTCTTTATCATCATTTGCAATGAAAATTAGATTTCACCGTGGTTGGGATTCGACATGTATTAGCATTAAGGTTTTTTTCTTTTTAATCAGTGTTAGGCTAGGGTTAAGGTTAGAATTTTTACCGAGGATTTTATAATCAGATGACTATCGATTTTCAAGATTATTAAGAATTTGACTCTTATAGCCAACCCATTATATATTTAGAAATAGTTGATTTATTGTCTCTTTTTAAAAAGAAAATACTTTTTGAAGAGATATTTATATATCTTTCATCTATAATGTTCTAATTTCATGGATTTGATTGTTCAGAAAATTCAAGAACTTGAATTACACATTTATTGGTCTGAATATTTTGTGAAATTTCTTCAATAGGCCTCTACGAATTTGATTGATCCCAAGTTTCTTGAATCAGTCCATTAAATACTTTTTTTAATTTCTTAACACGAGTTCTTATGATTAATCCAATGAGAACTTGAATAAATCTGAATATGTCTTATTGCATGTGCTTGTGTTATCTTTTTCACAATGTGTTCTCATTTTGGATCTCGTGCGATGGAACTATAATATTCTCTAAAGAAACAACTATATGTCTTGTCAAATTGATTTCATCTCTATTTATGCCTTTTCTTAATTTATAGTATGGATGCTAAGGCATCCATGAGATTCAAAGATGAACGAGACTAATTATTCTTTCATCCAATCAATGGACAAGTAGAAGGCAGATGAGGAGGATGGTTGTAGTGACTAGGAAGAAGATACCTTAGAAAGACAAACTAATAATTCCTTTTTTATTGAATTCTCTAATGCCCGATATATGATAGGAACCTCTCTTATAAGAAAAGCTTGATTACATGAACAATTCACTCTCTTATAATTATGTTATTAATTTAATCCGAGATTATGGAAATTATCAAAGTTATACTACAAAATGAAAATCAATTCAATTATAATTTATGCCTAGTATGGAAAGATCATGATTTTTATCGTAACAATCCCTCCCTCTTCATATCAGCCTTATCCTCAAGGATGGAAATCTGGATACCTTTGTTGCAATTGTTAAAAATCTTTCCAAGTGGCATCCTCAGGAAAAGAGTTAGACTAATGAACCAAAACTTAGGTTTTCAGGTCTATTATATTGTTTGACAATTCAATAATCCGAAGCAGTGATAGGCTCTAACTATATACACCCATCATTATAAACTTAAGGTAGCAGAGTTTAAGAAACTACACCTTCTCTTACTCACTTTTTTAAGTAAAAGACATGGAATGCCAGATGAATTCTAGTACTAAGACAAGCTCGTAAGCAACTTGTCCCACTCTTTATAGTACTTTAAAGGGACCAAAAATCATAGAGAGAGCTTTCAATTACCTCTTAGAATAACAGATTTCTGGTCTTAGTACTGTAACTGCAAGTATACCATATCTCATTTTTCAAATTCACGCTTAATTCTATGCTTGTTTGCATTTTGCTTTATTATATTTTGAGAAGCTTGTAAAATTTTACCTCAATTATCTAATAATGGCATCTTGAGCAAGTAAATGCACAGCTGCTAGACTTGTTTTTCCCAATGTGGTAGTTGGTATAAACAAGAGATGGCCTTTAGTACACAACTTTGAAAGGTGTTGTCTGTGTAGACAAATTGAAAGAAGTATTTTACCACAATTCTGCTAGAGCTAACCATCTCAGCCACTCCTTAGGCTTGTCACGTGTCATTCAATGCAAGTATTACTCTAGGCATTTGTTAACTATCTTAGTTTGACTTTTCGATTGTAGATGATAGGCCAAACTTATGTGAAACTTAGTGCCTTAGAGTTGGAATATTTCTTGCCAAAATTTGCTATTGAAAATTTGGTCTTGGTCACTAACTATAGTGTTAGGCATTCCATAAAACTTTTAGACAGTTTCCACTGTTAGGCATTCCATAAAACTTTTAGACAGTTTCCATAAAAGCATAAGCAACATCCGGAGCTGTATAATAATGATTGAGGCCCACAAAATAAGTATACTTGCTTAAACAATCCCCGACCACAAGAATAACATCCTTTCTATAAGATTTAGGTAGTTCTTAAATGAAATCCATCAATATGTCCAACCAAATTTGCTATAGTATGGACAGGGGTTGTAATAATCTAGGTGTTGCAACATTTTCCACCTTATTTGTCTAACATACATTATAAGCAGCCATATAACTACATACATCCTTATTGACTTTTTTTTTTCTATTGCAAGGCTTGTTTTATCCGTTCCAAGGTTTTCTTCACTCTGGAGTGACCATTATTTGGGCTATTAAGTGCTCTTGCAAGATTGTTGGTTTAAGATTTGTATTAGAGCTAAGTCACAACCTTCCCTTATATTTTAACTAGTATTGATCCTAATTAAAATTAAGATGACTTGCTAGATTGTCTTTAATTGCTTGAATTAGCTAATGAATTGTAGGATCAGTCTGTCATTCTTTTAAACATTCTATTTATACATTAATCAGAATCAAAAGTGACGAAATAGTAAGATCTTCTTCTTGTTGGCAAGACAATGCATCCACCATCCTATTTTCATGCCCTCTCTGATAATTGATTTCAAACTCAAATCCCATCAACTTAGTAAGTTAGTTCTGCTGCATTAGAGTAATGATTCGTTGCTCTAGTAAATACTTCAAGCTGTAGTGATTAGTAATAATCTTAAAATGCCGCCTTAAGTGGTAAGATCTCTACTTTTTAATTATAAAAGCCACAGTTAATATCTTTATTCGTAAGTAGACAAACCCTCAAACTCTTTGGCGATAAAGCCTTGCTAAAAAAGGCAATTAGCTCTCATTCTTGTATGATAACGACACCGATGCCAATTCCTAAAGCAGCACACTCCACTATAAAGAGTTTAGAAAAAATTAGGCATTGCTAGTGATGTGAACTTACAAAGATAAGTGACACCTTACACTCACTGAGATTCCTTTTACTAATGATGGTTCTAATTCATATTCAAACAAGTATAAAATGAAGACTTTGGCCCTTTACCTATAAAAATAAGAACCAATGGTATAAGAAGTATGGGGTTGACGTGACACTCAAGAAAGAAGGGAAAGATTGTGAGTGATAAGTCAAGAAAGAACACCACAATATAAAATCTTAATAAATTCTAAAAAGTTTTTTGAAGAGCCAAAGAGAAAGCTCTCACTATTATTATAAACTCTTATATGAAATTTCTAATAGGGTTAAATGAGTTTATATAGTCGAAATTTACTAATGAAATAATGTTTTCCTTATTGGCAAATATAACCTAAAGTGAAAATGAAATAAAAGATCTTAAAGTAAACGGAAATAAAAGATTTTATTTTTAAAATAGATTAGGAAACAAAATATTGTGCCTGATTTTTCTTCCTAATTTGATAAGACCTTATTTATTCTTCATATAAGTCACTCCAAATCAGATTTAGAAATTTGAATAACATTAACAAAGTATTGACCATCTTGAATACACAATTCGTGCAAATTAATGTCTTAAACAAGGCATGAATTTGAGATATTCTCAATTAATCGATTTAATGCTTCCTTCATTTTCTTGGTTCTTGCTCTTGTTATTAGACTTCTATACAGATCTTGTAAAGTTTTAGCAACTTTAGTTCTCATCATCTTGCACAAGTGCCATAGTTCTTGCTTCAAAGTGTTCAACGCTTTTTTAGGCTCTTCATTCCATTTAAAGCTATCTTTCTTTAATAAATTAATCAAAGGAAGACTAATTTGCCTATAATCCCTGATAAATAGTGTACTAACCAGTCAATCCCAAAAATCCTTTGAAAGCCTTGTGCAAAGTTGGTCTTGGCCATTTCAACACGCAATCTATCTTGGCTAAATCAATGGCTACCCCTTGACTAGGTCTTAGATGGCCTAAATACTCAATTTATTATTGTCTGAATAAGCATTTTGACCTATTAATAAATCACTGATTTTGCTGCAAAAATTCCAATGTAATCTACAAATGTTTCATGTGTGCATTCCATGACTTGCTATAATATAATATTTCATCAAAGACAACCAACACAAACTTCCTTAAATAAGGCTTAAACATAACATTCATAATACTTTAAAAGGGAAATTGTGCATTTGTTAA
Source organism: Murraya koenigii (assembly GCA_025617385.1). Taxonomy (NCBI): domain Eukaryota; kingdom Viridiplantae; phylum Streptophyta; class Magnoliopsida; order Sapindales; family Rutaceae; genus Murraya; species Murraya koenigii. The sequence goes on from CM046812.1 coordinate 15,821,518, forward strand.
CCCAAATGATATTATTAAAAACTCATAATGACCTTCATGAGTCCTAAATGTTGCCTTATGCATATTATCTGGGTGAACTCTAATTTAATGATAGTCAAGCCTCAAATATAACTTTGAAAAAATATATTAGTCAGTTTATCGATTATAGGGATTAAGAACTTATCTTTTACAGTGACATTATTCAAGGCTAAGTAGTCCACACACAACCTCTAAGTATCATCCTTTTTTTCTAAAACCAATAGAATTAGTGAGGAAAAAATAATAATACTTGGCCATATACTTCCAGCATCAAGCATCTTCGTTACGATTTGCTCAATCTTATTTTTTAAAATTTAAGGATAAGGATAAGGTCTAATATTAGTTGTAGTGGCACCTTGTTTAAGTGGGATCTTGTGATCTTAAATTCTTTGAGGAGGAAGCCCCGTGGGTTTAGCAAATACTCCTTTAAATTACTGCAGAAATTTCTTAAGTATTGATAGTAATCGATCTTCTCTGGTTGACCTTCGTGTCGCATATACTTTTAAGATATCCATTTTAATGAAGAAAGCATAAGCGGCTGATGCTTAGACAATTTACTTCAAATCTTTACTTATTTTATCAGTATCAACCATTTTGATTGATTTAAGAGCTGCATTACACAGCACACACATCTTTCCTCTACTTTGAATTCCATTTAAATATTCTTAAAATTTCACAATATAGGTCTCAACTCAGCCAACTAATGAAATTAATAAGTATAGGAAGAATCCTTTTCAAATAATGATTTTCTTCTTTCGAACATATTTCGATTGTTAGTATGATATATAAGATTGTTACTATAAATAGTACTACACACTTTATCGTGAAATATTGATTGTTTATTGAACCTTGTGAATTACGTGAAAATATGATAATCCAAATTTATGGGTCTAAGAGTTTTATAAAACATTCTTAGTGGCAAAAACTATGAATGAAAGATCCAAATGAATTGAATTGGGTCCATGAATCTAAGAAATTGTGAGAACTCTTGATTCTTTTAATTCAAAACCATAGAATTTGAATTGCTGTCTTTTTATTGATTCCTCCTAAATTGCATTGATTTATACTAAAGATTTCAATTCAATTGAAGTTTTTAATATAAATAAGAAGATCCCCGCTAAGCATCCACAGCTGAATGGTTAAAGCGTCTAACTCATAATTGATGAATTCATTAGTTCAATTCCTACTAGATGTCTCGATCATTTCTTCTTTCTTTTCCTAGTGCCCATGCTTCTATTACTCCTTCTACAACTATTCTGAATTGCATAGATGTTTATAGTAGTTCCTCAACTACTGCTCCTACTACTCCTACTCCTTCTGCTAGTGCCAAATCAGGCAACTTTGAAGTTAAAGCTTGCCCAGTAGGCAGTTAGATGTAATCATGCTAACATTACTATAATAGCCTTAGAGCTTGAAGGTCTCTATCCCTAGGAACGTGACGCTTAAAGGTGAAGTTGAGATGATGGAGAGACAAAAGAGGATAAGCAGCTGATATACTAACTAATTACTACGGCCTTTGTTATCGTTTTAAACTTCTCTACTTCCCATAGGGAAAGAAAGCGTGCCATAAACCTAAAAAAGGGTGTCATCCCAGAAGTTTAGACTTCTTAGTTTCAGCTTGATATACTAACTAAATTACTTAACTGTATTGCTAGATCAACTATCTCATTCCCTTTAATTTGAGAAACAATACTTAAACCTGAAAAGATGCTCCAAAATCTTTTCTATTGCTTGTTCGAGAACTACGATCTTTGGCTTTGGAACTAAATCATTTTCTTGTATCTGAGAAAAACCTCAAGATTAATAAGAAGAAAGCTTAATCGGAATGAATCAAAAATGTATTAAATCCCTAATACCATATCGCACCTTTCTAATGGCAACAAATAAGTCATATTGCTTTCTCATGTACATGTAGTTTGAGTTAATTTTTTAAATGAAATTTGATAACATTACCTTATCAATTTAGAGCGCATTCTCTCTGCTTGTCACTACACTTTAGTATGGTTCCGGGTGAGTTTATCATTGACCTCCAATGATTTCTTACTTCAGGATACTAAAACACAAAAACAAACAAATTTTGTTAAGTTGGGCGAATTGAAGAGTTGGTGAGATGTATATGCGGTTTGAAGAAACTCCTTCGGTTTTGGGACTTTAGCATGCTAGTCGTGGGTGATACTTATATTTAAATTGTATTATGGCCCTTTTATGCATAATATGCCACTAAATTAAAATGCTATATTAACTTCTATAGGCCATGTGTTATAGAGGTAAATAAATATAGAATAATTATTATAGTTAGTCTAGTGGTAGTGAAATGATTCCATTGGTCAATTTATGGTTGGAAAAAAGAAAATTGAATTGAGATCGAATCTAAATCTCATACAAGCGATATGAAATTTCAATGACTAGATTGCCAATCATTTATTAAATGGATACTAATCTTATAATGCAAAATCGTTTCACTACTTAAATATGTGGAAAATATTAATTCGCTAACTGTACATAAATAACTATATCCACTTTAGACGTAGCGCCATCTATAATTCATTGAATTCATGTATAAAGAATTATTTATTTTACTCTTTTTATTATATCTTATAATTGCAAAGCCACCATTCATAGTTTAAATATGCTAATGAAAATGTATTGAAATACAATTAATTTATTATAATCAAATGGATAGTAAATTATTACAATGAAATTCAATTATTTTACGAACAAATACGTAGCGAATTGTTAACGAATATCGATTAACTGTTCTGAAGGCACGAATCAGCGTGTTTGATTAACTAATCAAATCGAGTTGACTGTGTTCTAAAAGTAAAAAGATTTTTCGTTTAATTTTACTCATACTATTTAAGAATTAAATGACTGCTGCTAAAAATTACTGCCAATCGAATGTATTTTTAGATTTAACTTACGAATCGTCCTACATGTATACATGCAAATTATTAATGTTTGGATTCATAACTATGAATGACTGAAAAGAGAGGAATCGCATGAGAAATATAATATTCTCTAAAAGATTAGCCAATGGCCTATTGTATATAGATCACGTGATCTACTTTTTCCCCATCCTACCCCTACCATTGTACTATAAGAGTCACAAAATTCCAATGATATGTGCAAGAAATCCATTGAGCTTTTAAATAATACAAGGTAGCTATCATGACCCAACTTACACTTAGTAAGATATTGTCCATCTTAGGACTTAATGAGGCTTATATGGTTTCGTTTTTTAGGCACCCACACACCCCAAAACTCATCTTGCTAATTAAAGTGTGGATCACCCCTTATAAACCCAACATTTCTCTCATATGTTGTTAATGTGGAATTTTCTTAAGGTGTTACATACATCTCCTTTTAAAGACTCACTATCCTCGTCAAGGTTTGTCCCACTATTGTTCATGAGGACACACAGAGCCGCTTTGATACCATCTATGCTTTGATCTCATTTGTCATGACTCAATTTAAACCTGGGAAGATATTGTCTGATGATACCATCTATGCTTTGATCCCATCTATCATGACCCAATTTAAACCTGGGAAGATATTGTCTGATGATACCATCTATGCTTTGATCCCATCTGTCATGACCCAACTTAAACCTGGGAAGATATTGTCTGATTTAGGCTTTAATAATGCCTATACATATTTATTTTTATAGAGCCCATACACCCCAAAACGTGTCTTGTCAATTAAGGTGTAGATCTCCTTATAAACCCAACATCTCTCTCATACTTTGTCAATGTGAGATTTACCTATGCCCCTTAGAGACTCAATATCCTCGCTAAGGTTTGCCCGTCCATCGTTCAAGAGGACACGGGGAGCCGTTCTAATACTATCTGTTACTTTTAAGCTTTCAGGTTTTCTTCCAACAAAATATACATCCTGTAATGTGGCACTTTGTGTTGGGTTGGGCATTTTACGACACGTCAGTCCACAATAGGTGGCCCCCACACAACTTCAAGAGGTGACCTCCAATGCAAACTTTCGTAAATTTTAATATAATAATAAACTTCACATATAAATTATAAATTGCAAATACAATTAATAAATATAATTATTTTCACATAAAGACTTATGAGAAACATCCCATGTTCATGCTTATACCAAAGCATATATTAAGCACATTGTCAAATACAGTTGCCAAAAGCATTCATATTGCACATATCAATTAATCTTTCTAATAGAGGTGGGCACGATTCGATTCGGTTCGGTTCGAAATTTAACATAACCAATTTAAATCGCTTCTTATTTAAAAAGAACCAAATAAGAACTAAATGAATAAAGAACAGAACATGAACCAAACCACTCGGTTCGGTTCGGTTTGAATTTTTCGATTCTAGGCCTATTTTTAAATTTTTAAAACCATAGCCCACTGAATTTCATTAATAGAATAAATTTTCATGACAATTTCATTACAAATACAGAAATATTGACAATAAATACAAAGTATTCAAAATAAATTTAAGAATATAAATTTAAACTCAATCTCAAATGCATCATCTAAATAAATATAAAATTACAAAAACTAAAAACATAAAAATAACAATTATTACAACAAAAAATACAAAAATTACAAAAAAAAATATCAATAACATTCTCTTATTTTCATGATTCCATCACTCATCAATATACATTAATCGACAGCCATTTGCTCTTGTTGAGATTTCATTGGCCTAAAAAAAATTTTAAGAAATTAAAACAATTATATTAAAATCATTAACTCTAATAAACAAAATGTTACAAGTATTTTATAATATATATATAATATTTCACCATAAAACAAATCCTAAAATCAAAACTTATTATAAACTTTTAAACTAACGAATTAATATTTTAATAATTTGAGATAACCAATTAAAATATAATATGTTTTAAAATTTAATAAAATTATAAAAATATTCTGGTTTTTCGGTTCGGTTCTTCCGTTATGCATTATGAACCAAATCCCGAACCATTGTTTCGGTTTTTTTTATATAACTATATGTTCGGTTATTTATAAGAAAAAAAAAAATCAATCCGTAACCAAATCGAACCACTGGTTCAGTATGAGTTTTTTTAGGCCACAGTATTTTTGTCCAATCCTACTTTCTAACATCCATACAAGTATATATGTTCACTGTGATCTCCATTCAAAGTTTAGTTTACTTACCCATTGGTTATATCAATGATAAGCTTAATCCTGGTCACATTCTAACCAATTGTACCTAACATTAGAGATTGAGCTCCCATGAACATCAGACTTATATAAGAATATAGTAATAATCTATTTCCCTCAAGAATTTATGTCTTATAACTTCATGAATTAAAATTTTTCATCCTTACAGTGCAAAAATATAATGACCAGTTCTCATTCTTTAATTTTTATAAAATATAATACTAATTCAAAAATCATGATATTTTCCTGAAAGAAAATGTGAAAGCTTAAAAGTGGCAGATGTTATCAGAACAGCTCTGCGTGTCCTCTTGAATGATAGTGGAGTAAACCTCAATAAAGACGCTAAGTCCCTAGGGGGTGTATATAATATCCTAGGCAAATCTCACACCGACAATGCACGGAAGATATGCTTGGTTTATATAAGGTGATCCACACCTTAATTGGTAAGATGCATTTTGGGATATATAGGAGTCTCTAAAACAAAACCGTCTAGGTTTTATTAAAGCCCAAAGTGACCAATATCTCACCATGAGCTAGGTTAAGTCATGACAGTAGCTTTCTTCGTTGAACCCTTCCTTATGTAGTTTTATGTTGATTTTTATCATTACGATAGTGTAAAGCAAATTTTAATCTTTTATTATTTTATTTTTTTGCCTGTTAAAATGTGCTAAATATATGTTATATTGTTTCATGTGTTTTGCTACTACCTCGTAATATTAATTTAAAGTATCTTTCTTTGTATTTATTCCAGTATATGCACACTATCTTTTTTAACCTATAATCTCCCTCATGTAACTGAAAAGAAGCATTGTAACCTCAGTTATATATTATTGTTTGCTTGAAAGCATTTGATCTTCTCGTCTTTATTGCATGAACATGATCTTTTTAAACCCTATGTATTTACTTTTTTCAGATGGTTCAACCTCATGGTAATCTTTCAGAGTCAGCCACCCATTTCACGTAAATATTAGAGTATATGGATGAGAGCATTACATTCAAACCTTTCAACCCAACCAATTCAAACTATTGAATCTGTGCTTCATAGCTTCTTCTGCTCTACAAAACGAGGATTCGCCACCAAAACCATTTGTTCTGCTCAACTTGTCCACTATCCTGGCTAGACTGTATGGTAAAATTATTTTTGGGCAATGTACTCAAAGTCATGATTCATGAAAGCATTAAGAGAGGTGAATACTCACTTTATATTTGGGTTAATTTTACACCTATTGATGCTCATCTACCAAGTCCACCAAGACAAAACAATAGTATGTGGGTTAAGGTTCCAGTCATTATGGACATGCGAGGATGCTCTCACCATCCTATTGTCCATCAAGTGGCTCTTCTCGCAGCCCTACCTCCCACTGCAATGGCGGTCCCAGCTAGCCAACCACTATATTCATTGCCTTTAAATGGAGTGCTTATCCATGGTGTTCAGGTTGAGGAACCAACTCAGATTCATGTTAATGCACCACCTCAAAGCCTAGTGCAAGCATTACCTCAGGTGCAATAATTTGAGATGTCTCTTAACTTTTCGGCTCAATAACTCATTAAAGTATGTGTATTATTTTTAAAAAAAAATTGTTTCAAAGCCACATGTTATTAAAAATTTTGAAAACATAAGTGCAAACACATTTTCTTTCATATTTCTCCCCATTGCTTATCAAAAAAAAAAAAAACGAAGTCAGAGAAAATTTTTCGAAAAAATTTCAGTAGAGCTTCCCCAGAAAATCGAGTAAAACCAAAATTTTAAACTTGTGAAGAACACTCCCAAAAAATTTTAAAAGCTTCTCAACTCTAATACACATACTTTCCATCTAAAATCTCATCAACTCAACTCATCCATCCATAATGAAACTAGCATCACATGAAATACTAGCATCCAAAAATTTATAAAGCATCACGACCAAGAATAGGAAAACATAAATGCAAACTGAAAGAGAAGCAAATATAACAGCAATATAATCAGCCATTAAAATCATCCAAAAGATAAGTAGACAATGTATATGAATGTATGAAACAAAATAATATGATGTATGAGCAAAATACGTGTAGCTTCCCCAATGAACATTTAACAATTGCAAGGAAAACCTCCAGTTTAGCAAAAATCAAGTTCAATCTTTTATGTGCAAAAAAAATAATGATCGATACAGTGTTTCAGTATTATTTCACAACCTTAAAGGAGCTCACAAATCCATAGCTATTTTGCGTGGCTCCATTTCCTTCACCATTGACAACATTCACTGTTTCAATACAACTATCATAATTGAATGCCTTCCGCTTATGAACTATTCCCAATTCCATTCCTGCATTCAAATGCTCTAAAATGAATCATAAATATCGCTAAAATTGGTATTGTCTTCTTTCGTGGCTTTAATTCAGTGATTTCAGACTTAATTATTCTGATATCATATAACCATTACAAATTACAATTCCATCTAATTACTGATAATTGATATATCATACACATTATACAAGCTATTTGAAAATAAGCAGGCTAGCTTAAAGGGCAAACACAATAAAACCTATTTCGATGATTGCCCTAATATGTTCACATGTTGAAATCGATCCATCTAAATTACATTTATGCAAAATTCATCATCATAGGCCAAGCAAATCTAATGCTCACTACACATATAATGTGGTAGTAGACAATAATCTAGTACTCGCTACACATATAATCTTAGACCAAATTTGTAATAGACAATAGGCTAGAGCACATCAGTTTCAAGGCTATGGACTTATGCTAGGAAGACAAAACAATCATATACCAGGATAATTATTTAGTAGTAAAGCTTCTGGGGTTAGCTGAAACCTATTCTAAAAGTCCACATAGATAAGTAATCAAAGTTAATAAGCTTAAATCTATAATATGCTGATTCTAAAAAGAAACCCGCTTACATCTACAGAAGTTTCTTCCTCGTAAGCTAAGAAAATACCCCTATATTGTGTGTATCCGTTGAATAATTTCAGAGAGCCAATATACCCACTATAAATTTACACAAATGAATTTTTAACATGAACACTAATTAACACGCCCCATGTTTGCAATTCATATGAAAAACGTACCTCAGTCTCCACTTTTGCCTTCAATCTCTAGCATTTCAATCTCTACCGATGATTTAATCTTCATAAAATCCCCTTCAATACGCCTCCTGCACAATCTCTCTTCTCATTTCATTGATGGTGGACATGATTTTTCTAACCCCAGATATTTTGAAAGCCCTGGTCATGCCGAAAACTTATTAACAACTTAATTAGCATATGTTAGTTCTAAGCCGTTGGATCTTTCTCTTTGCAATCTAACGGCCAGCTAAGCAAAAGACAAAAAACGTGATTTGGAATCATGTATGCAAGGTAGCTAGACCATACCATTTATTACCTAAAAGTAAAATTAAAAAAAAAAATCCATTTCTTCCCAATATATGTGATATATAATAAACAGTATCGGAGGAAAATTTGCAAATCAATGTAAATATGATGAGCTCAGTATGCAAAATATGGTGGCATACTGAGAGGGTATTCATGAAATTATTTATTTATTTGTTTGTTTGATGGGTAATTTTAGAAAAAGGATTTTTTTGAGGAATTAGAAGGCGTGCTATTAGTCTAACTCTATGATTAAATAACTTATTTTATTTTTACTAACAAAAGCTCAAATTTTAAAATTTTAGGAATAGTGGTTAGAGAGATTTTATAAAAATTAAATTATTTAAAATGTAAATTATTTATTTCACGATCTTATTTCTTTGTTTTTTTTAATTCTTTATTTCATGATTTTTTTCATTCCTTTTATAACAAACTTTAAAAATTTGCTATTGTAATAATTTTTTAATTCATAATAAAAGCTCTCATAAATAACTAAACAGTTAAAACTTTTTTTAATAAAAAATCTACTTGAATAAAAATTGGCTCACACCGGGTTGGCTGTTAACCTACACTTCCATTAAAAATTTTTTAATGAAAAAAAAAGCCTAAACATGGCAAAAGTTTTTAAAAAAAATTAATTTTTTAACTAATTGTAAACTACTTTGGCATCTTAATAAATTTCTTTTTCTTAATGCACCAGTGACATCCTTATGAAAATGATATTTGGGCCAAAATTTCGTTAAATTGAATTTATCATTTTTTTTTTTGGAAAATGGGCTATCTCTCACTTTGTTTGATTAACGGAAAACATTAATTTCAGTACTTTCAATAGACAGAATTTTAAACCTACTTTTATATTGCGTCTACTCTCTAAATTGGAGCATTAGAATATAGAATCGGAATTATTAACAATGTTTACTTCAAAAAATAGAGATGAGAATCGGAATCAAAATCGTGGGCCCAACCCAATTTGAGAATCAATCTCTCATTCCCTAGAGTTCTCAATCTACCCTTCTGCCTTTAATCAAGTTTTATCATTTTTGCATTTTAGTTTCTACATAATTATGAAAATACCCAAAAATTTTGTATTATTTGCAAATAGTTCCTTTGATAACAATAATAATAATAATAATAATTTTGATGATGATAATGATGATGATAATAATAATAATAATCATTCTTAAAGCAATAAAAAAACCTTCACTTGACAGTTTTGATTCTCTGATAGCAAGCATAGAAAGAAGTCATTGGAATCTCAATAATTAGGTATAGAAGTTCTCGACAAAAAGAACCCCTCTCGATCCTGATTAAAGGAAAAGGAGTGACCCTTAATCAAATGAGGAGCAATAGCGAAAAATAGGATCATAAAAAGGGAGGTTTGTGTACCGCTACCAACGAGAGAGACCAGTAGGCTAGCTCAAAAGCTTGAATCTCAGGTCGTTCTCTGTGAAAGAACAATTGAAAATATGTCATCAGCGCATTGACCTGGCTCGCTCACTCAGAATAGAGAAACTGGAAATCAACATAATGATTATAAAATAAAGGGTTGTTAATACGTTCCGGTTGTGATTCTCATGCTGGCGAATTGTGATCGTGGATCGCGTGGGTAATCTTTCTGGGCGATTCAACTTCCTTAATGGACCTAGGAGTCTTGCTCCCGGAATCCTCAAAGAGAATGGTTGGCGAGAGCCATTTCCCAGTAGTGGAGTGGACTGAGGAATGTAGCCTTTGAAGGCCAGTATTTAATTATTATTATTATTATTACAATCAAATTTTATTAATTTTATTTTTAATTGTTAATATTATTGTCATTAATGCCAATATATTAATATTATTATTATTTAATTATTATCAAAATTTATTAATTTTATTATTTTAATTGTTATTATTACTGTCATTAATGTCATTATTATTATTATTATTATTATTATTATTATTATTATTATTATTATTATTATTATTATTGTTGTTGTTGTTGTTGTTGTTGTTGTTATTGTTGCTGTTGCTGTCGTCGTCGTTTTCATCATCATCATCATCATCATTATTTTTATTTTATTATTTTATTAATTATTTTTATTAATATTATCATTATTAAAACCTAATAATTATAATAATATCATTAGAAATTAAAATTTTATTATTTTTAGTATTATTAATGTCATTATTATTATTTTAATATTATTTTATTAAAATTTATTGTTTTATTTATTATTTTTTATTATTAGTATTAAATTATATTAACTTTATTATTATTATTATTATTATTAAATTTTATTAATTTTATTCTTTTAATTAATATTATTATTATTATTATTATTATTATTATTATTAACTAAGGGTATTTTAGTAACTTGAAATAATTAAGCTTATCATGATTTCAATTGTATGATAAAGTATACACATCAATGAGATTTCAGTCCATTCTAATTCTGATTCATGCAGCTCAAGTAAACAATTTACTCTTATTTTCAATTTTTATTTTCATTCCAACTCACTTTAAATCTAACTCATTTTAATTTTAGCCTATTTCAATTATTGATAAGTCAATGCAGTATTAGCGTTGTTTCCTTATACACCTTATTTTTCAAGGTACCCATATTAACATTTTCCAGTCTTTGATATACCCAAGAAAAAATTGAGCTTGCATCTGTTCTCGAGTTCGGCCCAGCCAAAATGGGCCTAGCCTTCAAAACACAATGAATTGGGCCTTCACTAGGCTTTGTTTAGCCTAACCCATTTGTCGGCCTAGCCCATCATTATTAAGATCAAAATAGGTCAGGTCAGGCACAGGAATTGAATCCTCTGGCGCCCATCCCCTGCCATTAAGGCAGTGTTTACTAAACCGAACTGGAAATTAGAATAAAAAATTTGTATACTTGTTAAATAGAAACTGAGAATGGAAATGACTCCTGTATAAATTAGAGATTGATTGGGGTGGCGGAATTAGAATTCGTTCCCTGAAATGACGATTTTGTCTTCCAACCAAATCAATTATTCTAGTTTTGTGCTTAGTTCCCAAAAAAAGAAAAAACCCACCACCTGCCGATTGGCATGCCGGTGTCGTCAATCTGCTGCCGACCTGAAGTCGTGACCGTTGCAGAGCTTCATCGTCGTCGATCTGCAGCTGAATCGAAGCCACGCCCATTGCAGAACTGAAGCCATGGCCGTTGCGAATCCAGCTCGAAGCGAAGCCATTCCCGTTGCGAATCCAGCTGGAACCGAAGCCACGGCTGTCGCGCCTCACCATCGCTGCTGTCCCATCGTCGCTACCACTCTCCGACCTGCACCATCGCTGATTGCCGCTTGCTGATCATCATCGTTATTGATATTAATAATAATATTATTATTATTAATGTTATTATAATAATATTATTATTATGATTAATATTAATATTATAATATTATTAATATTGATAATGTTATAATAATAATAATATTATTATTATTATTATTTATTTTATATAATAATAATAATATTATTATTATTTATTTTATTATTATAATTAATAAAAAAATATTTTGATAAATTATTAAAATTTATTCTGATTTTAAAATAAAATAAACACATTAATAAAAATAAAATTTATTTTTATTTTAACTTTTATAATTTAAATAAATAATTTATTTTAATTCTTAAATTTAATTTTAATTCATTTTTATTTCAAATTAATAAACACACCATCACCCTATTATTGATTTTTGTTTATTCCCCCTATTATTGATATTTACGTTTGTTCTTTAAAAGATTTTAATATTTACTGTAACCGAAGATAAAAACAGGATGGCAAAGATGGCAACAATTTGGTCAACGAGCATGAAATATTCGGAGAGAAAGTAGACTTTCAGACGCAAAGTGGAAAAGATTCCATTTCTCTTTTGATTGACAAAACATTGCACCGAAAAACAGACCACGTGCACGATCACACGTACCTCAAAATTATTCATCAATAGCTCAATGCAATTTTTTAATAATCAAACATGCTAAGTTACATCATCCATATCTGATCAATCGGTTGATTCTCATTTAGATCTGCAAACTTTTAAAAATAAAATTCAGTGAGATTCACTAATGTTGATATACAAGGATTCACTACTTTGTTACATGGTAAAACCCTAGTGTGGCTATGGTTAGGAATAGGACAAGAGAGGCTGGATTTTGTCGATCTTGAACTTGTCTTCAATGAAATGAATTTGATATCATACAGAGAAGATTCTAATACAAACCACATATCGTACGTATGAATGGTAATTATATTCAGATTCGGTCCGCATCTGTATAGATCTAGAAGATTTAAATCTGAAAAAATTTAGATTCGTATTTAAAAAAATACAGATCCAGGTAAAGAAAATGAGGATCCGCACGGATTCGGATGCGGATCCGAATATAAGTACATTCGGAAATTCGGATATCCGGATTCATATTGTATTTTATATTAAATAAAAAAATTAATTAAAAATATATATATTAAATTTTTTAAAAAAATCCCTAATTCTAGCTTACTCACAAACACACACAACATAACACTCAATTTTGTAGTGTTTTTATTTGTTATTTTTTGTTTGATTTAGGTTATTCTTATTTGTGAATTTATAATGTTATTGTATGTTATGTTGAATTATTAATTTTTTAATTTTTTAATTTTGATTGAATTTTTTATTTTTAATTAAATTTTAATTATTGAATTTTATTTGCTAAATTTAATTTTTTTACGGATCCAGATATCTAGAATATCCACCCGCAATCCATGTAGATATTATCCACATCCGGATCCGCACAAAAAAATACGGATCCGGATGCGGATTCGGATATAAAAATATTGATCTGGATGGTACATCCGCATCTGGATCCGAATTTTGCAAAAAAAATCATACATATATTATCAATAAAATAGCATGTCATAGATTTTAACTGACGTGTCGTATTTATGAAACTTATTAAACTCATTTGTCATACATTTTTAAAAACTCAGATTTTAAGACATTCGAGATCCCTTTCGAGATTAATGTCCCGAATCTCAATTTGAATAGTAAATCGAGATAAAAATTTTTACCTGTCATGAATGAGGCAACATCCCGAATCTCAATTAGGAGTTTAGGAATTTTGGCAACCCTAATGATGAATCGGTTCTTACACAAGTTTTTCTCCTTTTTAGTCTTTAGAGTTTAGATTGATTATTTAGTTGGTGTTTCATATTTTAAAAAAAAAATTAAATATGTTTATCATTATTTTTATAATTATGAAATTTAATATTTTAAAAGTGAAATATAAATTTTTGCATGATTTAAATTAAAATTATAATAAATCTTACATACAACAATATAAATAAATGAATGTTTTGAAGAATCATTTTTACTAATGATATAGTAACAAACTTTTATACAAATTTATTTTGTACAAACTGATATAATATAAATACATTAGTTGAATAAAAATACAAAATAATAAATTTAAATCATGTGGGCTTACAGCCATTTCATCCAACTTTTATATTACATTAATTTATACAAAATAAATTTATACAAGAATTTATAGCTTATCACATTTTTAAATATATTTACTAACGGGCTAATTGGATCAAATATTTATATTAAAAAAGCATTTACCTTAGTCAAACCAATCAATGTATGTGAACACTCTTATATTGCAATTGGGCTAATTATTTTGATATAAATTGTTAATTATTTGCTACACTTTAATTCCTTTATTACACTTTTAACACATCTGGAATTTAAACATAAAGTTCACGTAAGGACTTATATGGTTTATTGGTAAGTATATTTATTCTCTATTAGGGAAAAAAAATATATTACCACTGTGACAAAATATTCGAGTTTGGCTAGAATTTCTTACAAATAAAAAATCTTCTTCTTGCTGGACATGCTGGTTTCATTCTTACAAATAAAAAATCTTCTTCTTACTGGACACGCTGGTTTCATTTCAATAAGGTTCTAGCTACAATTATCATCTTTAAGTAATAACCCACAATCTTTCTAAAACTGGCACCAATTTTTTTCTTATTGCTAAAAATATTTTTATGACTATTCTCAAATGTTTTGTGATACATCATACATATTTGTGAAAATGAGGTATTGATAGATTGAACTGAATAAAAGTAAAATTTTTTATACTTAGTAGTGTATAAAGAATACAAATAATATTTTTTTTATATATATTCAAGAGTATAAATAACATAAATATAGTAGAGATGAGACTATTTACACTCTAAAATAATTTTAAACACTTTAATTTTAATAAAATAATTTATTATAAAAATACCCTTATGAGAATTACTATTAAGAATAATTTTTTTTAAGTCAATATAATATAATTACCTTAAATACTCATCTTGCTCACCCATTCCGTGAACAATTATCTTCCCTTAAATCCAAATTTTTTCAAACTGAAGGGATTGGAATTTTAACCTTCACACAATTTTCATCCTCTTTGACATAAAGAAAATTGACTTATTATAAAGGAATTTTATTATGAAATTTTTTCTTCTTACTACTAGTGAAGTTTTTCCTCTTTATTGGGTTAGAGAGAAGGGAATTATTTTCTAAAGAAATATTGTTATGAAACTTTTTCTCCTTATCAAGTAAGAAAAAAATGAATTCTTTTAGAATTTTCATCCTCTTTGACATAAAGAAAATTGAATTATTATAAAGGAATATTTTATGAAATTTTTTCTCCTTGTTAGCCTAGTGAAGTTTTTTCTCTTTATTGGATTAGGGAGAAGTGAATTTTTTTTTTAAAAGAATATTGTTATGAAACTTTTTCTCCTTATCAATGTAAGAAAAAAATGAACTATTTTAGAATAATACTATTAGTGAGCTTTTCTTCCTAATTGGCTTAGAATTATTTTTTTTTTCTCTTCATTAGCCTTGGAAATATTTTCCTCTTTGGCTTCGGAAAAAATGATTTATTCTAGAAGAATTTTATCACAAAACTTTTTCTCCTTACTGGCCTAAGGAAGTTTTTCCTCTTTATTGACCTTACGAAGATTTTTCTCTTTAACATTGAAAAAAGTGAACATATTCTAGAGTGATACTACATTTTCTTTTTATTAGCCTAGGAGAAGTTTTCCTTCTTTATTAGTTTCCAGAAAAATGAGTTATTTTGAAAGAATATTATTGCAAAACTTTATATTCTTACTAGCCTAGGGAAATCTTTCTTCCTTTATGGCATAAGGAAAGCTTTTTTTTTTTTTTGTTAATCTAAGGAAGTTGTTCCTTGTTGTTAGCTGAGGGAAATTTTTCCTCTTTTTTAACCTAAAGAAAAGTGAAATATTCTTCGAAAGAATTTATTATAGAATTTTTTCTCCTTATTGGCATAAGAAAGTTTTTCTTCTTTGTCGGCTATGGAAACTATTCATAGTTGTTGGCTTAAGAAAGTTTTTTCCTATTTAGCTTAAGGAAAAGTGAATTTTTTTTTAAGTAATATTATTATGAAATTTTTTCTCCTCATTGGCCTAAAGAATTTTTTCCTTTTTGTTGGCTTACTAAAATTGTTCATCATTATTAGCCTAAAGAAGTTTTTCCTCCTTCTTGGCTTAAGGAAAAATGAACTATTTTATGAAATAATATTATTATGAAATTTTTCCTTCTCATTGGCCTAAGAAAGGTTTTTCCTTTTGTTAGCTTACAAAAATTGTTCCTTGTATTGGCCTAGGGAAGTTTTTCCTCCTTCTTAGCCTAAGGAAAAGTGAATTATTTTTTGAAAGAATATTGTTATGGAATTTTTCCTCCTTGTTGGACTAAGGAAGTTTTTCCCTTTTGTTGGTCTATGAAAACTTTTCCTCCTCCTTGGCATATGGAAAAATGACCTATTTTGGAATAATATTATTAAGAAATTTTTTTCCCTTGTTGGCCTAGGGAAGTTTTTCCTTTTTATTGGCCTAGAAAAATTTGTCTTTCATGTTGACAATGTATGGCGGTCATAAAACAACGATGAATATGGATTCTTGTGTGATTCATAGATATGAATATTTATGCATGTGAATGCTTAGTATTGCAATGTATGATTCTTTTGGAACTATGGAATAGTTTTTTGCATTTTGTAATCAATAACTCAAGAACATGAGTTGTACATTATCAATTGAATCAATATTTTCAAGAGTTTAAATCATTCATATAATTGTAGTAGCAATCAATCTAAATAAGCATTTAGATTAGTCTAGAATTTGATTCAAATGGACCTTAGTTTTTTCTCTAGGGAGCCAATATCGTGGCATTATTTACTGTAAAATCCATATAAAAATTATTTCTTGAGTTTCCTTATAATCTTTTGAATTTCCTTCTGTAGGCATTTTTGAAACCTCTGTTTCTCATTATTATTAGTTTTCTATATATTTTTTATAGTTTATTTTGCGTGGGTTTCTTTTAGTGGGTCAATTTATCTCTCCGCTCTTTTTTAGTTTTTCAGGGGCTATTCCTCATCACTATTATTTTTCTCTCTTATTCTTTTGATTGCTCAGAAAGAGTTGCGCTAAAGCACTTACAAGCTATTTTAGAATTATTGTATGAGAATATAATCTAGGCTTAAAAAGCATTTTGCTTGATCTCTTTTATTATTATGGGCAAGAAGGAAACAATAGTACAATTAATAGGACAAATAAATAAATAAAAAGATGGAGAATATGTAGTTTATACCTCCTCCTAGAATCAACATCTAACATTATGAAATTTACAAATAACTAAAAAATAAATGCGAAAATATAAAGGTAAGATGTATAAAGATAATCGTTCGTTGCATAATATGTAAGGAAAGTTAAATTAGTCAATGCAAGTGTAATATCCTTTTGTTTATTCTCCATCAGGAGGTGAATATTTAGGTTATCTGTAGCCTCACTCGTGGGTAAGTCAAGTGAAGTTACGAATGACATAAGAAATTTGAAAATGAAATGTGTTAATATGTTAGATTAGAACATAAAGTTATGTTAATCCACGCCAACTAAATGCCCTTCATACATTCTCTCGGATAAGGTGAATGCTTGGTTTTCCTTAATCTCACTTGTAGAAAAATAAAGATGTACTACGAAATAAGTCAACTAATAGGAGATTATTAGTCCACGTAACCGTAATACCCTTTTATTTATTCCCTATTAGGGGGTGAATATTTGAGTTTTCCTTCGGCTCACTCATGGACAATCAAGTACAATCAAGAATGACATAAGAAGTTATAAAATGAAATGTATTAATATGTTAGATGCGGAATCATAATTGTCAGATTAGAACATAGAGACATGTTAATCCACATTGGCTTAATACCCTTCATACATTCCCTAGATAAGGTGAATGTTTGGTTTTTCTTAATCTCACCTGTAAAAAAATAAGGAAGTACCACAAAATAAATCAAGTAACAAGAATGTAAATAAGTCAACATAGTTATCAGGGAATTAGCATAATTAAAAAGAAAATGAATATGAATATAAAATAAAATATAAATGAGTCTTGGATTTAGTTCTAGAGACTAGTTTAACCCTTTTCTTGTCATCTTAACTCTTTACTGTTTGGTCAAAATTTTAGTTTGACCAAATGGGTTTTTCATTTTTTTTTTATTTTTCCAACAAATGTAAACATATAGAAGAGACTTTCATTTTTTAGCTTGGATTTTTGGATTTATTGTTTTTCTAATCATGTTTGAAGTTTAAGTCATAGAAACCCATTTTGAATGAACATGTGTGAGTATTTACCTCTTTTTTCAATTAAATACAATTAAACCTAATCTAAAAAGTGAGTATAGAGTGGTGGTTGTATGGGTTTTAGTGAGAGAAAATGGCTTTCAACTTACAAGTTCCATACAGACAGCGTCGGTGGAGGGGCTGAAATTTTTACCTTTACACGATTTGTAGTTAGTGGAGAACTTGCAGCACTTGCTGGCCTTGAATCCGGTGAGGTGGGTACCTGAAAAAAGTACTTTGATGCCTAAGTTAGTATTTGATTAAATTTTATATAAAGAAGTAAGATGAAAAAGATGAAAATAGTCTTTTAGAGAGAACAGAATTCTTTTTTTTGTTAAGAGACTCATTTCTCATAGAAATTATCCATATTTATAGATGATGGGTAATATGAATTTATGGTTTTACTTTAACTTCTTTTTTTTTTTTTTCTTAATGACACATGTCACCCATTATTATTATTTATGTGGATGTACATTGGGTTATAAGAAAATAAAGATATTTATTATAAACTTATGCATTTCCTTACTCTTATGACTTTGAACATGATTTTTTCCTACTAATAGATTGCAGAACTAATCTCACTTATTGTTTTAATGAACTTTGAGAGAAGTTTTTCTTGAATATTATTCATCTAGAATAATTTAAGTGTTATTTTCTCCTCTCTCTATATATATAATATTATATTTTGGAGAAGAGGATATGGAGCATAATATGGTGCCAACACCTGGACAAATAATACTAAGTTGAAAAATGATCAAATATATATATATATATATTGTAGAAGAGGATATGGGATATAATATGGTGCCAACACCTAGACAAACAATACTAAGTTGAAAAATGAGCAAATCCCATTTTGGTTCTTCCAAATAATAATAAAAATATAATACCGGATGAAATTTCTTTGTAATTAACTTTTCAAAGATATTTTATAGCCGCACATTGAGACCAGGTAAGTAAAGAATCTAGCTGTTTAAATAGCTCGCCTACATAAAAATGCCTTCTGGTATGTGACAAGCAAAAAAAAAAAAAAGTTGAGTTTTTTCTTATTAAAACTCGTGCCAAATTAAGCAACTGTTCCCTAATTATTCCATTTACAATTAGCTCTTCATTTATTACTCTTCTTTTTGGCATGAAAAATTAATGCTTAAAAACATAAATCTCTATGCAATATTAATTTGATGATCTTTACCCGGGTGAGTTGAATGGTTTGAATATTTTTATAATCATGATGTATAAATAAAATTTATTAATCTAATATTATTGACAATTTAAAGAGTGTATTGAATAAAAAAATAATTTTTTAAATTTAGTTGATGAATGTATAAAATAATAGGGTATTCAAATAATCTTTAAAAAGTAAATAGCCGCATCCATATAACAGAAATAAAATTAATAGATTATACTATTACATAATTAATCAAATATTTTACCAGTAGATCAAATTCACCGCATTATAATTTTAATCTAGTGTTGAGACCTATAGGCTAAAGGACAATCTTAAGAAAGACATTTTTGATGGGACTTAGACCTCCCAAAAGGTAATAAAAGTGTATAAAAGTTTCTTCGGCCAGGTGGAGTTTGACCCTCGAGTACAAAGGCAGAAAAGAGCTATTTATAGTTTGTTTACTTATTGGAAATAAGAATGAGATCAAGGTATGAGAATAAATTACATGTTTATTTATTTAAATGAGAAGTTGAATGAGAATTAAAGTGATGAATTCCACTTAAAATTATAAATGATTGCTTGAGTTTTTATTTCCATTTAAGGTGAAAATGAGAATCTCATACCTTAAAATGGCTATATTATCCGTACTTAAATTTTAAAATTCTCATTTTATTCTTATATATTATTGTTGTTGTTGTTATTATTGTTATTATTAATAGGAATATTAATAAGTAATAATAATAATAATAATAATAATCATAATTATTATAATAAATAATGACAATAATCAACTAAGATCGGTTTAATAATTTGACATAATCTATTCCGATTTCAAGATGAAATTAACACATCAATGACAATACAATTTATTTCGATTCTGATTTTCACAGCTAAAATAAATAATTTATTCTAATTTTGATTCTCTATTTCAATTCCAGGACATTTCGATTGTACTCAATTTTGATTTCAGTCCATTCCAATTACTAATTAGTAAACTCTCTATTAATTGTATCTTACAAGAAATATATTTATATAAAATAAAAAAAATCATAAAATTTGAGTTTCTTATTAAGATGAGAGATTTTAGAGTATTTTTATTGTACGACACTAACTTAATGTATATGTGATATATATACATGAATTAATATAATTATCAATTATGTGATAATTTTTCAACACAAATGTATATATGTTATATATGTATTAAATGAATGTAATATAACAGGGAGACTAATGCTCAGGATTACAACTCATATTACATGAGACTATAACTAATATATACAAATCAGACTATGACTGGGACTTAGTTTATAATAATTCGTATGAAGTACTGTCCAAATTTAAACCCTCACTAATATTCGAGGGATGTCTACTTATCGAATCTACTCCTCACACTTGGGTAAGGAAGCTGAGTGAAACTGCCCAGATTTAAACCCTCACTAATATTTAAGGGATGTCTATTCCTCACACTTGGGTAAGGAAGCAGACTGACCTTCACTCAAGAGTTAAGGAAGAACTTATGGGGGATCAAACTGCTGTCCTCCAATACCGGTGGCTGTAACTAAGATCTTTCTATTTTTACGTATAACAAATTAAAAAATAAAATTTTCAAAATGAGGTCATGCACCGATAATGTAACAAATCCCTGTTTCCGCACATTATTTTGCTTTTCCCCTAACTTTTGTCTTGTTTAAGGAAGAATGTGGCATTAGCGCATCTCTTGTAAGTCGTAATTTTTTTTTTTTTTGAAGGCAGCAAAACAAACGTTTTTGGGGTTCAAAGTGGGGAAGAGATAGCGCAACAAGAAGAAATTCTTTTAATTAGATTCTCCACGAGGAATTGGAAGTTTGGAACAGCAACGAAAGTAAACTCTAAATTGAAAAAAAAAAAATTAAGACTTTTTAACATTTTTTTTAATAGGCAGCAAAACAAATGGCCTTGGGAGTAGGGATTCACACAATAAGAAAAAAAAAATCTATTAATTAATTCTGCGACGAAAAATTAGGACGGCTAATAAAGTAAATTAAAAATTAAAAAAATTAATATTTCTTAACACATATTTTAAATTATTAATTATGATTATGATATTTTAAGGGTAATATTCCTGTACAATTTGGCCTCATAATTTGATTTTGATCGCCATCAAATAATTTAAAATTTTGACCATCTAACAGAGTGATAGTGCTAGGACTGTGGGCTTATCTTGTCTTAAGACAACGTCGTAGGTGGCTCCTTAATTATTCGCCTCAATTCCAATCAAATCTGCATTGTATAGAGACATTTTTAAATTCATTATCGTTGTAATAAGAAGGCAATGTCCTATCAAAGAATAAAGAAAAATAGGCAATCTAAATCAGTAAATCTAATCACTGTCCTCACGTTATAAATGATTTGGATAAGATTAAACAAGTGTGCGACGACGTAATTATTAAATAGATCAGTCATCCACAAGCTTCCATATAACTTTTTATGAATTGGCAGGATAATGGCCGACTTCGAGAAAATAAATATCACACACGCAAACACATACTCGCTCGATGGCAACCTCCACGTACACACACTTACCACAATGACAAAATCACCCTTATTTCTGCAAAGACGAAAATAGCCCTCCGTCTCCCCACGTTCGATGTTTTCGCCGTTAACTAGTATTTATCTTCACATTCAAGCTTGCTGGTGGTGTACGATACTTCTTGATTCTGATAGTTTGAAAAATATCTTTTTTCAGCTTTGTTTGCTTTTCTGTTTTAAATTAAATTTTATCCAAAAAAAAAGGAAAATTTAAGAGGAGAAGAAGAGGAGTACTTGCGCAAGAAAATCGGGGAATTTTTTTTTTTATCGAATTGAAGAAAAAATGATGGCGTCGTCGAAGGTTATGGCGACCGCGTCAACGACCAATACGGATCTGCCATGTCAGCAGCAGCCATCGTCTATATGTCCTCCTTCGCTCTCCAGCATGCTTGCCGATGATCCGCCAAACTGTTTAGGCTCCATGAACATGGACGATCTTCTGAAGAACATATACGCAACGCCGACGCCGGATCAGCTCGCACTCGGTGGTGGCGCGTCGATTCCACGCGACGTCAATGGCACCGGTACTGCCAACGATAATTCTGGTGCTGCTACTAATAATAATAACAATAGTAGTAATGATGATAACAATAAATCGGTGGATGAAGTGTGGAAGCAGATCGTGGCGGGAGGTAGCGATCAGAGACGGGCGGGTGCAGCAGATGAGGAGATGACGCTTGAAGATTATTTGACTAAAGCTGGGGCGGTTAGAGAGGAAGACGTGAGACCCTACGGCGGCAACAACAACAACAACAATATAAATAATAATAATAATAACAACAATAATCAGTTGGTGATGGTGGGACCTGGGGGAGGGAGAGGGAAGAGGCGAGTTGTTGAAGAGCCACCAATGGATAAGGCAACTCAGCAAAAGCAGAGGAGAATGATCAAGAATCGAGAGTCTGCTGCAAGGTCCAGAGAGCGCAAGCAGGTTTTTTTTTTTTTGTAATTAGAGATTTCATTTGGTGAAAAATTTTAGATTGATTCGTGTTTAATTTTCATATGATTTTAGGAATGAATGATTGGAAAAATTATTAGAAAAGCAATATATTGCGCTGACGTTTAACTAGTTACAAGAACATTCGTGCTTCTTCTTGACGCTTTAGTGTTTCAACTTGGGGATTTTAAGTAATGTTTCCTTTTTTTTCTTCTTCTTCTTTTTATGATCAGGCGTACACAGTTG
Source organism: Murraya koenigii (assembly GCA_025617385.1). Taxonomy (NCBI): domain Eukaryota; kingdom Viridiplantae; phylum Streptophyta; class Magnoliopsida; order Sapindales; family Rutaceae; genus Murraya; species Murraya koenigii. The sequence continues at coordinate 15,844,668 of CM046812.1, forward strand.
AATTGGAGTCACTGGTGACGCAGCTGGAGGAGGAGAAAGCACGGCTGGTGAGGGAAGAGGTATTTATTTTAGGATAATCATGAAGAATTCTTTGCTCTGATTACCATAATTTGATAATTCATAATATATGGTTATCTTGCTTTCCATATAAGTGCTTCCCGGATAGGCAGCTTTGAGGATCATATAATCAGTTCATATGTTGGTATAAGACCTCTATGTATATTAATTTGATGACTTGAAATTTGTTTATTGAATCATCTTAATTATGAAATTTATCATCTACTCTCTGTTTTACATATAAGCACTAAATTTCTTTCACTGTTTTCTTCTTTCCTTGCTCATTGTGTTCTAAATTAAATCCTCCGTAATTTTTTAATGGGATGAGCCTTATGTATTCCAGGATCTAAATCCTCTTTCAACATTGATTGTACCAGTAGTAATCATTCATTTGAAACTTGAATGGTTCCAGATTTCATTTTCTTGCATTTTCCTCTTCTACTCAAATTTTCTACTGCATACAAGCTTCTTATGAGTTGAAATTCTAATTGCAGGCTGATCAGAACAAGCAGAGGTTTAAGCAGGTGTGTGTTTTGCATATCTATGCTTGTGTTTCCTAACTACATAATCCAGAATTTGATATAGGCATCAAACAAAATGTCATTTTTAACAATCGTCATGCATTTATATAATTGAGCAGGATTTCCGAAGGTTCTTGCAGTACATGCATTTGTATGCTTATGCAAGAAAATTAGAGATGGCATTATTGATGTTTTTAATGGCTAATTTAATTGTTTCTGAAAATTATTATTATTTTTTTGTCTGAATAATGATGTCCGCGTGTTCAGTATGTCTATGGTAGCTTCAGTTCATTTTTTTGAGTAATCAGTTTTCCAGTTGTCAATTTTGACTATCAATATGTCTAGAATCTAGATGCGCGTTGGTTGGACAGAAATCATTCACATGCTTTTCATTTTGAGTTATTGCGCATGACTTGACCTATTCATTTTGTATATTTCATCTATATAGAAATAGATGAACAAAAATGCTTTCATGGGCCAATATTTATAAGTTTATCTTTTAGGTTGTCAGAGCTATGAATTGTAGGATATTATAGCCAATATTCCAAGTTGTGTACTCAAATCCAGTTATCTTTGCACGGTTGATGTTTATTGTTTTATTGCCATTTTGAAGTGCAAACACTTTGATGAGTTATCAACTTATCCATAAACTTGGTTGAAATAGACTGGTTTTTTAATATGACTTGACTAGTCTGCTGATCTAACACACACGTGGTTCGTTCTTTGGTTACATTTGTAGCTCATGGAGAATCTCATTCCTGTTGTTGAGAAGAGAAGACCTCCTCGTGTTCTTCGAAGAGTGAACTCATTGCACTGGTAGATGAGGTGTGTTACATCATCAATTATTAGACTAATCTAAAGAAATAGTCTGGCTTCTGTGGCTTCCGTGGCCTGCCATTGAACCTATAGCAAGATAGCTATAAGTTGAAGATGGGGAAATTCTCAGGATTAATTTCCCTTTGGTAGCTGATGCAGCCAGAGTCTTAAATAATTTAATCAAAATTGAAGATGAATGTTTAAATCCACTGCTTAATGAGATCCCTGACAAAACTTGTAGTGGATTATTTTAATTAGGGTATTATATTTCATTTTTCTTTTTTCTTAATATCATTTTAGGAAAGCTGGGGTGCCCTTTATTATGCTGCAGGAAGGTAACCCCAATTGATTTGTATCCACTTATGCTAATTAAATGTGCTGTATATATGATATATATATATATATATATATATATACTTATAAATAGATGACCTTGTTTAAATACTTTTTTGTGGTTATTCTAATTATTTTCTTGATTTACTAGTGAGTTTAGAAGACATCATTTTTCATAACAAAATTTTTAGTTGATTGTTTTTTTTTAAAAAAGTAAAGGTCCCAATCAGAGTGATATTATAAGAAAATGATCAAATCCGTCCAGGTATGTATGTAATGATTCTTTATGTGGAATATAAAGTGAATTGTCTAATTGAGCAGTAAGAGCAATTTTGCTTGTTAAATGTCTACATTAAGAGAAACCGGTACAAGAAAATTGTTACACAATCTGCTCCAATGAAATATTGTGGACTCTGGAATTTTAAAATTTAGCCCCAAGTTAGGAAGATTTGGACCATGCTGTGTGAAGACTAAAAGCCACCCCTTATCATTTAATGGAGGTAGTATTTATTTTTCAAATTGGAGTGGAAAATTTTAATAATAAAGTAATATTTATTTTTTAGATTAGTGTGTGAATTTTTAATAAGTGAAAATTTAGGATTGTAAGTGTAGAGTGAAAGTGGGAAGTAGATTATTTATTTATATTGGAATAAGAATATAGAATTGAAATTAAAATTTAATAATATTTGATTTATATTTTAAATTGGAGTAAAAATTCTTAGTGAGTGAAATTTTAAAATTACTAATTCGAATGAGTTGTCCGGGACTTGAGCCTGGAATTAGTCGAATGGAGTAGAAAATTTTTTTGTTAAGTAGGTAAAAAAAATCTCTCTCCAAGCCGTGCATGCATTTTTTATTGTATGTAGTTTTTTCTAAAGCGTACAGTGGAAGTAGGGAGTGGATTACTTATTTATATTAGAATAAGAATATGAAATTGAAATTAAAATTTAATAATGCTTTATTTACTTCTTAGGTTGAGGAATTAGAGTAATTGACTCCATTTATTTTGTAAAAATGGAGTAGAAATTAAAATTGGAATCAAAATTGTGAGACTCCCAGTTATTTGGAAATAGAAAATGGGAAATTGATTCTGAATAGGGAGCTTGGAATCAGTCTCCCATTACCGGAGCTTCTGATTCTGTCTCCATAAACATTCAAATAATTCTAAAATGTTCCTCTTTTAAATAAAAAATATAAATACTGGAAATTTCTAACAATTCACCTGTCTTTGAAGTGGCTACTGCCCATTGCTCATCACGTTACTACCGACTTCGAAGGCCATCGTCCTCGGTTTCTTCTCTGTCGGGGCTAAAGGTTCAAGCGTTTCTCGGTTTCTTCTCTATCAAAAGCCGACATCGTCGAAATTGAACAATCATCGTCGCTCCTCTTGTTGCCGGTTTTGTCTCCGTTGGTTTCATCTTTGTTCGTCTTCGATCTGATGATGCTGATGATGATGATGATTTCATCCCAATCAATTTCTAATTCCGATTTTTATTTTTATATTTTGTTTTTTTTTTTTATTTTGGAAATGGATTACTAGTTGATGATGATTATTTAGGATTTTGATTATTATAATGATAATAATTATTTATTTTTTGGAAATGAATTAATTTGTTGATGATGATGGATGATTATTATTTTTGATGAAATTGATTATTATTTTGTTGATGATTTATTATTATTATTATTATTATTATTATTATTAATGATAAGTTACAATTAACTAATATTATTATTATTTATTAATGATAACAGTATTATAATTAATTATTAACAATAATTTTAATAATAAAAAAATTATTATTCATTAATTAATAATATTATTATTATAAAATGTATTATAATTAATAAATATATTAACAATAATTTTAATATTATTATTATTATTAAGAATTTTTTTAGTAATTTGATATAATCTAATTCATTCTGATTTTAATTTCAAAATAAAGTAAACATATTAATGACAATTCAATTTATTCTGATTTCGATTTTTATGATTTAAATAAATAATTTATTATAATTTTTATTTTTTATTTTTATTTCGATTCATTTACATTCCTATCTATTTTAATTTTAATCTATTTTAATTCTTGTTTAGTAAATATATGATAAGAGTAGTACTTTTAATACCTACTCATTATCTTCATGAAACTCCATTTCTACTCAAATTATATTCAAGGATAAATTAACGTTTTATGTAGAATATCTTTAATTAAGAATTTTTTTATTCTTCAAGTGTTCTAAAAGGTACAACAAAATGACTGACTTAAATAGAAATAGAAATCAATTTATTGTTCTTTAGAGAGAGGCATCCTGTGATTCGAATTAATTCAGTAATTACTATGCCGTGTAATTTCAGAAAATCGCTTTTATTTTGTATTTATTTTTTTTTGTAACAAATACATTTTTGACTAAAGAGTACTTTACAATATCTTTTTTTCTCTATTCCAATTCAAAGTGAAAAGAATTTGAATGCTAATAATTAATTTAAATTAAATTAAATTTGTATCTAGTTTAAAAGTGTTAAAAAATTCTAGTTTAAAAGCCTTCGCATATTGAAATAATTTAATTCACAAGGAAAACAATACATTATTGATCGTTGATTTTTTTTATAAAAATACTGTTACTGTATGATTTGAAAAAAATGAAATTAAATAAGGCTGCTTTTTTTTTTTTGAAGATGAAGAATTTGAATGGAAAAAGAAAATAGTTTAATTAGATTAAACTTTTCCTTAAAAGCATACATTTAAAATAAATTATTTTATAAATAATATTCGGAAAAATTTATTTGTTTGAGTATTACAAAGTAGAGAGTAGAGATATATATCATTGAAAACAGAAAAAAAAAAAAAAAAACTAGAGACACAATACAAATAGATTAATCCTGGAATAATGAATTCTTTGTACCAACTACTATGATATAAAAAATATTGATTATCAGATGACCAACATAAGATTTATTTTCACAATGCGAATTCTCATTCAACTAATGTTGTTATATCACATTAGTTTTCAGAAAGATTCTTTGACTACTTCAAGCAACTTTGGTGGATATTGACTTAATAATATAATTTCTCTTCCACTATTTTTTTTTAATTTTCTTTCAATTTTTTATCGTTCCGATATTATATCTCTCTTTTCCATTTAGTGTTAATTTTGTAGGGCACTCTTCCAAGTCAATTATACACCACTAAATAGTGTATAATTTATAACATTGTCTAGCATAATAGAATTGAACCCAATAAAATACAATGCAGCACATAAATAGACAATTTTTTTAATTTAAAATATCCACATTAGTGAGGCTTGAACCTAAACCCTAAATTTAAAATTTGAAGCCTCTTATCACTCAAGTTAAACCTCGGCCGCATATATAAATAGTATGTAACTCTTAATAATTCTCATACATAAAATAAGCATAAAAAGTGAATTAATTGTTTGCTTAAATATTCACATACCTTATAAAAAAAAAATTCCTTATCAAAATGGAAAAAAAAAAGGTGATGCTTTATTTGTTTAATCTGGATACTTCATTTGTAATTTCATTGATGTCTCATCAATAAAAGTTTAGTATTTGAATTAAAAATAATAAGATTTAATAATTATCAATCAGTTAAACCAATGAATTTATATGTTAATTAAATATATGGTATTATTAAAAAAAAATCACATGCAACTGGCAACCAACCCTCTTATTTTCTAAAATATTAGATATATAGGATAAAAGAGTATGATGATAAAACTTGTCTTTTTAGGCAAAAATAAATCCATAAGTATATAATTTTAAAAATATTTTAATTATTTTGTTTAAAAAACGCTCGACCGGTCTATGCAACCCAGTTATTAATTCGGATCCAACTGATTCTTACAGAGACGTGAGAGAAAATAATTGTTAAGTTATTGTTTATCCTCTGTAACAAAATATACAAATTCTATGTATATCATAACTTTGTACCTTATTTAGAAAGGATTGTAAGTTATGAAAAAGTAACTTAACAATTCTCAAAACGAAAAAGTTAAAAACAAATCACGGGCTTAACTCACCCGGGTGTCGTCACCGATCCGACACCCTGGTTGATTTTTCAATAAAAAGACAAACAAATTTCATTAATTTCTGTTTTTCTCGCACAGCAGCGTATCTTAGCAATCATCATTATTATAGCCTTTCATTTTCATCATTGTTACTATTATTTGTCAAACTGAGAAAAAAATTAATTTTGTTCAAATGAGCAAAAAAAATATTATTTAAGTTGTTATTTGCTTATTTCTATGAATGAATGAGGAGAGTGTGAGAGTATGAAATTGAAAGCTTACATATGTTTCGTAGATTAAAATGGTTTGTCGGTAAAAATTGGTCAACAAAGAGGTTGCCAAATGCGGACTTCCCAAACCCTAATTCGCCTCCGCCGCCGCCGCCGCCGCAGCGGCAGTCAACATCGCCAGCAGCAGCAGCAGCACAAGAAACAATAGCGTCAGCGGCTGCGGGGTTTACATTAGATGCTGTGCATGAAATCGCCATTTACATTCATAGGTTTCATAATCTTGACCTTTTCCAGCAAGGGTAAGTAGTGAAAGTTCATGTTTATTTATTTATTTATTTCTTTTTGGGTGTTTTGATTAGTTGTTGTTTTGAAGTTTAATGATAAAATTGAATGCTAAATGCAGGTGGTATCAAATTAAGATCACTTTGAGATGGGAAGATATTGAGTACAGTAGTATTGCTGTGGGAACACCGGCAAGGGTTGTTCAATATGAAGGTTACTTATTAATTTTAGAAAATGTGAAGCTTATATCTATAAATTTTGTCGATCATCCATTTTTAGCTGTTTACTATAGTACCCACCAACTTGAATCTTATAGTTGTTGATTTGCAAGATGCATTGTTTATTTTGGGTTGCTAATTGATACTGTCATATAGAAGTTGACGATCTCAATGTTATGTTCTCAAGACACATTGTGGTGAATCACTATTTAATTGATTGACAAGTCCTCGTGGGACTAGTGGTACACTGATATTCTCTTTTGATATCAAGTTTTGGGAAAGTTGATGGTGTGATATGATAGAAACTTAGTACTAGCTAGCTGTTTGAGATTCAATGAAATGGTTGAAAGGAACAAACACCCATCCATCAATTTCCATAGGATTAAAATTAATGATAGACTATTTACTTTAATGATCTGGATTTTGTCATTGTTCTGGTGAAGAGATATATTTTACTTTGAGCAAGAATGTTTGATCTCGCTGAGAGCTTGTTGTCATCTTTTGAATTTTGATGTTTCCTTTAGATAAATTGAAAAGCTAAGAGATGCTGCTATTTTTTTAATCTGCAGCTCCTCAACTGGGCTCTGAAAATTTTTATGGAGTTTGGAGAATTGATGATGCAGAAAATAGTTTCTCAACACAGCCTTTTCAGATCAAATATGCAAGGCAGGATGTGCATCTATCAGTTATGATTGCATTCAATTTATCTGTTAGCAAATATGAGGTAGTTGACTTCTTTGTTCTCACTCATATATTTCTTTTTAAACCTTATTTCTGACATGAGTTGAAGCTTTGGAGGTCTCAGAATAGCAAACAAGGTAACTCAAAAAAGAATAATGCTCTGTGTACTTAAAATAGCACAAATTTAGTGCAAAAGGCACAAAGACAAAAAAAAAAAAATCTTGCATGGTTCTGAACTTTTTTTTTTGTCCTGTAGTTAAACTTTTTTGGTCTCCCCAATAAAGTTGAAGTAGCATATAAAGGATAACAAAAATGAATAGGCATGACAGCAACTCACAAGGCTAGCTGAATATCCACATTAGGATTATTACCTTCCTCATCATACACAAATGTCGAATATCACATATTTTTATGGCAAATGAAGGTAAAAGAACCACAATCTTAGAGGAGCTTACAGCATATCTGTTTTAAAGGAAAAAGTATAATGGAAGAAAGATCCGTATTTTATGATTTAAAAATAGTAGCAAGTTGTGAATCCAATTTAACCTTGGTTTTGAAAGAATATCCATCTCAACTTCTTGGCATGTTCCTGTATACTTTTGATGGTTTTCATAATTATCTTGGTAATTGATATGACATTAGTTTTGCAGGTTCCATCAACATCTGCTGTTATTTTGAAGTTCGAGCTCATGTATGCTCCCGTGCTGGGGAACAGGTTAGTTGATGAAACTATTTGTTTATTGACTATTGAAACGAAGTTAAACACCAAGTGGAAGTAATGGTATAGCCATTCAACAGTTCTCTGAACCTAAAATGGTGATTTGTAATGCCCTGTATGCAGCCCTGACTTGCAGTCATCTCTGGACACTTGCCCTACTGCAGTTCATGAATTTCGAATTCCTCCCAAAGCTCTTCTAGGGTTGCATTCTTATTGCCCTGTTCATTTTGATTCTTTGCATGCTGTCCTTGTTGATGTTAGTGTACATGTCAGTCTACTAAAAGCTAGTTCCTCCACGGCTCCATCAAAGGTACCCAGTTTTCTCAGAGTTCCAGTTTTTTGAGCTGATAAGCTGGTCAAAACTACATGTTCATTTCTTTTTACGCATTCCTGCAGTTAGTTACATTTAGTCTTGATTTCCAATTCCGTTGTGGATCATGTGTTTATCAAACTATCGCTTTATCAAAGTATCGCCAATCGAGTAATTCCATTGAGTATTGATTGGGTTATTAAAAATATACCTAGTTAAGATTGTGATTGGTCAAAGTAGATTCTGTATCTTCTTGTGAATTATCTTTAATTAAATTCTTTGCCTTGTATTCTTGGTCAGAAATATCTGTACGCTTGTCTGTGAAATTTTGGATTTGTTTTATGATATTGTTGTCTGCTTTTCTTGGAATTTTGAGATGAGATAATATTATACCGAGATAGCACCTTTTGGAGTTTCTATTATGAGCAGAATATGGGATTGCTTCCTCCCCTTACTCTGTCCCCTTGTCTTTCACCAATAGAACACCAATTTATATAGCCTAATTCCTATAGTTGTGACCCTAAGTACAAAAAAGAGGGAGTACAGGCAGAGAGTGGAAGATTGTAAAGAAGAAGATAGAGGATTAAAGAATTGAATTAATTCTCTTATTATTACTTAAGTGTAGATGATACCTGTATAAATAGGTAAAATACAAGGCACAAAAAAGGAAACTAACTAGTTACATATTATACTTTCCTATATTATGGTATTTGACTAATACTACAATTATCATATAACATCTACAGCTCTCATATCCCTAATAATATGCCCACAATCCTGACTGAATCTTCCAACACTCCCCCTCAAGCTGGCTTGAATATATCTTCCATAGACAGCTTGCTAATTAAGTAATCAAACTGCCCTTTGTACAGACCCTTTGTGAGAACATCTGCAATTTGCTCTGCAGTGGGTATATAAGACATGCAAATCACACCTTCTTTAATCTTCTCTTTGATAAAGTGCTTGTGAACTTCAACTTGTTTAGTCCTATCATGAAGAACCGGATTATGAGCAATTGCAATTGCAATTGCTGCCTTGTTGTCACAGTATACTTTCATTGGTAAAGTACTTTGAATTTTTAAGTCTTCCAGCAACCTCTTAATCCACAATTTCACAAATTCCATGAGCAACTGACCTGAATTCAGCCTCAGCAGTACTTCTTGCCAATACATTCTGTTTTTAACTTCTCCAACTAACCAAATTTCCGCCAACAATGTACAGTAACCAGAGGTGGATTTTCGATCAGTAATACTCCCAGCCCAATCTGCATCCGTGTAGACTTTAGCTTGAAGATGTCCCTGTTTTTCAAACAATAGACCTTTACCAGGAGTTCCTTTCAGATATCTTAGGATTCTGAATGCAGCTTCAAAGAGTTCTTGTCTTGGTGAATGCATGAATTGCCTCACTCTACTTACTGCAAATGCTATATCAGGTCGTGTATGGGATAAATAGATCAGCCTTCCAACAAGTCTTTGAAACTGTTCTATATTCCCTACTTCCTCGGCTTTAGCATGTTGGAGCTTCAAGCTGGGATCTCTTGGGGTTTCAGCTGCTCTACATCCAAGCAAACTTGTCTCATTAAGCAAGTCAAGAGTGTATTTGCATTGAGTAAAAATATACCCTCCTTGGACCTTGCAATCTCCATGCCAAGAAAATATTTCAGAGCTCCAAGGTCTTTTATCTCGAAATCTCTAGCAAGTCCCTTTTTTAATCTCACCAGCTCGCAACTATCGTCACCTGTTATGATTATGTCATCCACATAAACAATCAAGATAGCTATTTTGCCTTCCCTTGGATGTTTATAAAACATGGTATGGTCTGCTTGACGTTGACAATAGTCATGACCTTTTACAACTTTCCCAAAATGTTCAAACCATGCCCATGGCGACTGTTTGAGGCTGTATAGAGGTTTTTTTAGTTTGCAGACTTTTCCTTCACCAAATTTCTTCTCAAAACCTGGAAGGAGGCTCATATACATTTCGTCTTCAAAATCTCCATTCCAGAAAGCTTTTTTCACATCTAATTGATGTAAGGGCCAACCTTGATTTTCAGCTAATGATAAAAGCAACCCGATAGAATCCATCTTGGCAACAGGAGCAAATGCTTCTTGGTAGTCGATCCCAAGGGTTTGTGCAAACCTTTTTGCTACAAGTCTCGCCTTGCTCCTCTCAATACTGCCATCAGCTTTACATTTTACCGTAAACACCCATTTACATCCTACGGTCTTTTTTTCCTTTGGTAGGTTTACCAACTCCCAAGTACCATTCTTTTCCAAAGCATTCATCTCTTCCATAACTACTAACTTCCAACTTGGATCACCCATGGCTTCCTTGATAGTTCTTGGAACAAACAGGTCAGACACATTAGAAGTAAATGCTCTATAATTATTTGACAGTCTATCATATGATAAATATTTTGCAATGGGATGTTGGGTGCACTTTTGGACTCCTTTCTTAATGGCCATCGGAATATCATAATCTTTCGATTCAATAATTGAAGGGAATGAAGATGAAGGAAGAACAGAAATAGAATTAGGATTAGAAAGAATAGAACTTAGATTGAAATTTCTTGAATCACTTGGACCTTTTTCTAGAGATTCTGATTGACTTTGTGGTGAAATGGTTGGCTGGTTTTTATTCTTCTGCTTAATCCTCATTCAGGTATAAACTAAATACTCAGGTGCAGGAACATTTTCGTCCTTCTGTAGTGTTTCTCCCTCTGCTTGTGAATCGATTGCGTTTGGTAAAGTTTGGCTAGGATTTCTTTCATTCTCCACGTCTTGATTAACTTCTTGTTGTGTATGATTTTTAACATCTAGAGAAAGATATAAAAGAATAAGTTTTGGTAGGGGATTCAAAGTTGTTTCCCGAAAATTTTCTTCATTTCTCTTTATCTACCCCTGCAGACAACTTTTGGAAAAATAGGATTGATTTTCTAGAAAGGAGACATCCGTGCTAACAAATGTTTTCTGTGTTTGAGGATTATAACACTTGTATGCCCTTCTGTTGGGGGCATAACCAATAAAATCACACTTTTCAGCTATTGGATCAAGCTTGGATCTAAATTTGCTAGGTATATGAACATAGACAGTGCAATCAAAAATTTTTAATGGCAAATTTGAATTAATTCTGCATTCGGGAAAGGTTTTTTTGAAATAATCTAGTGGAGTGACATATTGTAAAACATGAGTAGGCATTTTGTTTATTAAATAAGATGCTGTCAAAATTGCATCTCTCCACAGGTATTTTGGAATATGCATAAAAAACATTATGGCTCGAGACACTTCTAGTAAATGCCTATTTTTTCTTTCAGCAATTCCATTTTGTTGAGGAGTATCACGATAGGTAGATTGATGTAAAATGCCTTTTTCTTCAATAAAATTCCCTAGATGTTCATTGAAATATTCTTTCCCATTATCAGAACGAAACAAATAAATTTTTGATTGAAATTAATTTTCGACCACTTTGTAAAAACCATGAAACCCATTTTTTACTTTAGATTTGTCATTCATTAAATACACTCAGCAAAGTCGTGTGTGGTCATCTATGAAAGTAATAAACCATTTTTTTCCAGTCCTTGTAGTGACCCTAGAGGGACCCCACACATCACTATGAATTAAGTAGAATGTTTTGGAAGCACGGTATGGTTTTGTCAAATAAGTAGTTTTATGGCTTTTAGATAATAGCAACTTTCACAATGAAGAGAATAAAAATCCAAATTTTTAAACATCTCAGGTAACAAATATTTTAAATATGGAAAACTAGGATATTCTAGTCTAAGATGCCAAAGCATTATTTTTTTACGAGTAGAAATTGAACTAACTGTATCATTATAGCCTTGAGTAAGTTTATTCCCGAAAGGATAGCTATCAAAATAATAAAGACCGTTGACCATTTTAGCACTGCCAATCATCCTCCCCGAGTTCTGGTTCTGAAATTCACAATGAGAGTCAAGAACGACAACATGGCAGTTAGTCTTTAGAAAGTTTACTGATAGACAACAAATTGCAAGCTAATTTTGGAACATGAAGGACAGATTCAAGAGTTATTTGGTTGGAAATTTCTATTTTACCTTTTCCTACGATAGGTGAAAAACTGCCGTCAGCAATCCTAAAACTTTCATTTTTATAACAATGGGAATAATTACTGAATAAACTAGAAGGGGAAGTTATGTGATCAGATGCCCTTGAATCAATGATTTAGGGAGCAAGATTTTGACTACAAGATAGAGCATTGGGATTACTACCTGTTTGTGCAAGAGCACTGCAAGGAGTACCAGATAAAGAGTTGGACTTTAGCAGTTTAAGAAGATGATTCATGTGCTCCTTGCTGTATGGGCTTGTTTCGACTTCATTTGCATAGGAGGTTGCTTGATTTGGTTTGTCACTCGGCTTGTTGCTCTTCCGATTAGCAGGTTTCCCATGGATCTTCCAGCAGTTGTCTGTAGTATGGCATGGTTTATTACAAAAATCACACCATATCTGAGGTTTTTCATTATGCCTTTGCTGATTAAAGACCTTGTTTGCAGTTGCTTCTGATGCAGCCATGGCTGAATTTTCGACAGGTGCAGCAACCCCCTTCTTTCTGAGCATTACATTCTTGCGACTCTCCTCCCTTCTCACTTCCACAAAGACCTCACCAATAGCAGGTAGAGGTTGGCGACCAAGAATCCTTCCCTTGACCTCATCAAAATCTACATTTAATCCAGCCAAGAATTTGTAAGGACGATGATCTTCTACCATCTTTTTGCTGTGATTGCAGTCCTCTGTTGATTTCTACTCGTAATCATTAAACAAATCAAGATCTTGTCACAATCGCTTCAGATAATTGAAATACTTAGTGACGTTGTCTTCTCCTTGGCGAAGTTCACCAAGCTTTATTGTCAGTTCATATATTTGGGACTGATTTCCCAAATCTGAATACATCTGGATTACATTATCCCAGAGTTCTTTGGCTGTTGGGTAACACATGTAATTGGAGCTGATATCTTCCTCCATGGAATTTACTAGCCATGTCATCACCGTAGAGTTTTTAGAATCCCAACTTGTATAAGATGGGTCTTCTTTTGCTGGTTCCTCAGCTCTAGTCAGATATCCCATCTTTCCTCGTCCCGGAATACACATTCGGACAGATTGGGACCAACGCAAGAAATTAACACCATTCAGTTTGATATTAGTAATTTGGATAGAGTGAGAATCAACAGAATTAGGGATATGGGTTTCTGTGGTCTTTAATGGGGCGGTTCTAGAAGAAGTATATTCAAACGTGGTTTCTGACATGGTGAAGCAACACCAATTTTTTTTTTTTTACCCTCTTTTTTAAGAGTTAGAGAATAAATTCCTGCTCTGATACTATAAAGAAGAGGAAAGAGGATTAAAGAATTGAATTAATTCTCTTATTATTACTTAAGTGTACATGATAACTATATAAATAAGGTAAAATGCAAGGTACAAAGAAGGAAACTAACTAATTACATATTATATTTTCCTATATTATGGTATTTGACTAATACTACACCTGTCATTTAACATCTACAGCTGTCATATCCCTAATAATATGCCTGCAATCCTGACTGAATCTTCCAACAGATTGAAATTCTTAAATTGACCTACATGTGCTCCAACTATATGTTGTTTGACAGCGCAAGTCCCTCTAAAATGTTTTATAGAATGATTTGCACCAAAAAAAAAAATGAAAATGTTAAAGTCTCTTTCTCTCTCTCGCTCTCTCTTTTGTTTCCATCCTTTTCATACTTGAAACATAACTTTTAGGGAGAGGATTTTGATGTATTTGATGAAATTAAACTCCTTCAAAGGAAGATTTCTGCATAGTTCCTTTAATTATTGAACCTTGTAAGAGTATGGTCTTGATTTGTCATAAATGACCTGTGATTGAGCACTTGACCAGATTATGAAACAATGTTAGTAATGATCTAATTTTTCAAATTTTAGATCATTTGAGTATACAAATTTGCTTATTTCTGTTGAGAATTGCATAGGATGGTCATTTCTGTCTGCTGTAGTATAACTACCAGTATATTCTCTAACAACTCTAATATCTTTCTGCAGCTAGACTATTTCTATCTTTTTTGAAAGAGGCATTAATAATATTAAATCAAAATTTTCTTATATTATTTAGAGATGAAATCAAACAAGTTGGGGCTTTTGAGTGTTTTGGGCTATTTTTGATCTACGTAGATTTTTGAGTGTTCTGTTTAGAGTGGGACTTCTTGTCCTTGTTTTTGTGGATTTATAGTGCCATCAATCCTTGTACATATCTCATATAGTTCTTAATATGATCTTTTGTTTCTTATCCAAAAAAAAAAAAAAAGAAGAAAAAAGAAAAGAAATCAAATAAGATATTCTGATATGTAAACCGGCAATTAGATATGGTTGCTTCTGGAACCAATAAGCTATTATGGAGTCTGGACACTTTCCTCAAGGATTTATATTCTTTATTTATCCCATACAGGCCAAAATAAAAGCTTCTGGAAGCCAGAGTAAACAATATAGAAATGGAGGAGTTGAGATAATAGTATCCCAAAGGTCCAAAATGATATGTGATTTTTAGAGGACAAGAAAATGGGAGCCACATGTAACAAAATCCCTCAAATAGTCATCTTGACATATATTATAAGGTGCTCAATGCATTTTAATTCCTTTTTATTCCTCTCTTTGGATAATCCACATCAAGCTAGGTCAACTCACATTTGAAGCTACAGCAGCATCTTGCTTCATGACACTTTCATAACATAAGAAACCTCAAATGTTAATGTTATCCGCCACCTATCTTATTCTTCCTTACTTCACAAGGGATTTTTGTTGAGAATTTTGAGACTAGAGGACTTTGCGAAGTGAAAAACTACCAAACCAGAACTAGAATGGTGTAGTGTCCAGGTACAAGATACTATCATTGCCACCTGGACAATTAGACATCCAACCCGTAACCACGACGACCCAATTGCAAGAGCAGAGCTCTACCAACGGTGCCATATTCCCTCGAGCCAAGTGGAGCATGCATGAAGGAGTCTGACGCTTCATCTATTCTTTTTCTTTTCCTTGGCGCAGTTGGGCCATCTTGGATTTGAACCAGAGACCTCGCCTGTGAAGTAAATCATTGCACCTACGGTCCAACCAATTGGGAGAGAATCAACGGATTCCTTTCTTAGAGCGATTCATCCTTCCCGAACGCAGCATACAACTCTCCGTTGTGCTGCGCTTTCCAATTAGTTGATCCTTAAGTTACTGTCTATCCCGTAGCAGTAGTCTCTATTTATTATCCCCAAGAATGGACTATCCTTTCTTTCGTAGGATAGATTTCATTAACACGAACACAGATAGACCAGAAATGATCTTCGAAAGCATACCGCTTTCTGTTCAAGAAACAGTAGCAGTTTTAAGGAAGATTACTGAGCTTGACGATAGATAAGTGCCTATTATGTCTATGCGAATTCTTACTTTTCGCCTTTGATTAGTATTAGCAAAAGAAAAGCTCGCTCGACTTAATAATCTCTACTTAATGATAATAATAGCTGTCTTACTCGAGTTGCAAGTAAGACAGAGTTAACCTCTTCACTTCTGTATTTCAATGTAATACAACAAGAAAATATTTTCATGACATCTGCAGTACACTTGTTAGGGAGGGTTTGGAGGTCACAAATAGAGGAACTTGTAGGCTCCAACGACTAAACCTATATGATATTAACTTCCGGTAACATCTGTTGTATCTTTGAAGGTCTTTTTGTGGATGGTTCTGTCTAAGCCATGATATTCGAATTTATTTTTTTAAACTATGTGATCCACTTATTTATTATGGAGCCTTTTGGGGCTTACCTTTTTCCTTTTTTGCTTTCTGCTTTATTTTTATTTTTATTTTTTTTAATGTTGGGTCTAGTTTCTACAAAGCCTTTGCTTAACTCTGTTTTTCTTTTAATGTGCAGTCCGACTTTGTAGCCCAGAAGGTATGGAGTCAATTGGCTTCTGTAGATTCCACGCAGGTCATGCTTATTAAAGCACTATTTTCTGCTCGTGACATTCTTCTTGAAGATCTAAAAGAAATTAGTAAAGCAGTTGACCAAGCAATTGATTTGGATGATGTGAAGTTGTTTGGTTCAATGGATGGTGAAGTTCTAGTGCAACTCTTGGGCATACGACAGAATGGTGTTGAGGTCTTTACTTCATTTCTGGCATTGAATTACTTTCATTACTTTTATAGTAATTTTCATTAATAATTATTGTTTACCTTTCCTCTCCTTCAGTGGAAAGCAGATGTTGCAAACGATTTGCAAAATGATGGTTTGTCTCACTCCTTACCACGGGATGATCTATTAAATTCTTTCCACACGTTGGGCAATCAAATTCTGTATTTGTGGAATACATTTTTGATGTTTCACAGGCATGTTTCTGCACCGGATTTAATTTATTTAAGAATCTCCTGGTTTCCTTAAGTTTCATTATATTTGCTTTTATTTTTATTTTATTCAAGTCATACAATTTGATCACCTTTTAGTTAATTACTTATGTATGGCTAAGTTAACTCTACAAAAAATTAATTAAGTTTTATAACTTTTATTAAATTTTATTCATGTTACCAACTCAGGCTTGCTACAATATAGAAATTTGATCACTTTATTTAGCCATTCATGCCCTATTGGCTTAACACATTGTTTTACTTTGATTAGGGCATGGACTCTGATATAGAGGGTTGGAGAAGAATTAGGATACTTGTTTTAAGCAAATAAAAACTGATAAAGTTCTATTCATTCACAATTCTAGCTCAAGATAGTTTCTTAGTGTAGATTTACTACTGAGTTGTAGTCGAGTACAGACCCTGAGTAAAAATTTTTTGGAGTCATATTACCCGTATTCAATAAAGAAATGCATTTTTTGGGATTTTTTTTTGGCAGATATTTTAATTTCAAGAAATAAATGTTTTTGAATAAATGATTTTGGTGAACTGCCTATGAAATAAGAAATGAACTTACTGTATATAAATTTGCTAATGGATTGATTAATAAATACATTCTTGAAAGATGGTAAAGAAAATAAATAAATAAATAAATAAATAAATAAATAAATAAAGGGGTTAAGTTCTCTAAAGAACTATTTATCCATCCCCCAGAACTGCCCTCCTAGAATCTCTTGTTGTCATGATTTCATGAAGTATCTTGTAATTTCCATGCTTCCTTGCCATATATGCTCGGACTTGATGAATAAATTGCTTGTGATGCCCTTGACTAGATGATGCATAAGTTGATTATCATCAGAATTGATAACAATTACATGTCATACATAGACTGTCCCCGATGACATTTGAGCTTTCTCATAAGTACTTTTATGTAATAGGGATTTATTTGCAAAAACTCCGGTCTATACTCTCAAAATGTGTTTATATATATTTTCTTTAACAAATGTTAAACTAGAAAAAGTAATTTAATTCTTTGACATTCTAATACAAATTAAATTCCTTTAAATTCTATCTTATCTCTTCATTAAAGCTTTGAAGTTCCTTTTCAGCCTGAATAAATATCTTCACTCTTTATTGACGATTTATTGATACTGTACTTATCTGTGGTTACCCTTAATTTGTTGAATCTGTTGACGTTGTGCTTAAGCATCACTTGTTCTATTTCTTAAATTGCTCACCTCCAGGGCTAACAGAAGAAAGATAATGGAATATCTGCATGATGCATGGGCTAGTGACCGCAGAGCTGAATGGTCAATATGGATGGTGTACTCAAAGGTGGAGCTGCCTCATCATTTTATCAGTAGTGGAGTTGATGAGTCTTCATACCCGGCTACCCGAGGGAAAGCTTTGAGTTTGCGGAAGTTTGGCATCAACGATGATGTAATTAACGTAATTTCTTATTCATGTAGTATACATTATTAACTCCTTAGCCTTTTAATCTGGATCTTTTTCTCCTTTCCGGACAGCCTGCTCAAAGTGCAGCGATGCGTGCTGAGCTACATCGACGAAGCATTGCACAGATGAGAGTAAGTTACCGATTTTTAGTGCTTCATTCTCATATTTTGTGCTCCTGGGAATTTATGAATTGGTGTTGCTTCTGATCAGATCAACAATCGGTCTCTTCAGGACATGTATATTTTTGAAGATCCTTCAAGCATTCCTATTGTAATCGTAGATCGTGTTGTGCAAGCACCATTGCGTACAACCAGTGGAAATTCATATTTCAGTCATCCAGACCTGAGAGAGAACCCAGGTTTACATGGTGGACATAGCCGTGAGGCTGTCAAAAAGTCAACTGGAGCTAGCTCACAACAATGTGGTCGGATTTTGAAAATAGTTGTATTTGTACATGGGTTTCAGGTTTGTCTCATCTAGAGCTGAAATTTCTAGTCTTTCCTAGCTTGAATATATTCGTACTTTTTTCTGTCTTCTGTTCAAGCTCTTTTGCTTTCTAATTCTCTGAGTTCTCTTGGTTAGAAATAGTTACTAGGAAGACAAGGAATCCAATAAATTTTTTTCATGAAATGTGGGCATGCACTCTACAAAATGCTTGCATGTTAGTCCTCTCTCAGCTTGTTATAGGGATGTAGATAGTTATATCTGTGCATGTCAAGAAAGTGATTAGAGAGTCTGGTTTCGTTAGGAAATGGCCCAGGCAAAGGAAACCAATTCCTTTGTCGCCAGACTAGTTTCTGTGTTTTAGATTAGTGAAGAAAGGATATGATGTGGTACACTTTCTAAAAGCAAGTTCTAGAGTGGCTGATACATATATGTTTATTCTTATGTGTGATGTTTTTATACTTTTCATAAGGCAACAAAAGACTTCATAACTCACGAATTGTGTCCATACAAATTGGGTTAGTTTTTATAGTTAGTTCATCTGTTGGGTGAAGTTATATTGTCTAAAAGGTATATGTACTAAATGAAGACCAACTTTTTTGTTTTAAAATCAATCAGAAGAGCCTAACAATAGTTATGAAAATAATGGAGAATTGGGATTCAATAATTTACATGATAGAACTTGTGAAATGAATTTTATCTTTTTCTTTTTTTTCTTAATGGTAAATTTCAATTCATCCTCAGTTAGAATGACAATTTTCAATATATTCCCGAAAAGAACTTACCCCCATTTTCTGTTAAGAAGACCAAAAAAAAAAAAAAATCAACTGCCCCCCATTTGCCCTCATATTCTAAACAAAAATGGGTGGTAAATTGAAGTTTTACACTTTTGAGGTATAAATTGAAGATTGTCATTCTATCTGGGTGATGAATTGAAGTTTACCCTTATTTTTCTTCAATAAAAATGTATTCAGGCTTATTTTGTAATGGTTTCTCCTGAGAGTGTGTGTATTATATTTTTAGTTGTCTCCTTACATAACTTTTATCCATTTTCTTACTTTTTTAACTTGGTATATTTGGATTATAAGTGTGGTATTAAATATCACACTTCGAGTATTGCATGCCCTGTTACCCTTCCTGTATCACTCTTGATTTGATTTCTGAACTTTCTTCTATGCAGTCCTCTTAATGCATGATTGGTATCACTGTAGTTTTCAAACATGTGACTGATAGTACTCATCTTTTTTCATACATCAATAGGGTCATCATCTGGATTTGCGGCTTGTTCGGAATCAGTGGCTTTTGATAGATCCCAAGATAGAGTTTCTTATGTCAGAGGTAAATGAAGATAAGACGTATGGAGACTTCGGAGAAATGGGACGACGACTGGCTGAGGAAGTGATTTCTTTTGTGAAAAGGAAAATGGATAAAGCCTCTAGAAGTGGTAGCCTAAGAGATATCATGCTTAGCTTTGTTGGGCATTCTATTGGAAACATTATTATAAGGGCTGCATTAGCAGGTATGTACACCATTGCAGGCCGTTTATTTTTTCTGCTAGTTTGTGATTGATTGCTTAACGTGTGGTCACGTATTGCAGAGAGCATGATGGAACCATATCTGAGATTCTTGTATACTTATGTTTCTATATCCGGTCCACACTTGGGTTATCTGTATAGTTCAAACTCTTTATTTAACTCAGGGTTGTGGCTCTTGAAGAAGTTTAAGGGCACACAATGTATTCATCAACTTACTTTCTCAGATGATCCAGATCTCCAGAACACTTTCTTATACAAACTCTGTAAGGTATTAAAAGTATTGCAAAAAGAATTCTGCTTACATACTAAGATATTTTTTATTTCAAAGTATAAGCTTCTAAAGTTAGTTTGTTACACATTGTGAAAGTGCTAAAATATTCCTCTTTTTTGCTCTCCTTGTTCCTTATTTCAGCATAGGACATTGGAGAACTTCAGAAATATAATCCTTTTCTCTTCACCCCAGGTATTGCTCCTCTATTGTAAGCTTGTAATTGGGAATTTGCTTTCTAGTTATTTAGAAAAGTGTAATGTTAGTCATCTTTCCTGTTGCCGAATATTTTAACATGCAAGACAATGCCTCTCAGGATGGTTATGTTCCGTATCATTCTGCCAGAATTGAGATGGCCCAGGCATGTCTTTGGGATTATTCAAAAAAGGGAAAAGTCTTTCAGGAGATGTTAAATGAATGCTTGGACCAGATAGGTGCCCCTTCATCTGAGCATCGAGTCTTCATGCGCTGTGATGTCAATTTTGATACCTCTTCTCATGGTAGGAATTTGAATAGTCTCATCGGACGGACTGCCCATATTGAGTTTTTGGAGTCTGACAGTTTTGCGAGGTTCATAATGTGGTCTTTCCCTGATCTGTTTCGATAATTACATCTTCATGGGTCCCACCTGTCATTTTGCTTTCTCCAGCCTGTTTTTCTTGTAGCACTGTCACTTCTGGGAGAATTTGAGGTGTTGATAAACCAGTAAGTGAGTCAAGAAACGCTGCAGTCGTTGTTTGGCAGGATTTAATCTTCCTTGGAAGTCCTGATTCGGCCTGGGTTTTAGGCTCGACTGATCTCTGACCTCAGAACTAAAATGCTTCAGGTCCAGCCTAACTAGCTGGTGATATTGAGCATTGGGGAACTAAAAATTATTAGCTTGAAGTTGATTCACTGCAGGAGAATTTTACTTCTTACCCATGTGAATTTCAGTGATACTGCAAGCCTTTTAATTTTGTGGTATCCGCTGTACTTTTAGACGCTAGATGTCAAAAGCAGGTTGGATTTTGGGGATTAGTCTTAGGTTTGTGCGTATATGTACAAATGAAATGTAATATTTTTGTAGTTTTAATTTGCTTGCACTACTTTCCAGTACGGGTAATAGACCTTGCACTTACAGTAACCTAAATTGTAGGTGGGTTTCTAATGCATCCCACTAATGTGGTAATAAGATTAGCTTAAATTTGTAAATGTATCTCATTTAGGGTGTTTTGATATTGCTTTTCAACTGGTAATTTCGATACTTATTTTATTTTAATTTGACATTTTTAAAAATAAAAATGCATATTGGTATCCTGTAATATATTTAGTAGTAAATGAAAATAGAGAAAAACATTTGATTGGTTATCAGTTATAGATTATTGGTAAGATTAGGGATGGCCAAACTGATTAGTCAGGTTCGATTTTTTCAGGCTTAGTCCTGAATTTAAGGGTTAAAATTTGAATTCAGATTTTAATTTTTAGGTTTGATTAAATTTAGATTTAGGCTTCATTCTTGTATGACTCAGTTAAATTATTTAATAAATTAAAAAAATTATACAGTTACTAATACGCATGCACATATTGTAGCCACATTAATATAAAACATGAGTTTTTTTTTTTTTAATTTTTTTTAATGTTAGTTTGTGTTATTGAATTGTATGATTGTGTGTTTTTACTTGTATAAGACATGAGTGTTATTTTATTTTTTTTTTATGGAATTGTATGTTTTTATTTGTACAAGACATAAGTTTTTTTTTTTTTTTTTAAATGTTGAGTTGTGGAATTTAATTATGGAATTATGTGGTTTTATTTGTATACAATGAATTTTTTTTTAAATGACATAAATGTAAATCAAATTTTTAATATAAGTTGTGAAATTATATATTTTTATTCAAGTATTAAATTTAAACTTGAGAGAGAAAGTAATATGTATGCGATGGTTATAAATTAAATAATTAAAATAATTAAATATATAATTGAGACATTGGGTGAACAAATCAAATAATTTAAGCAAATAAAGTTGAGGCACTGTGTTAGCCGCTTAGCTCGACTTTGGTCCAAATAAGGTCTGACTGGGCTCGACTTAAAACAAAAATTATCGGGCTTTTTGTCGAGCCGGACTTTTGATTTGAATAGTCGGGTCATGTTCGGACTTTGTCAGGCCTGAGTCCAACCTAACAAATTACCAACCCTAGATAAGATAGATGGTCATTGCTGTTACTTCATTTAAATGCTTTCTTGTTTATCAATTTATTTTTGTTATTATTATTTATTTTTTAAGTGTACTCAAAGTAAATAAAGACAATTATTTTACTGAATAAATTAACTACCAGACCAAAGAGAATACATATAATAGCTACTAGTAAATAGAAATGATAGAAGTGATAAAAGATTAACGAGATATATGTAAAAATTGATCCGTCTAAATATTATATTGTCATTAGTTTCACACAATCTTTCTAGAAGTCATAATTTTATGAGACATTAATTTTAAAAAATAAAATATATTTGTTGGAGTGATTACACACTTATTGGACCTTGGTATAATAACAAGAAATAATCTAGGGGTGTAAATGCTGGAATTTGAAATTTGCTTGCTCTGCAGCAAGAATGTTCACTGGGGAGTCAATGACGTGGCCAACAAACTTTTGATGACCAAAGTTTTAGACCACTTGGATTTGTTTGGTTGTTTATTCATTCACAAGACAAAAATAGATGTTTTCAAACAATGGATGTCCATCCATTCATTTGAGAAATCAGATGACAAGGTCTTGTGAGAACTCTTTCCATACTTTCTGTTAATTTTTCTTCATAAACCAGTGTAAGAGCTCCAAAACATAGTAATTCTCCTTTGTCAATATATTAGGTGTCTAATTTATCTTATTCTCCATTTATAGTCCTTAACTTCTAAATAAATACAGTTGTTCCAAATAATCAAAGAGTTGATAATGTCTTTTGGTGTGGTACCCAAATAGCAACCCAAATATCTAAACGTTGTTTACCAATGAAGTATTAGTGAAACCTTAACATTAAAAAAAAAACAAAAAAAAAATAACAATAAAAAAATGGCAGCGCTATGTCATAACCCTAAATAGACATGAGCCAGTGGTTGTTTGGGATTAATATTCCTGAATTGACATTTGGATTTTAGCATAATATTTGTAGTAAATGTGAAAAGAGCGGTTTGTTCACAATTAAGGGCTTGCATGCTAATAAACATGAAAAATTGAGAAATTTGCTAATTATGAAGATGTTTTAAAAAAGCTTGGTATGTTTTTTTTATTTAAAATTTTATTAATTGGTCTTTTATATTTTATACTCTCATTTCTTTTTGCTGTTTATGATTTAGTATACATAAAAAATTTATACGCTTTTTTAATCTCTTTAATTTTGGTATATATGAAAAATGTATACTTATTTTAATATCTTTAATTTAATAAGGAAACATAACTTTAAACGAGCACTCAAAGTAATTTTATATTTTTTATTAAATATATCCATTTTTTGTGGTGGATGAAAATGAAGAAATCTACAAAAAAAAAAGAATGAAGAAATCTACCAAGACTGAGGGTTACAAAAAAATTAAACTCAACCTAAAAAAAAAATGCATGAAAAATGAATAAAAAATAATGATAGACATCCATTCCTTCAAGGAGTTTACTTTTGTCTTATGAATAAACACAACTCTAGTACATGTGCATGTAAACTGTTGAGGGAAGAATTGAAGAGGTTGATGGTAATAAATCAAGAGAAGTATGTAGCAACAATATAGAACTCATGTTTTAAGATCAAGTTCAAGAATGAAAGAGAAGTTGCGGTACGATTAATTGAGGCGACTAGAATAAATCTGTTACCTATTGATGTTGTCAAAGAGAGGTATGAATTTCTAATTATTTTACTGAACAAACTAATTAATTAGCATAGGAAAGAGCATACATGTAAAAACCAACCATATCATACTTAAGATCAAGTTCTAGAATGAGCAATGGCTAGGAAGTTGGGATACAGTTGGTTGATGCAACAAAAAATAGATCAATTGCCTAGTAATTAATCCAAGTTTATAATATCATGCTGTATGGGAGTAGCATTGTTTTGCTTTAATTTTTTTTTTTTTTGTTTAAGTTAATTCAAGTTAATAGGTTTTACAAAAATTGGGTTCGTTTTGAGGTGCTGTAGACTATAACTATGAAATAATAGTTAATATTATATAGTAAATATGAATTTTAAATAATATTTTTGGTAAAAATATAAAAATAGTATAGGTTTTTCATCGTACATGTAATCAATTAAATCAACATAACTTCTAAATCACAACATTTAGGGTTAGTTTGGTATTATTGTACTTTTTAAATAATTGATTTTAGTTATGATATAGAAATAATAAGTTGTGAAGAGAATCAATTAAATTTTTGGTAAAATTTATTTTAAAAGTGTTGTAAATTTAAAAGTAGTTGTATGTATTTGGTTATCTTATGGTTAAACTATCGTAAAAAATATAAATAATTTAAATAAATATAATGTTGAATAAAATTTGTTTATATATTTTTTATATGTATATCAAATATTATTTTATTATGTATATATAATAATTGATAAACGACTCAAATAAACATAATGTTGAGTCAAAATTATTATACATTTATGAACCTATTATATATATATATATATATATATAATAATAATAATAATAATTGTTCACAGCCTAAACCTGCACATGACGTGCCAAAAAAACAATCGTGACTTCTTTTTTTTAGAGCATGCTTGAAAAAATTCACGTGACATATTTTTTCAAGTTCACGTACTATTTCTTCAAGCTCATCAGCCCATGCAATTACAAATAATAATAATAATAATAATTTTATTAAAGAAATAATTAACCTTTAATTAAGACATTAATATAATTACATAACTATATTATCTAATTTTATAATAACTAATTATAATACAATAATATATAAGTATGATTCCATACATTATAGTAATGAATTAATTAATAAAAATTAAAATTACAATCATGAAGTAACAATTACAAAAGATCACATCTACAAACTATTAATTATAACAAGTCACAAGTCATAACTCACAGTCAGTTACGTTCGGCTTGTTGAGTTCGAATGTGGGCAAAAGCTTAAGGCCAAAATTTGTATTCGGGATTGTTTTTGAGCTTGTTTATGGGCTTAATTTTGTGTTGGTGGGCTAGGTTTTATGTTTGGGTTTCATGGGGTATAATGTTGAGCTTGAAAATGTGGGTTGTGGTCATGGGTTTCGGCTTGGTTTGGAGGGTTGTGGTCACAATTGTGGACTTGTGTTTGGGTTGGATTTTGAGATTGTGATTGTGTTTCGGTTTGGATTTGTGTTTGGTCTTGGGAAAGGCTTTGGGTTTGTTTTAGAGAGCCTTAAGTAGTTTGAGATGGGGCTTCAAAATGTGGGTTGAGATCTCGGATTTGGGCTTGATCTTGTGTTTGGACTAGGCCTTGAGGATGTGGATTTGGTCTAGGGTTTCTTGTGTTTTGGTTAGGGAACTTAGAAGGGGGCTACTATTTTTGGAAATGTACAGTGGCGGCTGTGATGTTTGGCTGCAAAGATGAAGGCGGCTGTGGAAGAGATATGGTGGCTATAACGGCAAGGATTCTTTTAAGGAAACATTAGGATTTGATTCCCTTAGGCAATAATTTGTCAACTAACTTTAAGAGCTTAATTGTAGGAATCAATCACTATAATTAAGCTATTCTCCGTTCTTATTTCTTCCAATGCTTTAAAAGGGGAAAGAATGAAGCTTCACTACACAACAAATATAACTATCTTAATATTTCATCATAAATTAATTCATGTGGTTTTCTTGTTCTTGGTCATTATATTTGGTATCAGAGACAACGATCTTGACTTACATACCAAGTGTAAATGGTTGATGGGACTACAGCACAAGAAGCCAAACAAATGGAAGAGGCTGTCCGACAACTAAAGGAAAATTATGAAAAATAGGCTATGCCATCACAGAATTCACTAGCTTGGTAACGACAATGAACCTTAAGTATGAGCAATTGGCGGCTAAATTTGCAGAACTCGGAGAGTCGTCGAACATCTTACTACCACTAGTAGATAATCCATGAGCAAATAATCTACAAGTTGATAGTCAACGGTTTCCTAAAATCACAAATACGGTCAGAGATTACATACCAAGTGTAAATGGTTGATGGGACTACAGCACAAGAAGCCAAACAAATGGAAGAGGCTGTCCGACAACTAAAGGAAAATTATGAAAAATAGGCTATGCCATCACAGAATTCACTAGCTTGGTAACGACAATGAACCTTAAGTATGAGCAATTGGCGGCTAAATTTGCAGAACTCGGAGAGTCGTTGAACATCTTGCTACCATTAGTAGATAATCCATGAGCAAATAATCTACAAGTTGATAGTCGACGGTTTCCTGAAATCACAAATACGGTCAGAGATTATTCCGGCAAAACTCCTCTGATACTTAAGTCAGTAATCGGGTCATTCTGTGAAAAACTTATACCATGCTCCTTTGTGGCTTCTTTTTTCAAATTACTTTCCAGCTCTCAGTTTTTCAATAGAATGTACCAGAAAATCCCTTTTTTTTAGAGGAAGAGAGTATCAGAAGTCATGGAAGAGACCCCTCTAATCCTCATAATCATCCCAATAAATAATAATAATAATCATCATAACTCCATAATCATCGTAATTGTCGTACTAATAAGCACAATAATAAACATAATAATGATTACAATAATGATCAACAATAACCATCATAACAAATAATCATAATAACTGTTATTATAATTATTACTGTAATTATTATACTCATCTGGTCGAGGTAATTAGAATTACCCACTAGTCGAAGTTCTCTGCTCGGAGTTACCAGGCAATTACCTGGTCGAGGTGCTCTGTTTGAGCTCATCAGATAACTATCTCATCATGGTGGTCTATTCGAAGTCACTCTGATTTATTCCCCAAACAGCGCTATAATCTTTATGGGGAGATGTCCTCGAGGTGACCATAAAAAAAGTAGCAAAACTCTTTAGAGGAGCCATCCAGACCTCGAGTTTCAGAATTGGTTCGCTTCCTGGTCAACGTTGTTAAAACCTTATTCCCAGATTACATTTCTAAATAAGAAGAATAAGAAAATAGCACAGTAGACTAGAGATAGCAAGGCAAATAAGAAAATAGCATAGTAAACCAGAGATAGCAAGGTAGATTAGAAAATAGCACAGCAGATCAGAGAGAGTAAAAGGTTAAACTGAATGTACATGGATGGCCACTGACTGGAGGTTGAAGACTTTGGTCAATACTATATCTTTCATGTATGATGCATAAGATGAACAAGATAATAGCTTTTCAAAATGCAGGTTAGTGTAGAGTGTAGAAGAGACCAACTTTCCAGCAGTCATGCGGAAAAATGTTTTAACATTTGGCTTTAAATCTAACTTAACTTAAGATTACAAATCTAAATAACAGCAAATACTAACCATGTTCTCACATCATGCTTCATAAGTTACATCATGACATGACTCCACAAAATAAGGTGCCACTACTTTTGTCTAGTTAAATAAAACTATAATTTCGAATAAATAAAAAATAATAAAATACTAATAAATTATTATAAGAGATTGTTGAAACCAAAAATCTGGTCGTTGTGATCTCAAGCAGATCCCTTTGCCAAATCAGACTTCAGCATCATCATTGAATTTGATTTTGGGGAAGCGGCTTGCCAATCACTATGTACGCCTGTTAATACTTGCAGATTATCACCCATTATCTGAAATCACAAAAGACGATCAGGGGCACCGGAAGTTTTTTCGGCGTGAACCCTCCGACGCTCAAGTCAATAATCAAGTATCTTGCGGGTAAACTTCTGCCATGCACCTAATGGCTTAATTCTTATTGCCTTCTAGCTCAGAGTTTTTCCTAGTCGGATCAACAAGAAAAATGATTTGTTTTCATGGAAGAGATCATCTAAAATAAATAAATCCATCCAAATAAATAATCATAATTATCATAACCCCCATGATTATAATTATTGTAACTCCCATAATTATAATCATTAATATACTAACAAACACCATAATAAACATAATAATGATCACCATAATATCATTTATCATAATAATTATTGTTTGGGGAACGCTGAGCAGGACTCGCTCGAGGACAATCCAGTCAGAGCAGAAGACTTGGTCACTAGCACGAAGACACCCCTGCTTGGTGTCAAAGCTGGTCGAGGTTAAGTGTTCTAAAGCTGGTCAGGCTCTGATCTCCCTATCCTGCTCGGGTAAGGTCACAGAGATCCTCGATCACCGAATGAGATCCGGTCGCGTTACGGGCAACACCATGAACAAGGGGAAACCAAAGCTCGAGCAGAGCAGACCTAAGCATGGTGTCCCCATCCCCCAACAAGTTGTCACGACGATCGATAACTGACAGACACCCTTACTCTGTAAGGTCTCATTATTGTTACCGATGAACGACGCACGCCTCTACAATGTTATCATTTTACACAAACCTACATGGCATCATCATTTGGTCACGGAACCCATAGTCGTCTGACATCCCATACCCCCAGGTTGTGCCGTAGCAACCTATAACTGTCAGAAAGACGCAAGCGCAATTAATGCAAGGTATGGCTCCCAAGCAAAAGGGGCGTGAAAACGGGAGGGATAAATACCAGATGAGGGACAAAGTAAAAGGATTCTAATTCCAACTCTAATTTTTCTATCCAGATTCTAGTTTTCTTCTTCTCTCGAACCTCTCATTTTTTCGGTTCTTCAGATTAAGAAGGATTCTAAAAGAATCAACCAGATTACTGACTTGGAAGAGAGCAGAAAACCACATTAACATTTTTGGCACCGTCTATGGGGATCAGTTCAAAAAGCCTGAATTCCCAGTACATTCAAGAAGCAACGTGACAATGAGAGGGAACAGCAGAAGAGGAGTAAGCATGGGATAGAGAAATAAAAGAAAGGATGGAACGGATGGAAAAGCAGATGGAGACACTGACGTCCATCCCACAGGTGCTCAGGGACGGACAGAGGAAAGTAAGTAATGACGTTATTGAATCCAGCTGCGGGAACGCTCCCACTAGGGGAAATGTAGGAGAGGAAGCTCAAAGGCAGAAAGTACAGAACGTTGTTGGAAGGGAGGAGACGAACTTGGAAAAGAGAGAGTCCCGACAGCACTTACAAGACACGGCACCTATTTTTTGTGCGGGAGGAGTTGAAGGAAGAAGTGCGCAGGTTGGCACAGGTCATTGATGACCTTTGGGGAAACAGGAAAGCCCCAAGTTGGAGGATTATGTTGGACAACGAGTCCCCACATTCAGAGGAATTCATGGGCATCACGATCCCTAGGTATTTTTGCTTTCCCGACTTGAAGTTTTCGGGGAAGAGTGAACCACTGGTGCACATAGAACGTTTCAACGACATGACCGGAGTGCAGGCTTGACAACAGCCCAGAGGTGTAGAGCCTTCTCACTTAATTTGGAGGGGAGAGCGAGAGAATGGTACCGTAAGTTACTGCAGGGGAGTATTCTGAGCTTCGAACAAAAATGTATAGAGTTTGCGGAGCAGTTCAGAGGGGCGGTGGCTCTCGAAGACGACATGATGGAGTTAGTGGAGATAAAACTAAAGGAGGAGGAGTCTCTCCGAGAGTTCGTCAAGAGGTACCACCGGGCAGTCTTAGATCTTGGGGCATTCAATCACCTCCAGGCATTGAGAGGGCTGAAGGAAGGGGTAAAGATAGGAAGACCCTGGTACAAATTGTGGAGCCCCTAGATCCACTCATACTCCGATGCATACGAACAGATGAAGATGGACATAGTCATCGAGCAGGAAAAAGCCGCAAAGCTAAGGCCCGAGTAGAGTAGCAGAGCGAAACGGAAAGAGAAAAGGGGCCTGTTCGGGGCTCGTCTACTTTTAGGGCAATAAGGAACCGGATTGCTCCCTAGTAAACTCCAAGCACATACAGTCCTGAGAACCTCGCACTAGTGAATCCCACTAGTAAATCTAGCCTAGTACGCAGTAAGCAATAACAGAGCCGACCGTCCATTGCCTCCACACTCGGGAAACTTTCCCGGGATAGGGCGGTACAAATGGTTGACTAGAGCCCCGCTTACATGCAATAAACCCTATTGAAGGTGTCAATTAAGGAGATGTTTCAAGTTGTAGAGGAACGAGGGCTATTGTGCTCCTCAACGTCGATGTCCAAGCCAGCAAACAGGAGAGATAGAAGCAAGTTCTGCAGATTCCATAGTGATCATGGCCACTCGACGTCGTAGTGCCGTGAATTAAAAAACCTGGTGGAAGACTTGGTTAGAAATCGGTATTTGGACGACTTCATTGAGGGAGGCACCCGGTAGTTGAGCAGCAATCAGCAGGGGATGGCCAAGCCTGTAATATGAACCGCGAACCACCTACTGTGAGGGTGATAGTAGGAGGGTCCACGATGGCAGGAAATTCAAACAGGGCTCGGAAGAACTACAGCAGATACGCCTCTACTAGTCGGGAAGTTCTGGTCACTGTGCCCACCGCAAAGAGAGCTAGAGTTTGACAAGTGCCAATCATGTAGACGGATGAGGATAAAGAAGGGGTCCTGTACCCCCACGAGGATGCCTTGGTTATAAGAGCAAATGTTGCTAACAGAGAGCTCAACCGGATATTGGTGAACTTGGGAAGTTTAGTAGACATTCTCTTCAAGTCCACCCTCGATGATAGGGGTGGGCAAATTCGGGTTCGAGTCGGGTTCGGGTCGACCCGATCGGGTTTCGGGTAAATCGGGTTGGGAAAATTCAACCCGAACTCAACCCGAACATATAATCGGATCGGATCGGGTCGGATCGGTCTGATCTTATGTTTTTAATGTTTTTGAATTTTTGATCGGATCGGTTTGATCCGATCGGATCCGATGGTTGATAAAATTTAACCCGATCGGGTTACAGTATCATCCGAACCGATCCGAACCCAAAATTTTCGGATCGGTTCGGGTCCGGATCGGTCGGATTAAATGCCCACCCCTACTCGATGATATGGGAATAGCAGATGTGAGGTTCGAGCAGACGAGTACCTCTTTGAAAGGATTCAGTGGGGGAAGGCTAACCTGTCTGGGGATTTTCAACTTGCCAATAACCATGGGCTCGAAGCCCTTTGAGAAGAACATGATGTTGGATTTCGTGGTTGCGGACGAAGCCAGCCCCTACTAGACAATATTGGGGAGGCCTTTTATGAAGATCAGCCAATTGGTGATGTCCACCCACTACTTAGCTCTAAAGTATCGCGTGAATGGAGCAGTGGGAGTTGTCAAGGGAGATCAAAGAAAGCGGTGTAGGTAACATCGATGGATGCAAGAGGTAAGTCAAAGAAGGGAAGGCAAGAGCCCACTGAAGAATTAGAGATAATTTTGATAAGGCCAGACGGTTGGAGAAGAAGGTCAGGATCGACTCGGGTATTAGCGAGCAGCTGAGAAAAAGCCTGGTCGAGTGCTTGAGAGCACACTCTGATGTGTTCACCTGGATGCATGAAGATATGCCTGGAATCGCTCTGAAGGCAACATGGCACAGGTTGTCAATAAGAGAGACGTGAAGCCAGTAAGCTAGAAGAGAAGGTGCGCCTATTGAAGGCATGATTCATAAGAGAAGTCAA
This sequence comes from Murraya koenigii, assembly GCA_025617385.1. Taxonomy (NCBI): domain Eukaryota; kingdom Viridiplantae; phylum Streptophyta; class Magnoliopsida; order Sapindales; family Rutaceae; genus Murraya; species Murraya koenigii. The sequence continues at coordinate 15,876,605 of CM046812.1, forward strand.
CTACCCTGAATAGATCTCAAACGTGGTACTGGTGAAAAAGGCGAGTGGGAAATAGAGAATGTGTGTAAACTTCACAGATTTGAATAAAGCCTGTCCAAAGGACAGCTTTCCATTCCAAAGATAGACCAGCTGGTTGACTCCACAGCAGGACACGGTCTGCTCAGCTTCATAGATGGCTTCTCTAGTTACAGCCAAATCCCCATGTACGAGTTGGACTAGGAGTACATGGCCTTCATCAACAACCAGGGCTTATTTTGCTATAAGGTCATGCCCTTCGGCTTGAAGAATGCGGGGGCAATATACCAGAGACTAGTGAACAAGATTTTCAAGCCTCTGATCGGCCACACGATGAAATTTTATGTGGATGACATGATCACCAAGTCCAAGGATGCATAAGAACATGTCAAGCATTTAGAAGAGACCTTCGCGCTCTTGAGGGAGTACTAGATGAAGCTTAACACCGAGAAGTGTGCCTTTAGAGTAGGTTCTGGAAAATTCTTAGGCTTCATGGCCAGTAACAAGGGAATTGAGGCCAACTCTGAGAAGGTAAGAGCGGTGATAGACATGAAGTCCCCGCGCACTCTCAAGGAAATACTGAGCCTCACTAATAAGCTGGCACCCCTCAACAGATTCATCTCTTGAGCAACAGACAAATGCCATGTCTTCTTCCAAGAGATGAATAACAGGAGAAAGACGAAGTGGACGCTAGAGTGTGAAGCAGCATTCCAACAGCTAAAGGAGTACTTGCTGAAAGCCCCGTTACTATCAACACCACGAGCGGGAGAAGTTCTATACTTGTACTTAGCGGTGTCACAATGGGCAATGAGCTCGATCCTGATAAGGGAAGAGTCAGGGGTGCAACACCCTGTACATTATACGAGCAGAGCTTTGTTAGAGGCAGAGACTCGGTATCCACCGGTGGAGAAGTGGGCTTTCATACTGATAACAGCTGCTCGGAAGTTGAGGCCTTATTTCCAAGCACACTCGATAACGGTCTTGACGAACTAGCCACTTAAACAGATCCTGCACAAGCAAGAGACTTTGTGGCCGACTTTGATATCAGCAACCAGCCCCGAACAACAATTAGAGCACAAACTCTGGCCGACTTTGTGGCTGAGTGCATAGAATCAGATAAAGGAGCAGATAACGAGCGGGCAGCAGGGGAGCCTGTTCTAGGCAAGGTTTGTACGATCACAGTGGACGGGTCATGTGGAGACTAAGGAGCGGGAGTAGGAGTAGTGCTTCTTTATCCTGAAGGGGTAGACGTACAATATGCCGTAAAGCTCGAGTTCAAAGCCAACAATAACCAAGCTGAGTACGAGGCTGTAATTACAAGACTGAAATTGCAAATTTGGACTTGCTGGAGGAGAAAAGGGAAAGGTTAGCAATGAAAATGGCAGAATATCAGCAGAAGGTGGCCCGCTATTACAGCCAGAACGTGCATATCCACCGATTTAAGGTGGTAGACTGGGCGCTTAGAAGAGTATACCAAAGCACAAAAGACCCCAGGCAAGGAGTGTTAGGCCCAAATTAGCTGGTCCAGGGGCATGTAGGCTGACTTATCCAGATGGGCGAGAGGTTAAGAGGCCATGGAATACACAGCACTTGGTGAAATATTTCCAGTAAGTTCTCTTGTATTATAAATATTGGTATTTAGTTTCTCTCAAAATAAAAGAATGTAAAATCTTGTAAATGAATAAAAGCAAGAAAAACGCTTCATAAACTAATCCCATGTGAGCATATTAAAGCTTATGAAAATAAATAAAAGCTAGAGCCGTAAGTCTCAAAGCCTAAACTTAAGGCGAGACAAAGTGCCTAGCATAAGCCAAGTGAAGGCTCGAGCAAGATAAGCTCGCGAAGAAGAGCTAGAGCCGTAAGTCTCAAAGCCCAACTTAAGGTGAGACGGTCCCAAGCATAAGCCAGAAAGGCTCAAGCAGAATAAGCTCACGAAGAAATGCAAAGGCCGTAAGTTTCAAAGCCCAACTTAAGGCGAGACTGTGCCAAGCATAAGCCAGAAAAGTTCGAACATGATAAGCTCACGAAGAAATGCAAAGGTCGTAAGTCTCAAAGCCTAACTTACGGCGAGACGGTGCCAAGCATAAACCAGAAAGGCTCGAGTTAGATAAGTTCATAAATGAAGGTAAAGGCCAAAGTCTCAAAGTCTAACTTTTAGCAAGAGAAGAAGGAAAACAAAGCCAGAATGAGCTCGAGCGCGATAAGCTCGCCGAAGGAGGTACCACGACCATATATATTAAGGCCTGATCAGATAATGTAAAGCAGCCGAAGTCCCTAAGGGGATCAATCCGGCTGCTCACATCTTAGCAAGTAGGCAAGACGAGCCGAAGTAGGCCAGAGTCCAGAGGACAAAGGAAAAGCTTGAGGTCTACTAAAAATGCATTTTACAAGGTATTCAAATAAGACTAAAAATGTAAAGTCAAAGATGGAAAATTTGGTATCAGAAGAGGCGCTAGCAGTTGGTGCGGGGCCTTAGAAGACGGGGCATCTTGAAGATCCTTCTCGGCAGTAGAAGCAGCTTGGGCTTCATCGCTTGGAGGAGCAGCATCCGCAGGCCTTGCAGTGTCCACTTCCACTTCAGGAGAGGGATCTCTTGGTTCTCGGCTCCAGGCATCTTGCTCTTTCATGTACGCATCCACGCTCGCCTCAAGCTTAGACATATCCAGCTCAGGGTATTCCTTGCCCAAGACGGACAAGATACATTCATTGCAGAATGTCAGCCCTATGTTATATTCCTCTGTGAGCTGATTCCCGAAGGAGTCCACCTTAAGCTGAAGGCGAGAAGTCTTTGTCTCCATAGTCCTCTCGAAAGCAAACTTCTGTACATCGAGGTCTTTACATGCATTCACAAGCTCATCCCGGACCATGGACAGCTCCTCTCGAGCTGGAGTGCCTTAGACTCGGCTAAAGCTGCCTTCTCCTCAAAGGTGGAATTCTCACCACGAAGCTTGGCCACTTCCTCCTCTTTCTTCTCGAGCATCTCCCTCAAGCCTTGATTATCAGTCCTAATCTTCCTTTTAAAATTCATGCCCTTTGTCTTGAAGGTAGTAGAGCGGCAGTACGTAGAGGTCTTGGACATGTTGGCTAGCTCGCTAAAGCTAGAGGACTCAAACTCCTCCACGAACTTCTCCCCTGCGTGCCTGGTAAAATCTCTGACATAGGGGTTGGAAAAATAGGGCTGCTGCTCCTGAGAGTGTTCTGATCTGGATCTGATGGGAACGACAGCTCTCGGGCCCCTCTAGGGAGCTTCTTCGGCTACTCGCTCACTTTCCCAAGCAGGAGGAATAGCCCTGATTGGCGAGGTAGTGAGGTCGACTTTGGGCCTCTTGGCTTGAGCAGAGGAGCTGCTCAGTTTGTTGACCATGCTTGAGCATTTCTTCAAGCGAGAGAGGATACGGCTTATGTCTTCTTCCTCGGCAATTAGACCAAACTCAACAAAGTTTTGGTTAGTCAATAACTCTTTGCATGAGCTCGCATTGTCCAAGGCGGTGTTGATGTACGTCTGCAGCTACTTCCTAACCCGATATGACACACTCCACGAGCCTGCGAATGGACCAGAAAAAATAATAAGAGAGATTAAGCAGAAAAAATCGACATAATGAGCAGCAGGCGACCTGGAGTATAAAAGCGAGAAGAAATTTAAGGAACCTCCTTGGTGGTGGAGACTGCTCGCCCCCAGTTTCCTCCAGCAAAGAAGAATTTACCCTTCCAGTTGCCACCAGAAGCAGGGAAGTCAGTAACGGGTTTTTTGCCCTTCAAGCTGGAAGTGAAGTAGTACCAACCCTTTAGGCTGGTCTTCAACTGGTAAGGATATTTTATTTTGTCTACCGTTGGCTCGCTCAATTTACACCACCTCCACAGGACATACAGCCCTGATAGAACCCTCAACCCGTTTGGGTTCAACTGTCCCTATGCCAAACGCAATTGGGAGAGGCTCGGACAAAATAGGGCTGTAACGGCAGCCTAATACCCCACCTAAAATATTCTAGATAAAATGTGACGTACCCTCGAGAAAGGCGGTTAAGGGTATTTTTTTTGCCAGGGAGACGCAGATCAACGCTGGTAGGGATGTGGTTTATAGCTCTAAACCGATCTAAATCTTGGTGTGAGGTTTCACATCTCATGTTGTTAATGGCAAACGACTTAACCTCTAACCTTTGGCCAGCCCTTTGCTTCTGTTGCAGCCAGGTTTCCCCTGCAGTCTCGACCTCCTCAAGACTCAGATCTTTCACCAGAACTCCCCTTGTGACCTCGGAGTCACTCGAAGAAGATGATTCTTAAGGGAACATCTGGCGGGGTTGCTGATTGGCTGACATTTTTTCCTAGAGACACAGCCTACCAAGTGGGAAACCAAGAGCCCAGAAAATGAAAGAAAATGAGAACGAGAAGAAGAAGAAGAGTTTATACATGAAACTGATTTGAAGAAGGCAGATAGCGACGACGGTAAAGAAAAAGATGAATTTCACTTGCAGGCGGCAGTTTTCGATCTGAGCAAAATGTGGAAATAAGAAGAGGCACAATGGAGAAATTAGGGTTTATAACGAGGAAAGAAAGTCACGCCAAAAGACGGCACCATACCCAAGGGGAAGCAACTGTTCAAGTAACCGCCTCTTTAAAATTCAAACGAGCGGTCCAGATTAGCCCACGCGTCTCGCATTAAATGAGAAATGACGGAAGGGGCAGACAGCTCAGCGTGAAAAATAAAAAAGGAGGAGGACCTGCTCGGACAAGTAGTTTATAGTCTTATCTCCTTTCACTCTCAAGACTAGAAACTGAGGGACTAGTGTTTTGGGAATGCCGAGTAGGGCCCGTTCAAGGAAAATCCAGCCAGAGCAGAAGACTTGGTCACTAGCATAAAGACACCCCTGCTTTGTGTCAAAGCTGGTCGAGGTCAAGTGTTCTAAAACTGGTCGGGCCCTGATCTCCCTATTCTGATCGGGTAAGGTTACAGAGACCCTCGACCACCAAACGAGACCCGGTCGCGTTACGAGAAACACCATAAATAAGGGGAAACCAAAGCTCGAGCAGAGTAGACCTAAGCATGGCAACCTCATCCGTCGACAACTTATCACAACGATCGATAACTGACAGGCACCCTCCTTCCGTAAGGTCTCGTCACTGTTACCGATGACCGGCGCACACCTTCACAGTGTTATCATTTCACACAAACCTACACGACATCATCATTTGTTCATGGGAACCCATAGCCGTATGACATCCCATATCCCCAAGTTGTGTCGCAGTAACCCATAGCTATTAGAAAGATGCAGGCGCAATTAATGCAAGGTATGACTCCCAAGCAAAGGGGGCGGGAAAGGGGGATAAATACTAGACGTTGGACAAGGTAAAAAGATTCTGATTCCAACTCTAATTTTTCTATCCAGATTCTAGTTTTCTCTTCTTTCCGAACCTCCCATTTTTTAGGTCCCTCAGATTATGAAGGGTTCTAAACAAATCAATTTGATTACTGACTTGAGCTTCGGAGGGTTTTCACCGGAAAAATACCTTGCGACCCTTGAGACCATTTCTATGGACGCAGGTCAGAAGACATCACCGCTTCTATAAATGGAGAAAGGCAGGAACCAACAGGGAATCTTGCTCGAACAACTAGTGAGCAGAAGGCAACAACATTATTTGGAAGCGAGCAGAAAATCACATCAACAATTGTCATAATAATGACCATAATAATTATCATTTATTGTACATATCTGGTCTAATTACGTTCTGGTCGAAATGTTCTGCTCAAATTTACCAGGCAATCATCTGCTCTAGATGATCTGCTCACCTTGTCGAGGTGATCTACACTAGATGATCTGCTCACCTAGTCGAGGTGATCTGGTCACCTGGTCGAGGTGATCTGGTCCAAATAATCTGCTCACCTGGTCGAGGTGATATGCACCAGATGATCTGGTCACCTGGTCGAGGTGATCTACTCCAGATAATCTGCTCACCTGGTCGAGGTGATTTGCATCAGATGATCTGCTCACCTAGTCAATTTGATCTGCTCTAGATGATCTATTCACCTGGTCGAGATAATTTCTTCAGGTTTTGCAGATAATAATCTGGTCGAGTTCACAGATAAACTCTTGGTTGAGATGATATACTCAAACTAGTCAGATAACCACCTGATTGAGGTGTTTTGTTTGAGCTCATCAAATGAATATCTGGTTATAGGAGTTTGCTCGAGGTCACTCTGATTTCCTCTCCAAACACCAGTCCCCTAGTTTTTAGTGTTAAGAGTTTTAACAAATCAGGACTAGAAACTATATAAAGTTTAAAGTGACCTGGAGGTGACTTAGTTAGGTTGCTTGAATTAGCATCACTATAGAAAAGACCTTTGCATGCCTTTTTCTTCTTTCCTGCTCGCGTAATCGTATAAAGCGGGTTTTGAGACTTAAAGTCTCTTACTTACTCCTACAATTGGTCTTCTACTCGATTTAATCTAATCGAGAGAGATTTAGAAAACTCTGACTTTTCCTCGCCTCTAGCAGGCTTTGAGTATTTCAAGTCTTTTTGTTTGCCTGAAAATATTTTTGAAATTGACTATTTACTCAGCTGCATTTGCTCGAGCTTGTGCTGACAAATTTATGACTCTTGTATCTCGCCTTTAGTAAACTTTGAGACTTTAAGTCCTAGCATATTCTTAAAGCTTAATTTTCTGGAGCTTATTTTGGCTAAACTTGGCTCTTTATCTCGCATCGAACAAGCTTTGAGACTTTTGGTCTTAGCTCACTTTTGGGAGCTTACTTTGCTCGAGCCAATTCTGGTTTTACTTAGCTCTTTGTCTAGCCTCGAACGGGCTTTGAGACTTCTGGCCTTAGCTTATTTTGGGAGCTTATTTTGCCTGAGCAAATTCTGCCTCACTTAGCTCTTTGTCTTGCCTCGAGCAGGCTTTGACACTTATGAACTTAGCTTGTTTTTAGAGCTTAATTTGCTCGAGCTTTATTCTGGCTAAATTTGGCTCTTCGTCTCTCCTTGAGCAGGCTTTGAGACTTCTGCCTTATATTTGTCTTCCCTACCTCATCTGGTCTAGTTAGATTTAGCAAACTGTGAAATCTGTATCACCTCGAGGAGGCTTTGAGAATTTAAGTCTTTGGCTTGTCTTTGAATATTTTTTATAATCAACTAGCCTTTCCCTTGTCCAGATGAAAAATTAAGAACTGGCTTTTTGTTCCATCCCCACAGACGGTACCAAATGTTGATGCCGAAAATCTGGTCGCTGTGATTTCGAGCAGATTCCTTTGCCAAATCAGATTTCAGCATCATCATTGAATTTGTTTTTAGGAAGTGGCTTGCCAATCACCATAGACGCCTGCTAATACTTGCAGATTTTACCAATTACCTGAAATCACAACTGGCCGCTGTGATTTCGAGTAGATCCCTTTGTCAAATCAGACTTCAGCATCATCATTGAATTTATTTTTAGGAAAGTGGCTTGCCAATTACTATGGACGCCTGCTAATACTTGTAGATTGTCACCAGTTATCTGAAATCACAAAAGACGGTCAGGGGCACTGGAAGTTTTTCCAGCGTGAACCCTCCGACGCTCAAGTCAGTTATCGGGTTTGGGACAAAACTTATGCTACTTTTCATATAGCGTAATTCATACTACCTTCCCAGCTGAGGGTCTTTCCCAGTCGAATGAACAAAAAGAATAATTTGTTTTCTTAGAGAAGAAGAGACTTTTCTTATGGAAAGCTCCCCTAATATAAATAAATCCATCCAAATAATTATTATAACTCCCATAATTATAATTGTTGTAACCCTCATAATTATAATCATTAATGTACTAATGAGTACCATAATAAATATAATAATGATTACTATAATATCATTTATCATAATAATTGTTATAATAATGATCATAATAATCATTTATTGTATGTATATGGTCTAATTACCCCTTGGTCGAAATGTTCTGTTCAGAGTTACCGGGCAATTATCTGCTCTAGATGATCAGCTCACCTAGTCGAGGTGATCTACTACAGACAATCTGCTCACCTGGTCGAGGTGATCTGCTCTAGATGATATGTTTACCTGGTCGAGATAATCTGTTCAGGCTTTCCAGATAACAATCTGATTGAATTCACATATAAACTCTTTGTCGAGATGATGTGCTCGAACTAGCCAGATAACCACCTGATTGAGGTGTTATGTCTGAGCTCATCAAATGACTATTTGATCATAGTAGTCTGCTCGAGGTCACCCTAATTTCCTCCTTAAACAGAGATTATATCACGGCACGTGCAGACCTGGAGATGCAACCTGGCAAGATTTTTGGATTGATGCTGATTGTTAATGCATCCCTGATGTGGTGTGCGTGAATGGATTCTTATCCTGTTTCTTAGATTCTAAATCAAATGTTTTCGGTGCCTTTAACGTTAATGCATCATAAAATTTGCAAACACTTCCATCTCCACGGTCGTCCAATGGCTCATACACCCGTCACTTGATTGAGTTTGATGGGATTTGTTTGGGGGTATGTCGAGCAGGACCCGCTCAAGGACAATCTGTTGGGATTATGTGCTCTTTAAAGCATACTAATTTTCTGATTAATAAAATATTTCAAATATTTATTCAGATATTTTGAATTGCATTAATATTTTGAGCAAAGTCCATTTAATCATATTATATGTATTTATGCGATCACCATGTGGATTCGCAGAAGACATAAATACAAGTTATCTTATGATTAAATAAATTAAGTTCGCAGTTGATAAATAAAGTTGGGCACTTTATTTAGGTATAGACTGTAATAAATTCATTGAGTGATTTGTCTTAATCATGTATGAATTTATTGATGTAGTTTGTCTACATTGAATCGGATCACATATGAGATTTAATTAACCTAGTAATAACTCAGCGACTTATTAAATCTCATAGGCATTGATTTATCGTAATCTTAATCTTGAGTTAGTTATGATTTCATGATTGTTGTTGTTATTTCATTTGAGTTACCAATGGGCATGACATACACATGTAGTCTAGATTACCCAGTATCTCGGTGGGAGCAATTACAAGTATTGAAATTGTAGATTAACAATATAGAATTTGTACGACACATCTCTCGATGGGTTTTCAAGATTTGATCATAAAATTCTCCGCCATAGTGTCTCAACATAAATAAGTATGTTGAAAATGATCATTAGAGAAAACCAAGAAGTATCAAGGAAAAGATGTAATTAAATTGATCGGACAACTGAGATATCAATTTAAATTAACGATGTGGTACAAAGGATTGTGCAAGAAAGAAATCAATGTGGCTTGAGCGAATTATATTCGAGCATACAATTATGGAGGTCAGTCCCAATCTTATAGTGGAGTAGAATTGGAATTAAATAATTATATTTGTTTAATTACAAATTTAATTATTAGTAACCACTATCAGATGTTCCCAAACGATCCCTAGTTAGCTTCATTTAATCGACAACACCATCACCGGACCCAAAAGTAAGAAAACTCAGCATATTAGATGAAAATTATAATTATAATATTTATTAAGGCCTAGTATGTTATATTAAAGTAGTAAATGGGGCTCAGAATGTTTTACAGGCTAGTCTCATAGTTTATTATACATTCCTTTCACTTTTAGTTAAGTTGAGAGATAGTTAAAAGATGAATTCTATTTTAAATAGAAATCTTAATCCTAACATACTAGGGTTTTCATAAGATATTATAAAAGAGCTTTATACTCTTAAATTGAAAGAAGAAGAGGAGAACCCTGCGATTCTAAGAAAATAAAGCAAGCATCTAAGAGGAGCTAGTTGCAATCGGGAGTGGTGAAACAGACGCCCACACGTCCAAGTGTTGATCAAACTTGAGTCATAGCTCTGAAGATCGCTTGGAGGCAGATCTACAACTCTCAATTGTTCATTTTCTCAAAATATCAGCGTATGAATTTCTAGATTACTTAATTTTATATGTTAGTATGAGATCGGTCCTAAAAAGGTTTTAATTGAAAATTGAAAACCTAGTTTATTCTCCCTACAATTGGTATCGTAGACATCTCATAATAATATATAAGAATTATGTAAGAAATTTATCTTGTTAATTATGCATTAGAGTGAGCACAATTTATTTAGATATATATTATTTGTTAATATATGAATAAAGCGACGCTTGGATTGTTTCAATTCATGGTTAGAGATTTGTTTGTATTTTTTGGATTTGTAATAAAAGGGCTGATCTATTATCACCATGTTTCCTTTCGATTTAATTTTATGTTTCAAAATTATTTTGTAAAGCATTATATTGGAATCTGAAAAATTAAAAAAAAAAAGGGGATTTTTCGGAAAAGCATCGCGCGCGTGTGGCTCGCGCAGCACGCAGCGTGCCCGCTGGACTCGCGCAGCGCACAGCGCGCTTGCTGGACTGGCGCAGCACGCAGTGCGCAGCGCGCGCGCGCGCGGAAGCCACGAAGCAGCACTAATCCCATCCACAGCAGAAGCTTCCGCAAACAGCAGCAACGCGAGCAGGACCTCGCAGAGAACAGCAGCAGTTCGCGCAGGAGCTCACGGGCAGCAGCAGTGCGCGCAGCAGAGGCTCGTGGGCAGCAGCAGCGCGCGCAGCAGAGGCTCGTGGGCAGCAGCAGCCCCACCGCAGCAACGCGCAGCAGCAGTCCCGCGGCAGCAGCGCGCGCAGCAGCACCCTCTCCGGTAACGCGCGGCAGTCCTTGATCGGAAAAGACAGTGAAGGCTGCTGGCTTCTTTGGTGACGGCGGCTGGAGGAAAATAAGGGATTAGGGTTTTGAGTGGTAATTATCACTCAGACCCTTAATTTCAGTAATATCTTCAAAATGGGCAAAGTTAGTATGCTATTATGCATTTAAGTCCAGAAACGATTTTTGGGCTTGGTAAATCTTAGTTTTAAGTCCAATAAAATTTGGGCTTAATGGATTAAAATGCATGGATATAGTTTAACAAATTAAAATTATTTTTGGTCCTAAAGTTTTATTTAAAATTTTATTTTATTTTCTTTAAAATTAAAAATTTGGACCAATAATAAATTTAAAGTTCTATATTAGCAAGGCCATCACCAATGATAATCTAAAGAAGATATTGACATGAAGCCCAATGAAGATTAGGCTTAGGGTTAATATTTTTTATTAGTAAAACCATGAATTGAGATTATTTAAATTTTTTATATGTTGTATTTTTTGGATATGAACATACCATGATAACATGTCATATAGAATAGGTAGTGCCACTCTATGCATAATAATATATGTCATTGATATAACATGAATTCATGCACATTGTTTGAGATTTGCAAATGCTTAATAATATAATATATCACTTAGATAATATTATAGGAAGCATGCAATTAACAATATATGTATGATTTAAAATGAAAACCAAACTTTAAAATATTGAGTGGGAGAGGAAAATTCAAGATAATTTTCCCACAGCTACATTATTAGTTCAATAATAAAATTATATATATACCTCGACTTCATGATACGGTGATGCTCCCTACGGAGGGTATATATATTAGACATTTTATTTGATGAACTTCTTTAAAGATAAAATTGAAATATTTTTTCAATCTGTTGATCACCCCAACGGTGGCTACATGATATGAGAAATACGTAGATTGAAACAATGGTTATACACTCAACAAAAATTTGTTATTAACCTTCCCAACGAAGCTCTGTTAACAAAATTTTGAGGGGCACCAGTAGTTGAGCGACGAACAAGCAAGGGATGCCCAAGCCTGTAATATGGACAGCGAACAACCTGCTATGAGGGTGATAGTAGGAGGGCCCACGATGGCAGGAAATTCAAACAGGACTAGGAAGAACTACAGCAGATACGCCTCTGCTAGTCGGGAAGTTCTGCTCACTGTGCCACCTCAAAGAGAGCTAGAGTTCGACAAGTGCCAATCATGTGGACAGAGGAGCGATAAAGAAGGGGGCTTGTACCCTCACTAGGACGCCTTGGTTATAAGAGCAAATGTCGCTAACAGAGAGCTCAACAGGATGTTGTAGCTTTCCTGGAAATCTCACCTATCCTATTTATTGTAGGTAGCAGCCACAATTGAATGCTTGAAAGCACAGTTTCATTACATGATATTAAGTTATTTCAGCTCTAACAAAGCTAAGACTTCGGTTTTATTAATCCTGCATCGCATGGCTTCTATTCTTGGACTCTGAAAGTTTAGTGGACATTCTCTTCAAGTCCACCCTCGACGATATAGGAATAGCGGATGTGAGACTCGAGCAGACGAGCACCTCTTTGAAAGGATTCGGTAGGGGAAGGCTAACCCTTCTGAGGATTGTCAACTTGCCAATAACTATGGGCTCAAAGCCCTTTGAGAAGAACATGATGTTGGATTTTGTGGTTGTGGATGTAACTAGCCCCTACCAGGTAATATTGGGGAGGCTTTTCATGAGGATCATCCAATCGGTGATGTCCACCCACAACTTAGCCCTAAAGTATTGCGTGAATGGAGTCGTGAGAGTTGTCAAGGGTGATCAAAGGTCGCGAGGAGCTGCGATGCCACAGCTGCAAAGGAAGCGATGCAGGTAACGTCGCTGGATATAAGGGGTGAGTCAAATAAGGAGAGGCAAGAGCCCGCTGAAAAATTAGAGGAAATTTTGATAAGGCCAGACGACTAAGAGAAGAAGGTCAGGATCGGCTCAAGTATTAGTGAGTAGCTGAGGAAAAGTCTGGTCGAGTGCTTGCGAGCACACTCAGATGTGTTCACCTGGATGCATGAAAATATGCTTGGAATCAATCCGAAGGTGGCATGCCATAGGTTGGCAATAAAATGAGACGCGATGCCAGTAAGGCAGAAAAGGAGGTGCGTCAATTGGGAGAGATATGAGGCCATGGACAGCGAGGTGGAGAAGCTGTTGAAGGCAAGATTCATAAGGGAAGTCAACTACCCTGAATGGATCTCAAATGTGGTACTATTGAAGAAGGCGAGTGAGAAATGGAGAATGTGTGTAGACTTCACAGATTTGAACAAAGCCTGTCCAAAGGACAGCTTCCCATTGCCAAAGATAGACCAGCTCGTTGACTCTACAGTAGGACACGGTCTGCTCAGCTTCATGGATGCCTTCTCTGGTTACAACCAAATCCCCATGCACGAGCCGGACGAGGAGTTCACTGCTTTCATCACCAACCAGGGCCTATTTTGCTACAAGGTTATGATGCCCTTCAGCCTCAAGAACGCGGGGGCAATATACCAGAGACTGGTGAACAAGATTTTCAAGCCTCTGATCGGCCACACGATGGAAGCTTATAAGGACGACATGATCACCAAGTCCAGAGATGCAGAAGAACATGTGAAGCATCTAGAAGAGACCTTCGCGTTCTTGAGGGAGTGCCGAATGAAGCTTAACCTTGAGAAGTCTGCCTTTGGAGTGGGTTCTGGAAAATTCTTGGGCTTCATGATCAGTAACAGGGGAATTAAGCCAGCCCGGAGAAGATAAGAGAGGTGATAGACATGAAGTCCACGCGCACTCTCAAAGAAATACAGAGCCTCACGGGTAAGCTAGCATCCATCAACAAATTCATCTCCCGAGCAACAGACAAATGCCATGTCTTCTTCTAGGAGATGAAAAAAGGGAGGAAGATGAAGCGGACGCTAGAGTGTGAAGTAGCATTCCAACAGCTAAAAGAGTGCTTGCTGAGAGCCCCGTTACTATCAGCACCGCGAGCAGGAGAAGTTCTATACTTGTACTTAGCGGTGTCACAATGGGCAACGAGCTCAGTCCTGATAAGGGAAGAGTACGGGGTGCAACACCCCGTATATTATACGAGCAGAGCTTTGTTGGAGGCGGAGACTTGGTATCCACCGGTGGAAAAGTGGGCACTCGCACTGGTAATAGCTGCTCAGAAGTTGAGGCCTTATTTCCAAGCACACTCGATAACGGTCTTGACGAACCAGCCACTTAGGCAGATACTGCACAAGCCAGAGACTTCGGGCCGGCTGGTAAAGTGGTTGATAGAGCTCAGCGAGTTTGACATCAGCTACCAGCCCCGAACAACAATTAAGGCATAAACCCTGGCCAACTTTATGGCTGAGTGCACAGAATCAGACAAAGGAGTAGACAACGAGCGGGCAGTAGGGGAGCCTATTCCAGGCAAGGTTTGGACAGTCGCAGTGGATGGGTAATGCGGAGACCAAGGAATGGGAGCAGGAGTAGCATTTCTTAGTCCTCAAGGGGTGGAAGTACAATATATCGTAACGCTCGAGTTCAAAGTCACCAATAATCAGGCTAAGCATGAGGCTGTAATTGCAAGACTGAAGCTTGCATTAGAGGTAAAGGCGGAAGAGGTAAAGGTCCGGACAGATTCTCAGTTGGTGGTAAACCACCTCAATGAAAGATTCCAGGCGAAAGGCGAGAAAATGGAGGTTTACCTTTGAAAGGTGAGACAGTTAATTGGGAAGCTTCGAGCGGTAGAGGTAGAGCAGATTGCAAGGGGAGAAAAGTTTCAGGCAGATATGATAGCATGAATGGCCGCTGTATCAGACCCCAAAATGCCAAAGTTCATTCCAGTGGAGATCAGAACCTGCTCGAGTATCGAGCAGGAAGGCGAGGTGATGAGTTTGTCCTCAACCAGCACCTGTATGGATCCAATTATCTCTTACCTCAAGTAAGGAACATTACCTGCCGACAGGAAGTAGGCGAGGAAGCTGAGATGCCAAGCAGCGAGGTACACACTGAAAGATGGGGTATTGTACAGACGAGGATACACCCTCCCGGTGTTACGTTGTTTGGATTTTTGATGAGGTTGACTCTGTCTTCAGGGAAATACACAAGGGGATTTGTAGAAACCACTCTGGTGCAAGGCCTCTAGCCTTTAAAGTTGAAAGGTAAGGGTACTTCTAGCTTAGGATGCACCAGGAGGCACAAGAAAAGACCAGGAGCTGTAAGAATTGTCAAAGCTTCGCCAATCACATAACCCAACTGCCCGAGAACCTCACAGTAATGAACTCACCATGGCCGTTTACTTAATGGGGAGTTGATCTGGTCGGACCACTGCCAAAAGGAAGAGCATCTGCAACATATGCCGTGGTGGCAATCGATTATTTCACTAAATGAGTTGAAGTGGAAGCCTTAAGCAGTATAATAGAGAGCAAGACCACTGACTTTATTTGGAGAAATGTGGTTTGTAGGTACGGGATGCCCCACGCGCTGGTCACAGATAACGGGAGGCAGTTCGACAATAACAAGTTTAGGGACTTTTGCAGAAACATGGGAATAGAGCTGAAGTTCTGCTCACCGGCACACCCACAAGCAAATGGGCAAGTAGAAGTTGCGAACAAAATTATAAAGCGTCTTCTAAAGACCAGACTGGAAGAGCAGAAAGGAGCATGGGTTGACGAGCTGCCTGGTGTATTATGGGCTTATAGGACCACACACAAAATTGCTACGGGGGAGATACTATTTTCCTTGGCGTTTGGACATGAAGCGGTGATCCCAGCAGAGATAGGGGTGGGCACGCATCGGACGAGCACTCGATGAGAGAAGAACAACGAGCGTGCAAATTTGGACTCTTGGAGGAAAAAGGGAAAGGTCAACAATAAAGATGGCGGAATATCAGCAGAGGGTGGTTCACTATTACAACCATAACGTGCACATCCGCCAATTCAAGGTTCCAGAATGAGTGTTTAGAAGAGTAAACCAGAGCACAAAAGACCCTACGCAAGGAGTGCTGGGCCCAAACTGGGAGGGTCCTTATAGAGTCTCACAAGTAGCTGGTCCATGGGCATACAAACTGACTTATCCAGATGGACGAGAGGTTAAGAGGCTGTGGAATGCACAGCACTTGGTGAAATATTTCCAGTAAGTTCCCTTGCATTACAAACATTGGTAATTAGTTTCTCTCAAAATATAAGTATGTAAAATCTTGTACATGAATAAAAGCAAGAAAAACGCTTCAAAAACTAATCCCATGTGAGCAGATTAAAGCTTATGAAAACAAATAAAAGCTAGAGCCGTAAGTCTCAAAGCCTAAACTTAAGGCAAGATGAAGTGCCTAGTATAAGCCAAGTGAAGGCTCGAGCAAAGGGATGGCAAAAAAGCCCGGCCCTGATTTTGGCCCGATTAGCCCGGCCATTAATTTTAGGGCTTAGGCCCGAATTTAAGAGCCAAAATTCAGGCTCGAGCTTTTACATATCAAGCCCGTTTAAATTCGGGCCAGGGCTCGGGCTTTATATAGCCCGGCCCTGACTTTAAAAAAAAAAATTAAACGTATGCCCATAAGTATTGGAGTAATTTTTTTTTCATTTATGTTGGATTGTGAATTATCATTTTTAAACTAAAGAACTTCTTGTTTAAATTGTGTAATCGAAAATGAACTCTTTAGTTGGATTATTGAATTAAATTGTGTTTTTATTTGAATTAGATCTAATTTTTGTTTGTGTTTAATTATTTATATAATTTATGGTAAAGATGTTGATTAGAATAATTTTTATATTTATGTTATTTTAACAAGGTTTTAAAGTTTTTAAATATTAATATATTATGATATTTTAAATTAGAATAGTTTAAATATTAAAAAAAAAATTAGTCGGGCCCGAACAAAGCCCGAGCCCGGCCTTAATTTTGAACATTCGGGCTTTTATAAGGCTCGGACCTATGTTTGTATTGTCGGGCTCGGGCTCGGGCCTGGCCAGGCCCTGTCTTGGCCCGGCCCATTGCCATCCCTACTCGAGCAAGATAAGCTCACGAAGAAAAGCTAGAGCCGTAAGTCTCAAAGCCTAACTTAAGGCGAGTTAGTGCCAGGCATAAGCCAAAAAGGCTCGAGCAGAATAAGCTCACGAAAAAATGCAAAGGTAGTAAGTCTCAAAGCCAAACTTAAGGCGAGACGGTGCCAAGCATAAGCCAGAAAGGCTCAAGTTAGATGAGCTCACGAAGAAATGCAAAGGCTGTAAGTCTTAAAGCCTAACTTAAGGCGAGACGGTGCCAAACATAAGCCAAAAAGGCTCAAGCTAGATGAGCTTCAAAATGAAGCTAAAGGCTGAAGTCTCAAAGTCTAACTTTAGGCGAGACAAGAAGGCAAACATAGCCAGAATGAGCTCAAGCGCGATAAGCTCACCGAAGGAGGCATCACGACCATACATATTAAGGCCTGATCAAATAATGTAAAGCAGCCGAAGTCCCTAAGGGGATCAATCCGGCTGCTCATGTCTTAGTAAGTGGGCAAGACGAGCCGAAGTAGGCCAGAGTCCCGAGGACAAAGGAAAAGCTTGAGGCCTATTGAAAATCCATCTCACAAGGAATTCAAAATAAGACCAAAAATGTAAAGCCTAAGATAGAAAATCTGGTATCTTTATTGCCAAAGTTATAAAGTACAAGTACAAAAAAAAAAGAGAGAAGAAAATACATCAAAGTCAATCAAGGGGCTTGAGCAGACGGGCTAGCAGTTGGGGCAGGGGCCTTAGAAAATCGGTTGGAGGAGCAGCATCCCTAGGCCTTGCAGCGTCCACTTCCACTTCAGTAGAGGGATCCCTTGGTTCTTGACTATGGGCATCCTGCTCATTCATGTCCGCATCCACGCCCGCCTCGAGCTTAGACATATACAGCTTAGGGTATTCCTTACCTAAGAAGCCCACTTTAAGCTGAAGGCGAGAAGGCTCTGCCTCCATGGTCCTTTCGAAAGCAAACCTCTGCACATCGAGGTCTTTACGGGCATTCACAAGCTCATCCCAGACCATGGACAGCTCCCTCTCGAGCTGAAGTGCCTTAGACTCGGCTAAAGCTGCATTTTCCTCGAAGGTGGAATTCTTAGTTTAAAGCTTGGCCGCTTCCTCCTCTTTTTGCTCGAGCGTCTGCCTCAAGCCCTGATTATCAGCCTTAATCTTCCTCTCAAAATTCATGGCCTTTATCTTGAAGGCAGTAGATACAGCCGTAGCCTGGCACGAGAGGCGCTGGAACATGTTGGCCAGCTTGCTAACGCTGGAGGACTCCAACTCCTCCACGAACTTCTCCCCCATGTGCCTAGTAAAATCCCTGACATAAGGGTCGGTGAAATCAGGCTGCTGCTTCAGAGAGCGTCCTGATTTGGATCTGGAGGGAACGATAGCTCTTGGGTCCCTTTGAGGAGCTTCTTCGGCTGCTTGTTCACTCTCCTGAGCAGGAGGAACAGCCCTGATTGGCGAGGTGTTGAGGTCGACTTTGGGCCTCTTGGCTTGAGCAGAGGAGCTGCTCGGTCTGTCGACTGTGTTGGAGCATTTTTTAAGCAAGAGAGGATACCGCTTATGTCTTCTTCCTCGGCAATTAGATCGAACTCGATAAAGTTTTGGTGAGTCAATAACTCTCTGCACGAGCTTGCGTTGTCAAAGGCGGTATTGATGTGCGTCTGCAGCTCCTTTTTAACCCAGTATGACACACTCCACGAGACTGCAAAAGGACCAGAAAAAATAATAGGAGAGAGTAAGCAGAAAAAATCAAAAGACATAATGAGCAGCAGGTGACCTGGAGTACAAAAGTAAGAAGGAATTTGAGGAACCTTCTTGGTGGCAGAGGCTGTTTGCCCCCAGTTCCCTCCAGTAAAGAAGAATTTACCCTTCCAGTTGCCACCAGAAGTAGGGAGGTCGGTAATGGGTTTCTTGCCCTTCAAGCTGGAAGTGAAGTAGTACCAACCCGCGTCCTTTGGGCTGCTCTTCAACTAGTAGAGATGCTTTATTTCGTCTACCATCGGCTCACCCAAGTTACACCACTTCCACAGGACATACAGATTCGATAAAACCCTCCACCCGTTTGGGTTCAGCTGCCTCGGTGCCAAACGCAATTGGGAGAGAACTCGGGTAAAATAGGGCTGTAGGGGCAGCCTAACGCCCCACCTAAAACATTCTAGATAAAGGGTGACGTACCCTCGAGAAGGGCTGCTAGGGGTATTGTTTTTGCTAGGGAGACGCAGATCAACGTTGGTAGGGATGTGGTACATAGCCCTAAGCCGATCTAAATCTTAGTGTAAGGTTTCACACCTCATGTTGTCAACGGAAATGACTCGGCCTCTAATCTTTGGCAGGCCATTGCTACTGGGTTTCCTCTACAGTCTCGACCTCTTTAAGACTCAGATCTCTCACCGGAACCCCCTAGTGGCCTCAGAGTCACTCAAAGAAAGTGATTCTTCAGGGGACATCCGGCGAGGTTGCTGAGTAGCTGACATTTTTTCCTAGAGACAAAGCCTACTAAGTGGGAAACCAGAAACCCATAAAATGAAAAAAACAAGAACGAGAAGAAGAAGAAAAGTTTATACCTGAATTTGATTTGACGAAGGCAGATAGCGACGACGGAAAAGAAGAAGATGAATTTCACTTTGGTCTGAGCAAAGTGTGGAAATAAGAAGATGCGCAATGGAGAAATTAGAGTTTATAAAGGAGAAAGCAAGTCACGCCAACAGACGGCACGTTACCCAAGGGGACGCGACTCAGATCTCAAACGAGCGGTCCAGATTAGCCCACGCGTCTCGCATTAAATGAGAAGTGA
This sequence comes from Murraya koenigii, assembly GCA_025617385.1. NCBI lineage: Eukaryota > Viridiplantae > Streptophyta > Magnoliopsida > Sapindales > Rutaceae > Murraya > Murraya koenigii. Next base: position 15,896,067 of record CM046812.1, read on the forward strand.
CGGAAGGGGCAGACAGCTCAGCGTGAAAAAGCAAAAAGAATGAGAACCTTCTCGGACAAGTAGTTTCTAGTCTTATCTCTTTCACTCTCAAGACTAGAAACTGAGGGACTGGTGTTTAGGGAATGCCGAGTAGGACTCTTTCGAGGAAAATTCAGCCAGAATAGAAGACTTGGTCACTAGCATGAAGACACCTCTGCTCGGTGTCAAAGCTGGTCGAACCCTGATCTCCCTATCCTGCTCGGGTAAGGTCATAGAGACCTCGACCACCAAACGAGACCCGGTCGCGTTACGGGCAACACCATGAACAAGGGAAACCAATGCTCGAGCAGAGCATACCTAAGCATGGCGGCCTCATCCCCTGACAACTTGTCACAACGATCGATAACTGACAAACACCCTCACGCTGTAAGGTCTCATCACTGTTATGATGACTGGCGCACGCCTCTACAGTGTTATCATTTCACACAAACCTACATGGCATCATCATTTGGTCACGGGAACCCATAGTTGTCTGACATCCCATACCCCTAGGTTGTGCCGCAGCAACCTATAGCTGTAAGAAATATGCAGGCGCAATTAATGCAAGGGATGGCTCCCAAGCAAAGGGGGCGAAAAACATGGGTGATAAATACTAGACGAGGGACAAGGTAAAAGGATTCTGATTCAAACTCTAATTTTTCTATCCAGATTCTAGTTTTCTGTTCTCTCCGAACCTCCCATTTTTCTAGTCCCTCAGATTAAAAGAGATTCTAAAAGAATCAACCCGATTACTGACTTGAGTGTCGGATTGTTTTCGTCGGAAAAACACTTGGCGATCCCCTGACACTATTTCTGTGAACGCAGGTCAGAGAAAGGTAAAAACCAGTAAGGAATCCTGTTCGAACAACCAGTAAGCAGAAGGCAACAACATTACTTGGAAGCGAGCAGAAAACCGTATCAACTGGACCGATTTTTTTTTTTTTATCATTTTTGGCTCAAAAGTTGTTTCATTTGGTAGTTTTTGCAAATTTGATTCCTCACAGATGAAATGGTTTGAAGTTGAAAGACTGGATGATACAACATTGCTTATCTGTACCATACAAGGATCAGTTCTATAGAAAAGGGAACTCAATTATCAAGCACAATAAATTGGGATATAAATGGCTTGCAAAAAATTTGGGTTCAGTTCTGCCTGCTGAAAGAATGATCAATAAATTTTAATTAATAAAGTGGCTGGAAATTTGGTCACTTTAACTCCTCAAATCAAGGTGATGAATTTTTTTTCTTACAAGGGTGTGGCTGAATAATTTTTAAGCAGGATTATTTGGTTGGCTAAAGGTGAGGAGCTACAAACTGAATTTAAACTTTACCCGTCAGTTAACTTTAAAAAAGAATTAAAAATACATGTGCTAAAAAGAATTAAAAATACATGTGCTTTTTTTTCAAAATTTATTGCGTATATGATTTTTTTTTCATTTTAATTGGCGCGCCAGTAGCACAACTCAATCGATATTATTGAGACTTTTTTAACTTTTAATTTGAGACTTAAATAATTTTTAATATATTGTTCTTTCCTTTTATGTTTTTAATATTAAAATGATATATTTAGCAGCCATATATTTATCAATTAATATAAACGAAGAAAAATTACACCTAAGTATAAGAGGTATAGATTGAATGCAAACAGAAAATAGTGTAGCTAAAGAACCTCTTATAAAAAAAGCTGACACTGCAATTCAATGACAATTATTGACTCTGCATTTAACAATTAGTAATCTGGAGTAGAGTTGGTAAAATGGGTTAATGGGTCGTGTTGGTGTCGTATCAAATTTAGGTCAATTTAAATACGACCCATTTAATAATCATGTCTAAATATTAAAATCCAAACTCGACATAAAAAATAAACGAGTTATCCAATAGTCTGCTTAATATCTATATATTTACTAAAATTTACATCAAACATTTGCATCCGTCATATATATATATAACACATTTACACTATTAAAATTTTAACTATATATATGTAAATAATATTATATATCAATATTATAAAATATACATATCTACTAATATTTTATACATTTACATTATTGAAGTTTTGAATCTAAATAAAATTTTAGGAATAAAATATTGTTTATATATTCATCCTTTAAAAAAAAAAATCATGTTCAGTATTTGAGTTTGATGATAAAACCCTATTAATTAATTTAAAATAAAACATATAATTTTTGGTCGGATAAATGGGTCAAAAACTTTAATCCTAACTCGATACGGAAAAAATTGTGACCAATATCTGACCCATTTAATAATCGTGTCAAATTTGATGACCCATAACTATTTATTCATGTAGTGTTCATGTCGGGTAATCAGATCGCATCAAATTTTGAGAGCTCTTATATGGATATAGAGTTATTCTAACTTTATTTAGTTGGATTTTTACCACTGGATTATATAAGATCACTAGCTCAATTTGGTGCAAAATTTTAATTTCAAAGTTTAAGTTAAATAACCAATCAATCCTTAATTAGTATATCATTTTCAGTAGATGGGTAGTTAATACGCTTCCCAATTTAATTAGCTTAGAATCATTAAGGAGCGCTTTCAAGGTTTAGGTTATGTGATCCCAAAAATACTCCATAGTAATTCGAAAATTATAAAAATAATAATCAATACTCATTAATTTATCTTTCTTTTTACTTGTAAACAATTTTTTAATTTAAATAAATGATCATGATTACCTTTTCACTTATCTTCAAGGTCAATGGTTAAACTCTACTCATGAGAAATAGAGTTTATTAATGTATTCTTTTCTGATGGTTTCATATTTTTGGGTTCAATGGGTTGAACTTCTATTTTAATACATTGAGGTAGGTCTATTCAGCTATTGGGCTACGCTCACTGTATTTATCAGTTTACTTTTCGGAGAATCAATTTTCATTTTTTAGAAAAACCCTTAAGCCAAGGCTGCATAGCAAGTTTACTTTTCAGAGAATCAATTTTATTGTGCAATGGCTGGTGGAGTCAAGGTGAGGAAACAGAACCTTGAAAGCCAATCATGGGCTGATCTTCCTCTTGATGTTGTAAATTTAATCGCCAATAGTATTTATTACACTGATCGATTAAGTTTCCAGGCCGTTTGCAAGAGCTGCAAGCAGCAAATACTGTCAAATATGCAGATAAATTGCCCTGGTTGATGGGTTACAATTCACGCTTATGATATCTCTACGACCCTTCTCCAAACGAAAATTTCATTGATGCAGAACCACTGGATTCGAAAAAGGATTGGGTGCCCTTAAAGGCAAAGCTGGAAGGCATTATGCCGGGATTATAGTTGATCATGTTGAGATGTAATTAATTAGTAATCTAGTAAATTGATCTAAGTTTGTTTTCAACATGAATTAAAGGGAAGCATTTATGCTTGCAATGTTGTTTGGGAAATCTAAAGCATGATTAATGTAATCTCTAGAGTTTTCTATATTCCATATAAATATAGAACTCTAGTTATACTAAAATAAAGTGAAGAGAAGTATTAAGCAATGAAGTTAAGGTATTTTTCCAGCAACAAACTTGATGGGCACGTTTTATTTACATAGTTATCTTTATTTATTATTTTCAGTTAATTACTTTGTTTCATTGAACAAGGTAATAAATTGAAGATTGAGAACCACCTATGTTTAAAGAAATCAAATTAGAAAAAAAAAAAAAACCTGAAGATTACTTAGATTTATTATTAGTTGGCTTCTGGCTAAATTAGAATTAGATATATGGGCCAAAATTACAAGAACATCACGTGAAGAGCATGAGCAATAGTTTGATTTGAAACTAAAGTGGAAATCCACCAATTCTGAAACAAATTAAAAGGCCAAGCCTTTCGGCTTTAGGAAAACAAGGTCGGTGGCCATGCATTATTGGAAATAAACAAGTTATTTTGGCAATTGGACATGCATGGGCTTATATTTGGAAAGCATGCATTAACGTAAGCCATGAATTAGAATTAGAATCCTATGAGGATTCAGCCAACAATTGCACAGCCATGGGCATTATATAAGCAAAGACAAAAGCCGAATGGAGGAGGAGAGAAACAGAAGGCAGCTGAATAAAGGGAGAGGAGAATTTGAGGAAGCAGCAGTACCATGGATTATATTGGTTCTATTATTCTCAGTCTGTCTATGTCTTCCTAGTTTTATTATACTAGGGTTTAATTGGATAAATTACTTTTTATTTAATTGATTCTCTACTCTTGTGTGCTTTAATGTTTATAGTTTTTATTTCACATGTTTAGTTGAATATTGTTAAATCTTTTCATCAATTCTGTCATGCATTATTAATTATTAGGATTAATATTTAATTAAACTTATGCTTAGATTTGTGGATTATATTGGTTCTATTGTTCTCAATCTCTCTATGTCTTCATAGTTTTATTATACTAGGGTTTAATTGGATAAATTACTTTTTATTTAATTGATTCTCTACTCTTGTGTGCTTTAATGTTTATAGTTTTTATTTCACATGTTTACTTGCATATTGTTAAATCTTTTCATCAATTCTGTCATGCATTATTGATTATTAGGATTAATATTTAATTAAACTTATGCTTAAATTTGTAAAGTTTATATGTGAGTATATTTGATTCTGTGTCTTTAATTAAATTGTTTATATAGAGTACTTAGGAAAACTTTGACTCTTTGTTATTCAATATTGTTTATATGGGATGCTTAGATATCATACTATTAATCATAAAAAGAACTTATATAAGATTAATTTTAATTGAGCTTAATTGTTAAATTTATGAGTTGACATAAATTGATTTCGAGTTGTCACTCTAAAATTGAGAATTCATTGGTAATTAAAAAATTATTAAATTGAACAGTGATGGATTTTGAAATGGATTCTGAGACCCTGGTAGCCTTAATCTTTTGAATTATTGTGTCAATTTACTTGTTTTTATTTTAATTGCATCTTTAGTTTTAATTTTTTCAAACAAAATATTTTATTTTCAACTAGAGTAATATTATAATTAGCTTAGATTAAATTTTACTTTTTCAAAATAGCAGCATCTATAGGTTCGACCTCGTTATTTATAATCTATATTTCAATAGATTTATGCGCTTGGACGTATATTAAAATTTATACAACAAGTTTTTGGCGCCGTTGCCAGTAACTGTCTTGGAAAGTTTGTTCGATTTAGGTTTGTTTAATTTTTCCCTTAGTTATAGTTTAGTTTTTTTTTAAAAAAAAAAAGATATTCGTTAGTTTGCAATAAACTTTAGTTAGAATTTAATTTTATTTAATTTTTATATCTTTTAAACTTTGGGTGTTCGTTTTTATTAAAATTAATTTTCTTTGTTATTTATTTATTTTTTATTATTAATATCTATTTCTTTTAATTATCTTTACTTTTGTTAGTGTTTGGTTTCCTTTAATTAATTAATTAATTTATTTTCACAGTTTCTATTCGTAATCAACATAAATTAGTTTGGGAGTAGTGCATGTTACATGTTTAAGTTTTCTAATTCTCTCTCTAGTAGTTAATTTCTGTAACAATTCATTAGGTTAGTTTCTCTTTCTTTTTTATTTTATTTGTTCTTGTGTGATTGCATGTTTGGTCGCATATCTCTATTGTGTGACTTAGAACTAATAGATAGTGAAATTGAGAGGACTTTCCATCAAAAAAAGAAAGCTGCTTTAAAAGAAAAAGAAGGTGATCAAATTAAGAAAACTATAATTGAAGATAAAATGGCTAGAGATCCACAAGAAAGACTTTTTAAAGATTATTTTAGTCCATTACCTAATCTAAGCACTTCATGTATTCATTATCTAGATATTGCTGCTAAAAGTTTTGAAATAAAGCCTAATGTTCTTAATTGTCTCCTATCTTTTTATGGTTTAGATAATGAAGATTCCTATAATCATCTAAATGTCTCAAACTTTCAAATATGAAAGCTTTTCTGTTGATGATGTTAAACTTGTTTGTTTCTATTCTCATGGAAAGATACAGTTGGATCATGGTTTAACACATTGTCATCTAATAACATTACATCTAGGAAAATAATGGTTGAGAAATTTTTGAATAAATATTTTCTTGTCTATAAAGCTAATGCTATTCGTAGGGAGATTTCAAAGTTTACACAAAAAGAGGATCAACAAATTCTTTGAAGTATATGAGAGTTTAAGAGTTTACTCTTAAAGTGTTCTCATCATGAGTTTAAAAAATGGCACCAGTGCCAACATTTTCTAGAAGGATTATTGCCGCATATTCAAGAGTGGTTAATGGCCAATAGTGGAGGTGAACTTATGTCCAAGAGTGCTATAGAAATATGGGGTTTTTCTTTTTCCAAAGACAAGTAGATAATTCCTAGTAAAGGAGTCGATCTTCAAGGAGTAACAGAAGAATACGAGGATTAAATGAGGTCGACAATGGTGAATCTAGTTTTGAAATTAAAGAGGTCAAAGCCATGGTAAAAGGACTTTCTCATCAGTTTGCCTCATTTTTAAGTGTTAATCCAATTGCAACACAAGCTTATAATCAATTTGAACAAGATTTTTATCATGGCCAAGTCAAGTCCATTAACATGCTGAAAAGACAGCCTGCCTATAATTCATATTCCAACAACTACAATCCAGGATAGAGAGATCACCCCAACTTTTCATGGTTATAAATTTTTTAGCAAAATGAGACAACAACTCAAGTTCCTCAACTTCCTCAGTATACCTTTAGGCAGTTTAACCAGAACTTTTCAAAACTTAAACCATAGGAATAAGAAATTCAAAAGCTATCAAAATTCATAGAGGATGCTATGACAGAATTGAAGAATGAGGTCAGGACCACCCAGAATTCTCAAGCGCAATATATGTCTAACCTTAAGAGGATGATTAGACAGTTAACTTCATCAGTTCAGAATATAGATGTGACCATAAAAAAAGGAAAATTCCCAAGTTAACCAGTTCCTAATCCCAAAAGAGTACATGAAGTTGAGTTAAGTTCAAGCTATCAGAGTGAAGAAACAAAATCTATTATGACTTTGAGAAGAGAAAAATTATTTGATAATAAGGTGGAGGTTTTAATAACAAATACGTTTGAACCTACTTCTTCCTATCTAGTTCTATTACAAGACTCATCACTAAATGATCCAGAAGAAAGCAGCCCACCACCTTACATTCCTAAGGCTCTTTTTCCTCAAAGATTAACAAAGGTAAAGAAAAGGACTTCAACAGGTGAGATTATGGAAATCTTCAAATGGGTAAGTATAAACATCCATTTACTTGATGCTATTAAATAAGTTCCTTCGTATGCAAAGTTTTTAAATGATTTATACACTAAAAAGAGAAATTTGCATGTTACCAAGAAGGCATTTCTAACTTAACAAACTAGTAATTTACTTTAATGTAAAATGCCACCAAAATTTAAAGATCTAGGATCTCCTACTATCTCATGTGTTATAGGAAACTAACTATTTGATAAAGCATTATTAATGTTAATCTCTTGCCATATTCTGTTTACATGCAAGTTGGGCTAGGTGAATTAAAATCAACCTCTATTATTTTGCAACTTGCTGACAAGTCAATGAAAATACCTCGTGCTATTGTAGAGGATGTGTTGAATACAGATTGATAAATTTTATTATCCTATTGATTTTATTGTTATTGATACTCAGTCTGTGCATGATTCTAAGAAATACACCTCCGGTTATTTTAGGATGTTCATTCTTAGCTACGGCTGATGCTCTTATTAATTGCAAGATTGGAAACATGCAATTATCTTTTAGTAACATGACTATGGAATTAAATATTTTTAATGTTCCCCAGCAAGCGTAAGAAGATGTTAAAGTTGTTGAAATAGATATGATAGAAACACAAGTCAATGATTCATTTATTTCTAACCACAATGATCTATTAAAGACATGCTTAACTCACTTTGGTTTATCTTTTGATGTTGATAGTACTATTTTTGAAGCTAATGCTTTACTTGATTTTTCCTTTTTCATTAGTCTAACTAAATGGAAGGAAAAGATTGATCCATTTCCTCCTGAAAAGAAAATTGAACCATTCTAATTAGAGCTACTTCCCAAAGAAATGCAACATAGATCATATTCTGACATAACAAGGATAGTAAGATCTGAAGTATTTAAATTGTTAGAATTTTATAGTATTTTAGATAACTCTCAAATAAGCTTAGAACAGATGAGACCAAAGAGGTATCATTATCATCGTCCCTTTATAGATAAAATATTTCAATACTTGACTAATCATGTTTTTGATTATTTTCTTTATAATTGCTTTGATTATCGCCAAATTCTTATTGACCCTGGTTGATTTGTTGTTTACATTAATTAGTTAGTTTTTTACATTAATTAGTTAGTTTAGTATGATTTTATGAATTTTGCTTCATTTTATTTTATTCTTTATATTTATTCTAAGTTTTCTTTGGATTTTTTTTTTCTCTAGAATATTTTACAGGTGCTCTTTCCACCTTATTTTCTCATTTTTATCATTCCTCTATATCTTGTGCATCTGCATGGATGAGTGAATATTAAAAACATTGAGGACAATGTTTAGAATAGGTTGGGGATAAGGTGTCAAAAAAATTAATTAAAAAATAAAACTTTAAGGTATTTTGTGTGATCTTTAAACATTGAATGACATAAAACTTTTCAATTTTAGTATTTGTATTATCTATGACTTTGAGTTATATTACACTATGTTTGTTATTTTGTAGGTAGATGTTGATGACAAGTGCTAATTAAGAGATTTGATGGGTAAAATTGATTGAGTTATTTGAAGGAAAGTATATGCTATAATAAGTTCTAAATGAGTTTTTAAGCCCATTTTTTTTCTTAGAAAAGTGACCCTCATTGCCCATTTTTCATTTATGTAGCTTAGTAGTTTACTATTTTATACATGATCTCTATATTTTTCTTTAAGTCGACCATTGATTAAATTAAAAAAAAAATTTATGTTGTTATATCTGAAGTCCATTAAACTAATAGATATGGAAATTTAGATTCCTAAAAAATAACAAAAATGCTATTTTTGATCCGTTTAAGTCTTTTTTAGCCACACCTATTGTGATTTGTCTATAGTTAACCCTTTTGAGCCTATGAAAAAATATATACAAACCTTTTTCTTTGTTAACTTATCATCTTATTCCACTTCAATTTAGAAAATTATCCTATTTTATGTTTTCCACCATCCTTTCATGTTTGAGAAAGTAGGGATCCTTAATTTATTCAGCAAAGTGGTGCAATAAAAAAAAAGTTAAAAAAAATAAAAATGTGCAATTGAAAAAAAAATGCATAAGTAAAGTATAAAAAAAAAAAGTAATGTGAAAAGCACCTTAATTAAAGAGAAAAAAGAAAGAAGATCTTTATTTTTCTCAAGCATATATTTTATTTATCCTAATGTCCCTTCTTCTTTAGTCATATTCCTAGCCTATGTTATGTCATAGTAAAAGTTTTTTTTAATTTTGGGGAACTATATTCTGAAGTAAAAGCTAATAGTATGGACTAAAAGATGTCATGATACATAGAAATAAATAAAATAATATTATTGTTTGACTGGCAATCTATTTGACTTGAGATCATGTTTTTTTTTTATTATTAAGCTATGAATGTTATTCTTTTATCTTGATGAGAGTGTGCGATATTATTTTTCCTATTATTTTCTCCCAACTTATGATTATTTGGAGTGATTATTTTTACTGAGTTATTTTCTTTTGAGAGTGTCACTCTTATCTTGTGATGTTTTGGGGTTTACATGTTATTCTTGAAAGTGACTGAACTAATGTAGCTTTGATGATTAATCATTTTGCATGAGTTTTCTTAACTAATTCATGTGATGTGGAAGTGATATCTCTTTAGGTTGAAGATAATGCTTATACTTTTGTCTGATTATTGTTATTAATCTAATTGAAAAAATGAATGCAAGTGCTTTCAGACAAAAAAAAAGTCTTTTTTTTTTTATCTTCAGATTAATTTTGATGATGTTTATGAGTATCATCGCTGGAAACTCTCATGAGACTATAACTCATTCACTAGAGCCACTTAATGGTTTAAAAACTTGTTGCATATGCTAAATGAAATCGTGATTACCTACAAAAGTAGTCTAGTTAGATTTAATATTATTTCTTTATTTTTTTTTTCAAATTTTTAGTTTCGTTCGAACACTAGCAAAATTTAAGTTTGGGGATATTTAATGAACATAATTATTTACATATTTTATCTTTTATTATATTTTTACTAGTTATTTTTAATTAATTAAATTATTTTATTGAACAGGATCATAAATTGATGATTGAGAACAAACTATATTTAAATAAATCAAATTAGAAAAAAATAAATAAAAATTATTTGGATTTATTATTAGTTGGCTTGTGACTGAATTAAAAATTAGATTTATTGGCCAAAATTACTAGAACATCACGTGAAGAGCATGAGCTATAGTTCGATTTGAAACTAAAGTGGAAATCCAAGTGGTGAGCACATGTAAGGCCAATTCCGAAACAAATTCAAAGGCCAAGCCTTTCGGCTTTTAGGAAAACAAGGTCGCTGGCCATGCATTATTGGAAATAAACAAGTTACTTTGGCAATTGGACGTGCATTGGCTTATATTTAGAAAGCATGCATTAATGTAAGCCATGAATTAGAATTACAATCTTATAAGGATTCGGCCAACAATTGCATGGTCATGGGCATTATATAAGCAAAGACAAGAGCCGAATGGAGGAGGACAGAAACAGAGAGACGGACCAGTCTCCATCAAATGTTGGATTGCAAACTTTCAGAATAGTTACAATGGAAATTCCAGTTCAGCTCGCTCCAGCACAGATGCAACCCTCTCAAAAAAGGCAGGTTCCTTTTTCTTGATATCATCAAGTGTCCTTGACTCATGTTCATTTGCCTGCAGAGAACAAAAACAAATGCTATGCTAGTTGGTAGTTGGAAATTTAGAAAAACAATTTAAGAGCAAAATGAATACCATGCTTTCATCACGAGTACATTTGATAACTTCGAAGTCCCTTGGGTTTTAGCCTCGAGGGCAAGGCAATAAACAGAACCTCATCCACCGACTACAAGATGCTCTCGTTATCTATTTATTTCCTAAGATACTCGAATATGTTACTTGTTTGAATACGTTATTTGTTTGTTTGAATACGTTATTTGTTCTCTCTCTAGAAAGAATAAAATGCTTTATCCTGCCACTATGTTTGATACCTTAATCCAATCAAACATAAACTGATACCATGGCTCTAAGTTCTCTCAGTCACAATTAAAATATATAAAGTTATGGATAAAGCCATTGGACTATGGCTCTCTAACAAACTATTAGATAAAAGATCAAAGCAACTACCAGTGCAGAAAAGTTGTGACCAGACAAAATGATTGAAATCAATTAAACTTATATCCGAATTCAACAGGAAATATAATTGAGTAATATTACGACAAGCAAACATGCTTTTTAAAATCTATAGTAGCTGTTTAGAGTTAGTGAAGCTCCAAGATACCTCTTTAAATTTCAAAAGAACCAAGTTTGATACAGTTGCTGGCTTTGCTCGGTCCCACCTGAATTGAAAAAAAATAAATAAATAAAGATGAATAAACAAACAACAATGCCAGCCAATGTTACCATTAAAAGGACAACAATTTCGTTGAGACACATATTGCATAGCCATAAAATCATAGACAGCCAGTCACCCACTGTTTGGTTACACTGCGTCACTGAAATTTAAATGAGATCTTCAAATGTAATTACATTATTATAGCGGAGAAAACTATAATTATTAGAAATTTTAATAGGCATGTGAAAATTAGTACTTGAATTTTCATTGGAGCTAGACTACCGGGTTCCTAAGAGAAATAAATGAATTCCAAAGATTTTAGGCAAATCCAAAGAACGTTTTCCTGTACGGTCATCAACAAATATTGCTAGATCCCAATACACCCAATGCCAGATAGCTGCCAAGAAGCACAAGCCAGAAAACACAATATGTGGACTGACTTTCAGATGAGTTCATAAGTAGTCAAAAATCTGTCTCCTTTGTCTCATACGGTGAAGGTCCAATTTAGCACAAAATTAAACAATTTGCCAATAATCTATGATACTACCTACCTTATCTTAAGAAAGCCTGGACCATCAAGAAGCATAGCAACAAACTCCTTAAGAATGATACTGTTGATACTAGCTAGGTCATCTCAGTAGGTCAAGTGCAAAAGATGTCATCAGAAGAGTGAGAAAAATGTATCACCAAGGACTACACTCCTTAGTCTCTAGTAGACTAGTCTCTAGAAGACAGCTCTTGGGTCTTGGGACGTGAGTCCAGTAACAGCCCAGGCCCACCATGTAGATATTGTCCGCTTTGAGGCAAACAGTCTATCACGGTTTTGTTATTGGGCTTTGCAACCCAAAACGCGTCTATTTAGTTAGGAGAGCTCATGGCTTATAAATTGGTCTAAGAACTCTCTTGCTAGTAATATGGGACATTACATTCTTCACCCTTGAGGACCTCACGTACTCGTGAGGGTCATCGGAAAGAGAACACAACAATATCATATCATAAATGTAAACATAGCCATCCACACATGATAATGAGCTGGCTTTGATACCAATTGTAACAAACCAGGCTTACCAAGTAGATATTGTTTGTTTTGGGCACACAGTCTGTCATGGTTTTGTCGGTGGGCATTGCAACCAAAACACATCTATCTATTTAGGAGAGCCTACGGCTTGTAAAATAGTCTACGAATTTTCTCATTAGCAATGTAGGATGTTACAATCATTGTAACCCCTAGGCCAGCAAAGATTAAGGTAGCTAATAACAGCTTGACTAAATTACATATACGCCTAATTTGCCTGCTGTCTGACTCTTCATCGAATGCTTAACACGATGCAATTTGAATTCTTCGGTTGTATTCCCAAGTCCTTCACCTGTCACCACACCATGACAGCATTCACCTCACTTGTAACTGGCAATGTCTAGAATGATCAACTTCAACATTTTCTTTGAAGTTTCTGATCTAACCAAAGAAACCAGTAGACACACCTCATATTTGGGCCCAGAAGGATTTTAATATCTTCAACACATTTTGAAGAATAATTTTTAGTACCATAACCAGCCAGGGTCAAGACTCTTTCAGCCGAGGGGTATTGATGGATTTGACGTTACGGGCATTGACACATAAAATTAGTTTATCTTTAGAGGTTTAGGGATTTTAGTTGTTTTAGTTGGATTCTTCTTTAGCAGTGAATTAAAAATATCAAAAACCCTTGTGTGATTGTCTTCTATTGCTTTTTCTATATATCTATTTCCATCTATCCATTTCTTTTCCCTCATTTTCTCTTTCTATTTCACAAGTCCAACCAACTGGCTGGAGCAAGTCAGATTATTTTAGGCATGCTGGCTAGGAAGCCACCATCTTAGAAATCTTTTGACATCTGTACCATCGATTTTATGTTCTATTTTGATAAAATTTCAGGAGATCATTAGTAACCGGGATAATGTAACCCAAATCGATAATACTACAACAAGAGTTCAATGAGGTGATGGAAATTATATATTCTCCATCAAATATTACGTCCATATATAAAGAGAGACAAGACAGGCAACGACAAAACCTCAAATTATTAAGCACATAAGATCACAACATTACCTTCATCAATATATGTACATGGACCCTACAAACTATAAGATAGTCCAGAAGGCCAGAAAAGTTATCATATGTTCATAATTTGACCTTAAACGTACTCTATTCCTTAATTCTATCATAGAATTCTTAGCATTAATCTCTAAAACTGGAAACAGTTCAGAAAAAAGCTTAATCCCCTGAACTTTCTCTTATGCATTATTAACATTCACCATGCGCAAAAGATCTCGTTATCTATGATGAAAAGGAACAAATGTTACCTCACGAGCATTAGCTCGTTGACTGATCGCCACACCCCACGCCCCACATCTTTTGCAGAATGCTCCCTAGCACTTCGTCCACACCACAGTTCTTTTGCAACGTACATCACTTCCTCAACATCTACCTGTAAAAAATAAAAGACTAGTATGTAATAAGATATAACAAGCATTACAAATTCATTCAAAGCCAAACCACAACACAGAATCCAGGAAAATAAATATATGAAAAACTCTCATTGAAAATGAAACAAAGACATTAATGGTTCTATTGATTCCATAAACACAATTCAACTAGAGCAGAATCATTGCTAATAGTGAGTTTAAATTGTGCATTAATTTTTCTAGCTAAGTGGTAAAAAAAAGATTACAACAACCAAAGTATATGTACAATAAGATTAGGATTTTCAATCCATAGGAAAAAGAAAAGACAATCTAATTTCCAATTCCATTTAACAGCTCAAGCCACTATTCAGACACTCATTACATGAATGACATTAAGGTGAATGGTAAACAAGAGTACCCTTGTCTGCTAAACCTACTACATATTGCAAATGTGTTATGTAATAGGTTTCTATAGGACTTTTCAATTTGTTTTATGCACAAGGATGAATAATTCCAGAAAATCAAAATCTATTACCTACCATGCAGTAGCAAAGATTTTATGAACTGGTATCAAAGCCAAAACTTTTTATTTAAAAAAAAAAAAATCACAACCTTAAAAAGAAGAGGAAAAACAAAAAGGAAACACTTATTCAACCAGTAATGTCAGTTCTAGTGCTATTGACTTTCAAGTACAATTATAAAATAAGGAATTTTTTCAAGTACAAAATAAATGGATGAAATTTCAGCAAGAACATTAAAAATAAAAATAAAAATAAAAATATTTACTCCAAAGGCCCAGAAGCACAAGCACTGGATCAATAAATATAACACCTATCATCATAGTCAACCAAAAATTCTAAAGAGAGTAAAAAAGTGCCAAACATTTTACTTGGCAAATAGATGGAAAAAATAATCTCAAAACTACAATTTTCAGCTAATACAGGTGTTAAGGAATATTTTCATACCTGAACTTCCTTGGCTGTGCCATATAATGACTCCTCATGCTCAATAAGGCGTTGATGAAGCACACGGTAATGGTCAATATCCATATTTACTATAGGCTCAGTTTGAACTTGCAGTTCTGCCAGTTGTGTCACAACATAGGAGGCCATGACCATTCCAAATATTGCAGGAATGCTACCTAAAACAGGTATGATGCGAACCCTGAACCCAGGCACCATCTGTATACAAGACAAGAAGTATGAATGTGAATGCATTGCTTGTTATTTATATGTTTACAGATTTGGTAAATGAGTCTCATCATCCAAAAGCTGAATTATCAATATCAGTACTAACTAACAATAACAAAATAACTCAGAATAATAACTAAGCATCTTTACTTGATAATCCAAAGGGTTTTCATCTTCTCCACTGGGACCCTTGAATGGAAGCAGCTTTGCCTTAGGTTTTTCTAATGAGAAAACAACAGGAATACCACTTTCAATGCCATAATCTTTCCTCAAACGATGCCTTACCTGAAAAATAGCAATTCCATTAGGTACATAAAATGCCAGTTTTCTGAATGGGCGGAGAATCAGCTCATGTTTTTTTATTAGTTCCTTGATACCAATGACATTTATATTTATTATGAAGGAAAAATTAAAAGTTCACGATACTATTTGAAAATTATGAGCCAGCATAAGATTAAGAGTATCAGCTTCAGTTTTATTTATTTATTTTTTTCTTTGGGTGTTTTTTTCTTCACTGATATAGAAAAGAAATTGTAGACTTCTATTAATAATTGGTGATATACAAAACAGAGAAATTATGCTAGAAGAACTAGGGGCTATATGAGAATTATGAGCCAGCATAAGATTAAGAGTATCAGCTCTAATTTTTTTACTTTTTTTTTTTCCCCTCCTCGGTATACAAAAGAAATTGTAGACTTCTATTTAACAACGGTGATATACAAAAAACAGAAAAATTATGCTAGAAGAATTAGGGATATCAACAAATTATAACTCCACATACTCTTGATGCACCTCCAAGTTTCATGCATATCCTTGGTGCAATGGTAATAAAAAAAAATGAAAATAAAAATGAAATTAGTGCTATCTGATTAAAAAGGGAAAAGAGAATCATGATATAACATTTATATAGCAAATTCATGCATGTAGGCCAAGGAAGGTTGACTCCAAAACCACTGATGGAATATTGTTGAAGAAGTTGCGGTTAACCCAGGTATCTCTGTACTTACACTTCTATTTGCAAATGAAGCTCAATTGCCAATACCAATACCAATGAATTGTAGCTAAGAACATGCAATGAAATTTCTAACAATATAAAACAGTTCCGTAACTTCACAAAATTTAGAAACATGAAAATTCTTATGTTTGATGAGAATTTCCAATTCATACAAGCTTTTCTATCCAAAAAGAGTTAGGAAGGCTTCAGAAAAGAAAGATAGAAGAAGAAAATAGAACAGATGAAGCTTCAAAGGATATTTTGCCACTGGAACAACAAGGATGATTGAGAGTACACTATCTCATTTAGGTCATTGATTAACAATACAGGCAACTGAGATTTGCAACAGAAAAGCAAGTCTTTTAAGAAACTTGTTCATAACAGTAGAATTGTTGTTTCTTGGTCACATCATTTAGTAAAATAGAGATGTTCATAACATTCCAGCATCCCTTTTAAATAAAAAATTCACCAAATGTCTTCTTTCTTCAAATTGTCCTGATTTTATACATATCTAGTAAGTTTACAATAAGGGAATCACTTGCGTTGTTAAAGTAAAGGATAAGCTAAAAGATTATAAAACACAGATTTCAATGCAATATAAGACAAATCACACTACATATTTTTTGTCTTTTAGCCTATCCCTTACTTTAATAAAGTGAAGGATTCCCTAATTATAAAATTACTCTCTTTCTCTCTCTCTCTATATATATATATATACATATATATTTTGTCCTATAATATTACAGATGGACCACCTTTACATACATCATTCATGCTTATGAAAACAATTAATTTATTCCATAATATATTTATATTCACCATACGGCAAAAAGGCATCAGGTTGCAGCATCCTTAATTCATAATTGAATTTCCTAGGCAACACAGCTGTACAACTAAAAAGACAAGCATTTAATCCTCTGCTAAGCACTTAAAGAGATGCAAATAGAAACCAGCAAGACACATTACAGCTCGGGATAATGGGTCATTTGTTGACTCTCTTAAATCAGCCACACGGATTCTTGTTGGGTCAGCTCTAGCTCCAGCTCCTGTTGCACACAGAACCTTTAAACCCCTCCGTACACATGCAGCAAGAAGTGCAACCTACTATAGATAAAATATCACAATTTACAATGTGAACATCACAATTTAAACATAACCATGTTAATAGCTCTTAATTACAAAAGTATAGGATCAGAATAAAAGACCCAATAGTAATTTCAATATCAAACTGCAAATAAACATCCTCGGTGCATGGCTGACTGTAATTATAAGCTTGTTCTTGCAAACCTACAATCATCTTACCCTAAGATCGAATAACTGAATCTAAAGTTGATTCAAGATTCAAAACAAAAAATTTCATAGTCCAATAAGACTCTTATACTATGTGGGATAGATATTAATCCCAAAAGCCTAAGCTTTTAGGAAAGTTCCCAACAATGGAATTCAAAATCTAACAAGATATCCCATTAAGAAGCAGTCTGCTAAATCTAAAACAAAAACATATCTCAACGCAAGTTTTTAAGATAATATGATTTGATTTATTTCTTTGCTAAACACTTCTCCAATGACATTTTCATCAAATTAGAAAAACTTGAAATTTCTCATTTTCATTCGGCCATGCATACAATATCAAAAAATCAAAAAGAAAGATCACCTTTAACCAAACACGAGAACTATTAAAAAGAAGACCATGTATGAAAATATAGTAAATATCTAGCATTGAAGAAATAATTCTGACAGTGATCATCATTAGTTATAAACTTTAACCACTCATTTAAGCAATAAAAGTTACCTTTGTATCAATGTTATCAATGCAATCCAAAACAAAATCAGGGTGGCCAGACAAAATTTCGTCTTCTGATGATGCATCATATAATAGCACTTTTGCATCTATGTGGCATTCTGGGAAGATTGAAGAGAAATGCTTCTTGAGGCACAAGGCTTTAGGAGTACCAACATCTGCTCGTGTTGCGACTGCATGGCGATTAAGTGATGAAACCGATACCTTCTCAAATAAAGAACAAAATTATAAGTACCTTTGGTAGAAATACATATAAATTGTATACAACTGAGACCTCTCTTGAATGTCTCTTTTTATTTCTCTTACTTTTTCCTTTCTCCTGGAAAAACAAAGGGGCGGGTTTGGGGTGGGGGGGAGGGGGGGTTGAATAAAGGTAAAGCAAAATTATTATCCTTTTTTTGCTAGCAATAACTGCCATGTATTATTACCAGTACGATTGAGAGGCTACAATGGCCAAAGGCAACAACAAAAGTTACAATAACAATAATTAAAACCTGAAAAAATAATACCATATATTTAGTAGAAAAATCATTGAATTCAAATCAATAGCAAAATGTTACTATCCAATATGTTCATGGTACATAACATAAACTTAGACACATGGTGCCAGGTACAGCTAAATGTAAAGAAACTGGATTGAACTGCACTGTCATATCGATATTAAGAATGACATAGCATCCGAAGAAAGAAAGAATTTTTTCAATGAGGAGTGGCATCTGATGGCTACACAAGTATCTACTATATTGTTAACCAAGGCATACTCCTAGATGAAGACAATTATCTAATATATTGGTAACCAAGCCATATATTCAAGCAAATGCCAGCGACAATGCACTAAAAGCATTCAAATGAACTCATGCAGCTTTGATGGCAGATCAAATAGAATAACCCTGAACTCCAAAGTTACACTTAACGCCTTTATTTTGGAAAACACATGAAAAATATTTATTCTCCCGACATGTCTATTTCTAATTTCAGAACATAACTGCTCTAATACAAACAATGAAACATAATGTTGTATTGCCAGGTAGGCTAGTTATTTCTGACACATGTATTTCCTTTTTCTATGACAAGAAACTAGAAACTCATAAATGTATGGCTTCCTTAATTCTTTGATGGCAGAAAAAAAGTACCAAAACAGGCAAAAACAAGTGCCCGGGGGT
Organism: Murraya koenigii; assembly: GCA_025617385.1. Classification (NCBI taxonomy): domain Eukaryota; kingdom Viridiplantae; phylum Streptophyta; class Magnoliopsida; order Sapindales; family Rutaceae; genus Murraya; species Murraya koenigii. Next base: position 15,915,193 of record CM046812.1, read on the forward strand.
GGTTGGGAAGAATCTAACAATGGCTTCCTAATTTTCTAGAATAAGAAAGAAGAATCTTGAATTCATAAGCGAAACAAGAAACTAAATATGGCTCCACAAAGTTAGACTTGTTCTTTCCAGCTATTAGAAATCAATACCAAAAGTGGAGCAAGAAACTAAACATGGTTTAACAAAAAAATGAAACTTGTTCTTTCCAGCTACATCCAAATCTTTCATCCCAACCATAGAACCCAAAAAACAGCAAGCACACAGCAGTCAAACAAAATCCAGCACATTTCTACCTCTTCCCCAAGGCACAAAAATTCTAATCAAGTGAAGAAACTTAAAATGGAGAAGCAACCTAGTAAAAACCAAAAGTTGAAGAATCTATACCACAAATTTGAATATTTACAACAATAAAAAGACACAAATGATAAAGTTCTCCATATCCTTCTTACATATCTCAAACCAATAAAGGCAAACAAGTGCTAGGAAGTATTAAGTTTTCCATAAGCTATAGTTAGCTAAAATTTGAACTTTGCAATACAGCAGGTGAGAAAATGGCTATTCAATGTCAAGTATTTTTAATACTCAAGGCTGGATGTCATTAAATGATTAATGGAAAATTTATTGCATTAGAAAGCAAAGTTGCATGTCAGATTAAAAAGTTGATTCTTCAACAAAACTTGAATATATTTATTAAAGGTGTCGTGAGCGAAAACCTCTAGGAATCAAATGAGGCAAAAGACTAAGAAAACAAAGCAAGATATTAAAAGCTATTGTATAGAATTGCATGCTAACCTGATCAAAATCGACAAGGAGGAGCCTACCAACTCCTGATCTCAAGAGCATGGCAGAAGCATGACTCCCAACCCCTCCAAGACCAATGACAACAACATAAGATCCAGTCACTTTCTGCTGAGACTCAAGGCCAAAGAACTGAATATTCCTAGTAACAATAAATAAATAATAATATGAAAAACTCACTTAAATGCTGAAAAATTAGCTTTATAGGAAAATTAAAACAATAATAAATTAGCAAGGGAAAATAATGGCACCTGGTCAATTGTTCAGCAACTACTTCATCTTTTAAAAGATCTAAAGCACGCATCCCATTATGTTTCATGCAATTGGGTACATTTTTGGAGTGTGACCTCGCTATATTTCTTCAAATAACAAAAGAAAAAAAAAAAAGAATAGTCACAAATGGGTTTCCAATTTTGATTCAGAGAGCTTGTAATTAACATTTACCAAAGCTTCCATCATCTTAAAAATCAATAAAATACATTTGTTTCATAAAATATATATCCTAAAATATAATTTTTAAATTGATTTTCAAGGGTAACTTATATACTTACCTTGAAAGAAGCTTATAAAGAAAGATGGTAGAAAGAGAGCCCAAAACAGCTCCAGTTCCCAACAACGCTAAGCTCTTGAGTTTCTGTGTCTCCGCCATTTTTGCTGCCGTCAGCTTTCGCAAGTCACAACTTCAATTGTATTTCGCGGCGGTTTTTGCCTCGTAAGTTCTAACGATAATTACGTTTGGTCCCTCAAATGTTTTGTATTTTCTGTATTTACCTGTCAAACTTTAAAATTTGTACAATTTGGCCCATCATATTGGCCTCTCAAAAACTCAAAATTTATAGTTTCTCAATCACAACTAAAGTATTAGTTTCGCCGCCGTTTGCACTATTGCATTAATAGGCCGACCATTGCAAGTATTGTGGTATGTATAATGGTGTAGATGTTTTCCACCAAGTTATTATTATTATTTTTTCTACTTTCATATTAATTTTATTAATTTTTTAATAAATAATTCGGTACAAAAAGATTTTTTTAGAGTGGATGTGTTATAGTATTATCACGATATTTTCCTGCTCCTTATAAATCCAAGGGATTATAGGATAAGTCCAAAGGATTGTGGATTATTTAATACCAGTTAGCAATTAGAGCCTTATTCTTTTTGGTTGGATAGAGCATGAGAGCAAATTTTATTCTTCTTATACCGACCTATCAATTACTTGTTAAGCCAAAAATGAAGATTTGTATTTAATGATTAATTCATTTTTGTTACATGAAGCTGATATATCATGAGAAAAAATGAGGGTTTTCTTTTTCTTTGTTTATCTATTTAATTTTGATGAAACAAAAAGGTTAGTTTTGATATTACATGAAAAAGTAGCAAGGCCTTTACGATTTCAGCTTTCTTACAAGGCAACAATTGGGAGCTCAGAGCTGTTTCTTGATGGAGATTTATAGCCATTTCCTTATGAAGCTGGTGATGCATTTTAACACTAATCCTTCTTGGTTATTGTTTGTTCCTTTCTTAAGGAAAAACTAAGGATCTTGCCTAGTTTCATTGATCCAACATGCGTGTAACACTTTGCTAGCACACTCATATAAGCTTCATTTAAATTAAGGCAAAACTAAGGATCTTGCCTAGTTTCATTGATCCGCCGTGCGTGTAACACTTTGCCAGCACACTCATATCAGCTTCATTTAAATTACATGATCAAAACAGCTAAAGTGGAATCATATCTCATAACCAAAGCAAAAAAAACTAGACCACCAGAATATACTAACTAATCATATATCAGCCAAGATCTGTCCAGATATGTCTAAACTCTTGTGAACAAGTGTTCTTAAACTTACATGGTGCCACATAGAAATTGACTTGAAACTATAACATCTGAGTTTCCAACAAGCTATAAGAGAAAAGAAACCGATGAAATAATGTGAAATAAAACCAGAAAGAGTAACTTACAACACAGATACTATGTTCTTTACAGAAAGTACAAAAATAAATACAAGAAATCTACCTGTTCAAATTTTACTGTCTCCAATCATCTCCAGTTAGTCATCCTACTTGCAAATGGCTGGCAACAACACTGTGACAAATTTGTACACTTGATGCTCACCAGCAAGTAGCAATTTACTTCTTAAATTACTCGCTTCCACTACCCAAGAATTCAAGACCCTCAGTTCGCATATTCATGATAGTGCGAAACACCTCCCACAGTTGACGTTCAAGTGGATCCAACTCGTTCTTCAACGCTTCACAAACCAGTGTTAACTCCTGAATTCCACGTTCGAGTTCAATTTTTTGCTCCTCCGGTAGCGGAAACTGAGCCACATCCAACAAGTCTGTCAATTGCCGAGCACATTTGTCAATCAAATAAATTTCATATAGCAGCCCACTAGAATTTCTTCGCTCTCGCTTCTTAGATTCCTCTATAATGCGCTCATGGAGTGATAAGAGTGGAACACTCCATGAGAATTGACGCGGGATTGAAAAATGTACATTTAAGCCTCTATCCTGACAAGGGATTGCAGCAACAAGAGTCCACAATACAAACAAGAGTAGGGAACTCATTGCAAACACAAGGACCACAAGCCCATTTGTAGCTGCAATCTCATTTCCACGAGGCGGTGCCAAATTGTTAGCAATTGACTGGAGTTGCTTAGCGGCTGACCAAGATCGAGAAACACTCCATGAGAGAGAACGAGAATGCCCTGGTAGGCGATGATGGTGATCTTTACTGGTATTATGGCGACCAAACGACCGATTTCTTTGTGAAAATATTGACCCAGAATCCTTCTCATCAAGCATTGTGAAAGCCAAATCTATCAAAGCTTTTCTTGCTCGACGGGACTGACCTGCACTGATTGTCCTCTTCTGAGAATCCAAGGCACATTGGACAATCTCCAAATGCTTTTGCCACAATCGAATCTTTTCGATTCCATCACGAGTTGCATTAAATATATCAAGTGCCTTCAAACTTCTTTCAAAAAATTCAGCAACAAATCGATCCAATGGTGGTTTCGACACTAATGCTCTGTCTTTCAACAAAATAGCCCTGAATTCCTCCTGGCAGCAAACAAATGCATATAAAAGCTTTTGTATCCATGCAATAGAGAGCAGTTCATCATCAGCAACAGCTGATAGGGCATTAAAATGGTCTGCAATCTGTCTATGGAAGGATTCAAGCTCCAACTCCTCAGCATTGGAATCATGATGCCCTTCTAAGGAATGAACCTGTTCGCACCTAGTGCTCAAACTAGTACTCCAAATTGAGCGACCAAATGAGTGAAATGGTGAGGAAGAACCCTGATTGTCCGTAGACGGCATTGTGACAATTCTCTGATAGACCTCTTAACAATACTCCAAGGATTCACAAAGGCTACCTGAAGTTTTAGAAAATACATCAAATCCTAAATATGAATACAGTTTAAACTCACATTGAACTCAATCAAAGATCAAAAGCCAAATATTCCCAAAACCTGTACTTAAAATATCATAACATTTTTTTAGAGAACCAATTGATCTTACGAGAATCTCAAGAGTTTTAAACAACCATCTACAAATACAATTAAGAAAATCCAAAAATTTCAAAATAAAAAACCCACCTAGAAATTCAACAAATAAAAAATATGAGAACCACAGATAGAATATCATCCGAATTTTCAAGCAAACCACCTAAACCAACAAAATTGTCAATATCCAGATTCCAGAACTTGTTCCATGCAAAAAGGGTAATCAAACCATTGAGCTGAGAAAAGAAACAAAACGCTATTGATACTGAGAATTAAATCTAGGCATAACTTATTTATATGCATTGAAACAAAAAGCTTAGAAGTAAAGATTTAACATTACATACAAAGGCAGAGCAGATATAGAGAGAGAAAAAATTCAAGTAAAAATGGTGGATCTCGAATTGAGAAACCCCAGCTGTGGACTCGATAGCCCCTCGCCTTGGTAAGAGACTAAGACAGGTAGACGGTAGACCCACAACACACGTCACAAAGTTAAAACACGCCTTAAAATATTTCAAATGAAAAAAGAAAAAATAAAAAGAAATTCCATTGTTTGAGAGTTTTGGTTTTGCTAAGCTGGCGTTTTTATTTACCTTATTTATGAATTTTCCTTATTATCCAAATGTATAAGCCAAACCCCACATTTAAAGCAATATAATTAAATTTTTTTGGATTTTGATCCGCATTGAATTTGCTTATTATTTAAAAAAAATTCTCCGTAGTTATTGAATAAGAATATTTTAATTCTTTAAATTTTAAAAATTATTTTTAAAAGAGTATGATCGATAGTCATTAAATAAAAGTATATTAATTCGTAATCATGCCTAAATGGAAATACATGTGTGGCACAAATTCGTTTAACAAACCATTATATTATTATTGTTACTAGCTAATGTGACATGGATTTTTTTTATATATATACTAGTAAATTTATTTTCAATAATCGTAAATCATAAGAGATAGCACCTCAATCCAATGTCTCAACATAAGGGTTATTCTATCATGCCGTAATTAAAATTACGTTATTAATGCCGCAATAAATATGAATTATTAGATTTAAATGAAAAATTATACTATTAATTCTAAATAAATAAGTAACTAGTTACCTAAGTAATAAGTAATTATCTTTTTTTGTTCAGGTTGCAAATTATATTTATTAGTCTTATGTGTGATTTACAAAAATTAATTTACTTTTGACAAGTTTTTTATTCACAAGTTTAACATAATATTTATAAGTTTTTGTTTTGTTTATAATTTTCAATACTAATTTAAAACTCCAACATTAATTTACCACTATTTATTTCAATTTTACTAGTTTTATGTGTGATTTTGTAATAGCATTCTCATTTTATTTTACATTTAATGTAAATAAGTTTTATGTAATTTTTCTAAGTTTTTTTTTAAAATAATTCTGAAGACTAATTTATCACTCTAACATTAATTTACCTTTTATTCATTCAATCTACCAATCTTATATGTGGTTTTGTAAATTTTTTGTTTCATTCAATTTACAAGTTTTACATTATTTTTTTAGTTTTAAATTTTTTTTTTTACAGTTTCGAAGATCAATTTACCACTCCAATATTAATTTATCATTTCTTACTTCAATTTACTAGTCATATATGTGGTTTGTAAATTTTTGTTAAGATCAAGTGCTTATCTCTAGGCCAAAAGCTACAGCTGATAGCTAAAGTACAACTTTATTTTCTTATACTGTAGAAGTGCAGAGCCCCACACTAAGCAGCGGGTGGACACGAGGGGCTACACCATGGAAGGTGCCAATGGGCCAAGCAGTTACGCCTTAGGTAACTACTACCTTAATGGAATTACACAGAATGATGTTGCACCCACAAGCATACAGAAGGATGCTACCCATAAACCTAACAATACCCCCCAAGAATTGCTCCTGAGGCAGCTCAAACCATGACCTCACTATGATACCATATGTGATACTAATTATGCAACCCAAGAGGGGAGTCATTAGGTTTTTAAAAATTTTAACACTTAAAACTAAAATTAATTCAAACAAACCAAGCAAAATCGAAATGTTCAATTCAAAGTGCAATAATAAATAAAAAGAATCAAGGATAGAGAAATACAAATACACGATTTTTACTTGATTTGGTCAACCATGCCTACATCCATGTCTTCAAGCTCACCGGACTTGAGAATTTCACTAAGTACACCTCCAAAGCTTCAAAAACACTTATACTTGACTTTTAAAGTGTCAATAGACTTTTACAACTACAACAACTCAACTTGATTTTACAATTAGGTTTACAAAATGATTTCCCTCACATAATGTGTTTGATTACAAATAAATGATCAAAGTGTAATTCAATTAATTAATAACAAGTTTAAAACTCAATGAAGTATTGTATACTCAGTAGCAAGCTTAAATACAACTGTTGATATCAGTCTTGTTTAAATCTAATTGAGTCTTTTTATAGATGAACCTGAAAACTAATCGTTATTAACTTTTTGAGTATTAACGGATTGTCATTAACTTGCTGTTCGATAGCCATTTTGAATAGAGCAAATTACCGTTAGACCAAATTTCAATTAGTTGTATAGTCGATTACCCATTGTTGGTTAGCGGTTAGCAGCTATCTTCTAGAAACTAGACTTTAATTTTGCTCGATAATGGTTAGCCGTTTTGCATGTTATCGGTTAGCCGTTTGCTTCTAGAGACCATACTTCAATTCTGCTACGATTAGCTGTTTTCTTTCTTACCAGTTAACCGATAGTTTCCAGAGAGTTCTGTAATCTTACTTCAAGTTAACGGTTAACTTTTTTTAATGAACAGGAAACCATTTTCATCCATAAACTTAATCTTTGTTAAAAAATATTTTTGGCTTTAAGAGTTTTAATCCAATTTAAAAGCTTCTTTTTAAAATCTATTCAAAGTGTTTGTTATTATTAAAATCATTATGTATCGAAAATTTGTTTTACAAACTGTTTAAAAGTATGGTTTCAAATTTTCATGCTAAATGGGTTTTAAAATAATTTTTGTAAAAATTGATTTATATAGGAAGAGTATACACTCAAGGGGAGCTAATTTGTAAAAGGAGTTTCAAATTTTTAAAAACAAATTTTAGTTTGTTTGTCATCATAAAAAAATGAGAAAGTGTTAACATATATATTTTTATAATAATGATTTTGATGATAACAGACATATTTTGAATTAATTTTAAAAGAAGTTTTTAAATTGGGTTAAATTGTCAAAGTTGAAAATTTTTTTAACAAAGAATAAGTTTGCACACATTTTTTTAAACAATGGTGGTTGTGCCTCTATATATATTTTAAATGTGTATACAAGTGTATATATATATTTTAATAAAATCATAAAACCATCAAATTTTCTTGAAATTAATTTTAAAAATTTAATGTTACAACAATTATGACATCATCAACAACAAAAAAAAATCATAATAAAAAAGTTCACAAAAACGACGTAATGATTCTGTTTTTTTCATTTTTTATATACTATTAATTTATTTTCAAAGTAAAGGCGGTAAATAAAATCACTTTCCTTAAGTCTCAATATCATCATAGAAGAGATGAAAAGGAAAAAAAAAAAAATACACTGTCTCTTACCTTCAATTTCCAAACCTTAATTTATCTCTCAATTATCTAAAATGCAAAGCCAAGATCAGCCTAATCCGAACCCAAATCTGCTGGTAGCGGGCTGTACAATTGTCGATCGCAATCCAGATTGTTAGGAATATAGAGATGGCATCTAGATCATTGTCTCTTTGCTTTTATTTACAAGTTCTGTTTGATACCAACAAGTGGTTCTTGTACGATGTAGGAGTTTATAATAGTGATGACGATGATGACAATAATGTGAGTTTCAATTTATATATATATTTTTTGTTTTCATTTCATCTTTAATTTTTTAACGTGCTTTTGTTGCTCTGAAGATACAGCAAAATTAACTCCGACACCTCTTGGTCCCGAGCTAGGATCCGATAATTCGATCAATTTCGCTCTCATTTTCTATGAAAAGGGTAGACAAAGAGTAGGAACAGATTCAAGCTGGGCTTTTTAATTTTAAATATTTGTAACTACATGCAGGGAATGAGAAATTTCTTGAATGAAACAGCTATGATGATAAACCGAACACAATCTAATGTAATTCTTTTTTTTTACCCTTTCTTCTTTTTTTTCCTCATTTCTCTGCATGCATGCTAATTTGTGTGGAAAATTGAGGAAATAAAGATATTCGGTTCAGAATTATCTAGCTCCAATGGAAACAATGAGAAAAATCAACTTCATATCCTAATGCAACAACCCATATTCTTGTTCCAAAAGGTATATATAAAACCATTTATCAGTTGAGTCCTTGTTATTTCTTATGTTTTAAGTTTGATTTTTTTGCTGCAAAAGAAACTCACAAACAAAAGATTTTAGAAATACCTCACAGTACATGTATATATTATGAAGTCACTATAAATTATTATTTGAGAGAACATCAATTGAACTAATTGTTTTTATGCGATTGATGATGTTCAAATCTTCCCCAAATTAAAGGAACTGTCATTAACTGGAATTACACATTATGGTGTCATATTTATAGAATTAAGTCACTTTCACGACATAAGCAATATAATTTCCTCAAAAAACTTATTTTTTACTGAAACGTAAAACAAAATTATCATATTGAACAAAAAATAAAAAAAGAATAAGTCATTCACCATAATCATAATATAATCAAAATCAGTCAGTAAAATCTAATCTATTAATTGGCACGTACATATCAAGTTGATTGATCATCGGCCCATCGGCTCCTTAATTGTTCATCTTGCAAAAGCCTATTAATCTTAACAACAGAAATGAAACCACCCTCATTACTAACCAACTAAAAGAATAAAATAAATAAGACAAAGTTGGCTTTTACTACTACTTTATATCAGCAAGTCATATGACCAAATCGACCAATTTCAAAGGCTTACCGTACAAGTCCAGTTTATTGACTTCCCAGATGAAATAAAAGAACAACATTAGAAAATATTTTAGTACGTCCTTGACTTTCCTCTTGCTCAAAAATATACAAGAAAAGTAAATTCCTATTGAACAAATAAGTGACTGAAAGAAGCATGATTGGAAATATCAAGATAGATGATCGCTAAATTGCATAACACAAAATGTTTCTTCCACCAACACCCAAGTAATTGACACAACAAGAGATAAGAGCGACCTTTTTAATTTGCCAAGCAATTAGGAATTAGAAATTGCTTCTAATTATTTTTATGTAAAACTATAAGTATAATTGTAACAACTAATAACAACTAATAGAAACTATGAAACATAACAAAAAAAAAAAAAGAGCAAGAAAGAGATGGTTAAAGAGAGCGTACTCTTATGTTAGAATTATAGTGACCTGAAATTGGAATGAATTGAATTGGAATAAGCTAAGATCTGAATGAGCTGAGATTAAAATTAATAATAGAAATCAGAATAAATTGTTTACTTAAAATGTAAAAATCAAAATCAAAATTATATTCATTTCTATTAATATGTTTATTTTATCTTGGAATCAATTGAATTGTCATATTTTACTAAAATAATCTTTTATTAATTATTATCTTTTGGTATTAATAATAATTATAATATTAATAATAACATTATAAATAAACAATAGTAATAATTAATAAAAACAATGACATTAATAAATACTAATAACAACAATAATAATAATAAAATTTGAAAATAACAGCATAAATAAACAAGTAATATTAATAAATAATTAAAATAGTAATTAATAATAATAATAAAATTAATAAATTTTAATAATAATAATAATAATAATAATAATTAAAAAGAAATAAATAATAATAATAATAATTGCATTAATATACAGTAAATCATAATTAGAGCTATAAATCGGAATCAAAGGAAGCTGATGACAGAATTGGAGCTAGGAATCGAAGATAGGGCTATGCAATGGAGGCGGATGACGATGGGTTGACAATGAGACGGCAACAATAGGATGCAGTGTGACAAGTGGCAGAAGTGACGACCAACGTAGATGACCTTTGATTAGAGAGAGAGAGAGAGAGAGCTACTCTGCAGATGAGGGGAGAGAGAGAGAGAGAGGGAGATCGATTGTTATTTTTAATGGAGGACAAAATAGGAATTATGAAATTTGTTAAGGGGTAAAATCGTCATTACATGAAATGAAATTCTGATTCCCAACCCCTTCCCATAATCAAAACTCTAATAACGAATCCCAAATTTGTATAATTCCACGCAACTCATTCTTATTCCCAACCTCAATTTAACTCATTCTTATTTCCAACCTCAATTTAAGAAGTAAACAAGTTATTCATTATGATTCCCTCATTTTGATTCCCATTCTAGGTAAGTAAACAGAGCATTAACCTGCTACAGGCTTTTGAGCTCTACTTTTTCTTCTTCAAATTCTTCTGATCATCAATTTTCTTTGTCACTTTGTTCGGTGGAAGATTATTCTTATGCAACTCATAAAATAATTCAGCCTTATCTCTGATACTATCTCCACCTTATTTGCATCTCTGTTGACAAGGTGAGTGCAACACGATATCTTTCTATTATGGAGTTATGCTAAATGCAATATGAAAAATAAATAAATAAAAGAATCAAAGTCATCATTCATTGTAAAAATTTGAATCACTATCATTATTTTATTTCTTCATCATCCTATTCCATACAGCCATCCATGATCCACCACACATTTGTTTAATGGCCCATTTGAGAGTAAATCATGTACAAACTTACTGCAATTTTCCCATTTTCTGGACCAAATACAACTACAATTCTATGATCATATACTAGAAGTAAATTAACTTCTGGCCAAAAAAGAAATCAAATATCTAACTCAAAATTTTTAAGTCAGGTATATTTCTAAGGTGATTGTTAGGACCAGCTAAACGTAGTCCCCAATATAATTAGATTATATGTTGAAATTATTTGCAGTAAACAAACAAAATATACCAAATATAGGCTTACTTGGTGGTGGATGTTCCGATGTGTTGCGGCTTATGTTGATTCTGTTATGTGAATGGTCACAATGTATGGGTCGAAGAATTTGGAGGTACAGCTCTTAATCACAATCTGACAGTATATTTAATTTGAAAATATAAGAAATTAATCCTAACAAATTTTGAAAAGAAAAAAAAAAGCAAGGAAAATTTGAAAAAACTGAGGCAAAATTGTGCAAAGAAATTAAACCGACTGAGAAGATAGAATAACTTAGATTTGCTTAATGCAGCAAATTAAACGTTTGGACCAAGACGCTTGATTCCCCAAAATTCAATGTCTTTAAAGTGTTGAAACTTGAAAGGAAAACACAACCCTTCACTTGAAACCAAGAGCTAGATTGATTAAGATAGCCATTTTATACACATGAAAGAGATTACGGGGGCTAATTTGCTTTTCTAATAATCTCTTTCTTAATGATCGAGAGAATAACAGTAAGAGGACACGATTATTGATGTTGGCTTAATTCTGTTGGCATTGAAAGTTAAAAGAAATGAGAGAGATGATGAAAAGATAGAGAATTCATTCTGAGGGTCATGTCAAAACAGAGAAACAGAGTGAAGATGCAAAATTGTGCACAGAAAGAATACTATATCACATAATGTAAAATTGAATGAGAGATCTGGAACTAAATTACTTAGAAAATTCAAGCAAAGAAAACTAAATTGCTTAGCATAACATGAAACCTTCGACTCTCCAAAGTTGGAAGCCAAGGATTAAACTTAACTTGTACGAGTGACGACAGACAAACCAAGACGGAGGCAACGATGGCAGAGAAGCAGCAGTTGGAACGAGGCAGAAAATCGGCTCAAGGATGGCTACAATCTGCAGACGTATCGCTAGTGCACCCGAACGGAAGTTAACGTGGTAGTGGGTGTGATTTTCACTTTTGCAATTCGTTAATTAGGGATTGAATTTTGTCTTTATATTTTTTGACTCGTTTAAAAGGCAAATCTTTTTTTTTTTTAATTTTAAACCGGTAAAATTTTTCTTTAAAAACAATATTTAACCATACTTATAATCGGTGATATATAATTTAATTAAATTATTTTATTATATTATAATTATTATGAAACATTTAAATTTGAAGGTACACATTCATTAATTACGGCATCATTGAATTTTCCCCCAACATTCAAATTTGAAGTAAAATTACAGTATCTCCCTTTTGAAACTTTTATCACCCATTGGCCTTTTCTAAAGATTAGTTAAGTTATTATCTATCCACCAAAAAGTTGATTTTAATTATTTATTTTATTTTCTTATTGTATGAAGTATGGGTGGACATTTAGCTGGATTAAGTTCGAATCAAATCAAAACCAAATTATATTATAATAATTTAATTTGGTTCGGATCATACAACAAAAATCAAAGGGTTAAGAAATCTTTGAACTAATTAGTGCTTTTGTTTGGTTAAGTTTATAACTAAACCAAACTACCAAATCAAACTGTTCATAAAAAATTAAAAAATTGAAAAACTTAGCTTAAATTAGATCAATAAAAAAAAAATCTTTAGCAATGAAGCTTTAAAATTTCTTTTGTAATTTGTAGTAAATTTCTAGACTATTGTTGGATTTTACTACATTGTTTATTGTCTAGGATTTATGGACTCAAGATTATTATTATAATAATAATTTGCTACTGTTATATTGTTTCTTTATTAAATATACAATATAAAATTACCCGAACCAAATGAAAAAAAATGAAACAAAATAAAACCAAATCATAGAACCGAAAATGAACTAAGTTGAATTAATTTAGTTAAGTTTGGTTTGGTTTTACTGTTTAGTTCGTATTTAATTAAAAAAATAATCAACCAATTAGTTTATATTTACTTTGATTCTAAGCCTATACCGATCCAAACTAAATGGCATCCACCTATGAAAGTAGTTGTTTCTCTACCCATATTTTAATTTATGATTTTTTTTTCATTTTGTTGTTTTAGTGTTGCTTAATAGTTCTTCATACCTCATATAATAAAACCTTGATAAATAAATGTTCGATAAATTAATAACATTGCTTAAATAATAAATTTTTCTAATCCCGACTTGGGCTAGTATACTAAAATAATAATTTTGCTAAATGTATAAGATAATAATTTTTTTAATCCTTTAGGGCCAAACAAAAATATAAATTAATAATGGATCAAATAAAAAATTATTAATAATAAACAACATATAAAATTTATATTATTAATGATTTTTTATTAATAAATTACATTCCTTAATTCAACTCCTTTCCAAAATATGTATCTAAAGTTATATGTTTTTTCCTTTTTTCTTAAATTGAACTTAGCTTTTTCCTTACTTTTTGTAAAGCATACACTACATGTGACATAATTTTTTTTACTGTAGAAAATATGTATTTAAGGTTGCTATTGCTTAAAAAGCCTCTTTTACAGAAATATTTGGTAAATACACGATAATTAAAATGTATTAAAAATGTTACATTAGCTTTTTGGCATCTATATACGTGTACTTATATTTATAATTTATACATGAATCTTAGTTAAAAGAATAATATATGTACTAAGAAAACTCTTTATAAATTAATAAATATTCATTTATTAATAAAAATTAACAAATTATTTATTTATCAATAACTAAATAAACTTGCTAAAATAATATTTTTCTCAGTCTGATCAATATTATTTTATAAAAATTTTATTGTATTGAGAAGTTTTATTTATTTATTTATTTTTGTCTTGAAAATTTGCTAGTGCAAAAAGTTTATTGCATCCTTTCAAACATCCAAATTTAGTGATAGATTTGGAAATTTACACAAATAACCTCAAAACTTTTCATTTTTTTTACAAATAGTCCCTGAAACTTTTATCTTCCTGAATTAGCTAAAAACAAACATTTAAGACCAAAGTACCCCTCTCATTATCTCTCAGCCAATTCTTTTCTTTGGCCGTATATAGTCGGTGGCTCTATCTGGTTGTGTAATCTACCCATCAATGATGAAAAAAATTACTATGATCAATTCCAACAAAACCTAGGTTAGTTATTTTAATTATATTTAATTAGTTTGAGAATGAAAATTGACATTAATGGTGGTATTAGTTTGAGAATAATGGTGGTGATGATTGTTTTGAAGTGATTATGGAGCTTGATAGGTGTTTGATATTGTGGGTATTTGGGTGTGGGTGTCGGTGCTTGATTTCGCCTAGCAACAAGTTTCGTTATGGGCAACGTCCATCGCAGTTGTCGCACAAATTTTGGTGTGACAACGGCTCAGGACCTATTGCGACAAGGTACTTGTCACACTAAATTTCAAGTTGCATGCTCTATGGATTTTAGTGTGACAAGTATCCTGTTAGAGTATACTTTGTACGACAAGGTGCTTGTCACACCAAATTTCAATGTGACCAAATGACAGTTTTGATTTTATCATCAATTTTTTTTTTAAAATTTTTTAATTTTATAAATATAATATATTAATGTTATAAATGTAACAGATATATAGTGGAATCTGAATATGTATCAGACATGATACAGATATCTTATACTAATCACTTTTCTAAGTGTATTAAGAGTATGTGTAAATTAGATATAATCATAAAAGCCATTAAGAGAAAGTTAACAAAAACGATAGTTGCAATTATTCAAAAAAGACATATTTAGGCATTTCTTAGAGTATCGAAGCATTCCGTTCAGTGGCCTGCAATGAGAGAGATCAGTTATACTTTGAAATTGGTGCGCATTTGATATGTTTATTAATTGAACAGTGGTGTTTAGTTAAGAAACTTTCTTATAGTGAAGAGACTATATCCAAAATGCTAAAAAAGAATCATAAGGTGTTTAATACATATTTTGATAGTTTGTTTTGTAACTTAAATATTAGCCAATTCGACGAAAGATTTGGTAACTTTGACTTCAATACTATGGACGACATTAATGCAATAAAGATCGCACTCTTTTATTTTGCAGACAGAGTATTAAATGGAAGAAAAATTAATAGTCAGATCAGTTTCTCATTACTTAACCAAGTAAATGACATAGATCACTTTCGAAATTGTCCATGAGGTTGTTTGTCATGGGAAACTGTTGGAAAAATATGCTCTTTAAAGTATATTTATATTTTTTGTAAAAAATAAATATTTCTGATTAATAAAATAAAATGAGGTATTTTATTCATGTATCTTTATTGCATTAATATTTTGAGTAAAGTCCATTTAATCATATTATATATATTTATGCAATCACTATGTGGATTTGCAGAAGACATAAATACAAGTTATCCTTATGAATAAATAAAATAAGTTCGCAGTTGATAAATAAAGTTAGACACTTTATTTAGGTATAGACTGTAATAAATTCATTGAGTGATTTGTCTTAATCATGTATGAATTTATTGATGTAGTATATCTACATTAAACAAGATCACATATGAGATTTAATTAACCTAGTAATAAATGTCAGACTTATTAAATCTCATAGGCATTGATTTTCTGTAATCTTAATCTTGAGTTAGTTATGATTTCATGATTGTAATTATTATTTTATTTGAGTTACCAATGGGCATGACATACACATGTAGTCTAGATTACCCGGTATCTTGGTGGAAGCAATTACGAGTATTGAAATTATAGATTAACAATATAGAATTTGTACGACACATCTCTTGATGGGTTTTCAATACTTGATCAAAGAATTCTCTGGCCAGAGTGTCTCAACATAAATAAGTATGTTGAAATGATCATTAAAGAAAACCAGTAAGTATCAAGGAAAAAGATGTAAAAATATGAATTTATTGATGTAGTATGTCTACATTAAACAGGATCACATATGAGATTTAATTAACCTAATAATAACTGTCAGACTTATTAAATCTCATAGGTATTGATTTTCTGTAATCTTAATCTTGAGTTAGTTATGATTTCATAATTGTAGTTGTTATTTCATTTGAGTTACCAATGGGCATGACATACACATGTAGTCTAGATTACCCGGTATCTTGGTGGAAGCAATTACGAGTATTGAAATTATAGATTAACAATATAGAATTTGTACGACACATCTCTTGATGGGTTTTCAGTATTTGATCAAAGAATTCTCTAGCCAGAGTGTCTCAACATAAATAAGTATGTTGAAATGATCATTAAAGAAAACCAGTAAGTATCAAGGAAAAAGATGTAATTAAATTGATTGGACAATTGAGATATCAATTTAAATTAACGATGTGGTACAAAGGATTGTGCAGTAAATAAATCAATGTGGCTTGGCGAATTATATTCGAGCATACAATTATGGAGGTCAGTTCCAATCTTATAGTGGAGTAGAATTGGAATTAAATAATTATATTTGTTTAATTACAAATTTAATTATTGTAGCTACTATTGTATGTTCCCAAATGATCCCCGGGTTAGCTCATTTAATTAACAGCACCATCACTGGACCCAAAAGTAAGAAAAACTAGCATATTAGATGAAAATCATAATTATAATATTTGTTAAGGTCTAATATGTTATATTCAAGTGTAAATGGAGGCTTGTAATGTTTTACAAGATAGTCTCCTAGTTAGTTACACATTCCTTCCACTTTTAGGTAAGTGGAGAGATAGTTAAAAGAGGAATTCTATTCTAAATAGAAATCTTAATCCTAACATACTAGGGTTTTTCATAAGATATTATAAAATGAGCATTATTCTATTAAATTGAAGACAGAAGAGAACCCTAGGGATTATAAGAAAAATAAAGAAGGCATCTAAGAGGAGCCAGTTGCAATTGGGGAGTGGTGAAACAGACGCCCACACATCTAGTGTTGATCAAACTTGAGTCATAGTCTGGAAGATCATTTGGAGGCAGATCTACAACTCTCAATTTTTTATCTTCTCAAAACATCAAGGTATGAATTTCTAGATTACTTAATTCTTATATGTTATATGAAATCGATCCTAAAATGTTTTAATTGAAAAATTAAAAAACCTAGTTTTATTTCCTTCAGAAACGATATACAACAGTCTTGACAGTGTATCATATAGTAAAAGCGAGAAATTTAAGAACACTTACTTGGAAATACCAAACCATAATATTGATAAGTATAATATTTATTACTTTACATCTTGAGTTCAAGCATCTTAAGATCGCGCTCTTTTTAAATTATTTTGTGAGATAATTAGTATGATAATAGTGAATGTTTAACGATTTTTTAACATTATCACTTTGCTTATTGTAGGAATGGATTTTTTAAGTGATCGGAGGGCTGCTATCAGAGTGGGTCGTGAAAACAAGAAAGAAAATTTCACGCATCGTGCAATGGAAGCTCCAAAATAAACTTTACTGAAGTTTATTCATTATTTAATGATAACTCTCGTCTTATAAATAATATATATTGATAACTGTATATTATTACTTTTCATATTATTAAATAATACTAGATGATTTTACTAACCTAAAATTTGGGTTGACTTTATGCTAGAAAAATATTTTACAAACTATCGAAAGCACAATTTTAAACCCTCTGATGTTTCTCTTACTATAATAATTGTGTTACTTTTATTTTCCTTAATTACATTCTTAAAATTAGTAAATTGAACCAAATAATCAAAGTAAAAAATGAAGACAACTTAGTGCTTGTGCAAGTTTATTGGAATATAGTACTTATTGCTATCATTATGTGCATCTACAATTTTTCTTTCATTTCTTTGTCTGTGTTTTGATATCAAATTATGATGTATCCTTTTTATCAATGACACATTAGTTGGTGTCTTATTGTTTAACTCACTTTCTTCTAGTAGCATATTGCTGGTTTAGATTATTTGTTTTACCGTATTTCTAGGTTTCATCTTTAGTTTAGGATTAAAATTAAGTTGCGTATGACAATGTTGTTGGAATTAAAGTGCAGTTTTGAAGAAAAATTAACTACTGGATGGTTTTGCGTATATTCAAGTGCCGTTGCAATTGGAGTGCATTTTTGTTAAAAAATTAGTTGCAGGCTATTGGGCTAGAATTTGAACATACAATTGATAGACTTTGGATTGTTTATTGTATTGTGAATGGTCAGAATGGAAATGTAATTTGTTTAATTGCTATATTGTAAAGCTATATGGTGATACTGGTAACTTTTGATTTTTTTGATATTGGCTGTACTTTGGATTTTATTTAATATTACGTTTTATATCAATTTTGTAAAATTAATATTAATTCAATTGTATGTTCAAATATGTAAAATTAATAATAAAATATGTAAAATTAATACAATTCAAATATGTAAAATTAATATTAATTCAATTCAAAACAATAATAATAAAATTCAAAAAATTATCAATGGTATAATTTTTAAATTAATTTTAATTGAGATTAAATCAATTTTCCACTGAAAAATTTAAAAAGGCTAAAAATTTTGAATGATTTTGAATTTCTCTCTAAAATTAAATGTGATATACATATTACTATGAAAATCTAATATAAATTCATGATAAGAAAAACTCTGTCACAAATGAGTATAATGACATAAATGATGAATAATTTTATTTGCCATGCCCTTTCTTTTATTGCGGTTATTTTTTTGTTATTTATTATCTATTTTTTTATAGCGACGTGTCTCGATTCTAACATGACATGTGGCACAACTATTAGAGCATCAAATCCATCTCGAATTGAGCGTCTACAAAATGTAAGCTCAGCTCACTATTTGACATTTACGCTGATATTCTTACATAAGTTGAGAATATTAAATGCCTACTAAGTGACTCCCTGACAAAATTATTTCTTAGCTTGTCATTTTTAAAACCTTAACTGAAAATCTTACATGAGCAGTGTCTTTACAAGTACACTCCCATGCTTTGGAACAACTAGCGTAAAAGAGAATGTTCACTATTTTTACAAAGGCAAAGAAAAATACACCTTCAATATTGATGGGGCATCATTACGTAAGAGGAAACGTTCCGCGAGCGAAGGCATGGCCCAACATGGTCCTCGGCCTAGGTAGCCCAATGTTTTCTTTTAATCCTCCGTTGGATATTAACATTTGTTGTTACTTATTAAATAAATTTAAGAGAGAGGTTTGGAATTAGTTTCTTCTTTATATAACTAAAATATAATGTGAATTACCTATTTATAAGTAGCTCAACACCATCATTAGCTCAACACAATTGTTGATGCGGTATTCTAGTCACTCCTTAATAGTGATATTGTCGTCTGCTCGCTGGTTGCTCGAGCAGGATTTCCAGCTGGTTCCTATGTTTTTTCGTTTACTGAGGCGGTAGTGTCTTCCGACCTGTATCCACAGAAAAGTATTAGAAGTCGCTGAGTGTTTTTTCGGCGAAAATCCTTCGACGCTCAAGTCAATAATTGGGTTGATTCTTTGAAATTCTCTTTTAATCTAAGAAAAAAAGAAAAAATAGAAAGTTTAGAAAGAAAAGGAAGAAGAAGAAGAAGATCTTTTTACCTCCCTTTTTGTTTGATATTTATCCCCCTTTTTTTTCACCATCCTTGCTTGGGAGCCATCCCCTGCATTCATTATGTCTGCGTTTTTTTGACAGTTATGGGTCATAGTGGCACAACTTTGGGGTGCGAGATGTCATACGGTTATGGGTTCCCGTGATAAAATGATGATATCGTATAGGTATGTGTGAAATGATGATGTCGTGGAAGTGTGTGATGGTTATCGGTAACAGTGACAAAATGCTACGGCGTGGGGGTGCTTGTCAGTCATCGATCGTCGTGATGAGATATCAGGGTGAGGGGGACGCCTAGCGGCTACTTTCTTCTTCTCAGAGAGAAGCGTTCACCGTCCTATACTACAGACATGGGGCTACCATGCTTGGGCTCGGTTTGATCAAGCTCTGGTGTCTTCCTGTTCTTGGTGCTGTTCATAATGCGACCATGGCTCACTTGATGGTTTTGGACATCTCTGCTCTTGGTGACTTTTATTGAGTAGGATGCGAGTATCCGAGCCCAGCTAGCTTAGAACACTTAACCCTGGCCAGTGATCAGATCTTCTATTCTGGCTGGTTTACCCTCGAGCAGGCCTTTTCGGTATTCCCTAAACACCAGTCCCCCAGTTTCTAGTCTTGAGAGTGAAATGGGATAAGACTAGAAATTACTTGTTCGAGCAGGTTCCCCCCCTTTTTTACTTTTTACGCTGAGCTGTCCGCCTCTTCGGTCACCTCACATTTAATGTAAGTTGCGTGGGCTAATCCAGGCCACTCATTTGAAACTTGAAGAGGTGGTTCCCTGAACAGTCAGCCCCCTTGAGTAACGTGCTGTCTGTTGTCGTGACTTGCTTTCCTCTTTATAAATCCCTAATTTCACCGTTGTGCATTCCTTTATCTCCACATACTGCTTAAAATCGAAACCTACCGCTTACAAGTGAAATCCACTTTCTCCGCTGCCGTCGCTATTTGCACCCTTCAAATCAGTTTCAGGTATAAACTCCTCCACTTCTTTTTTCCGTTCTCGTCATTTTTGTTTTTTGGGTTTTCATTTCCTATTTGGTAGATTGTGGTCTCTAAGAAAAATGTCTGCCACACAGCAACCCCGCAGGATGTCCCCTGAAGAATCATCTTCTTCTAGTGGCTCCCAGGCCGATAGGGGGTTATAGTAAGAGAACGAAGTCTTAAAAAGGTCGTTTATACTATCGAAGACGCCGTTGAGGTCAATGTTGTAAAGAAAACCCGGCTACATAAAAGGCAAAGGATCGGCCAAAGGTCGGAGGCCGAGTCATTTGCTATTGATTACATGAGGTGTGAGACCTCGTAACAGGATCTAGATTGGCTTAGGGCCACTTACCACATCCCTGCCAGCGTTGAACTTCATCTTCCTGGCAAGAACAACACCCCTAGTCGCCCTCCTCGAGGGTACATTACCCTTTACCTCGAGTGTTTTAGGTGGGGTGTTAGGTTGCCCTTACAGCCCTATTTTGCCCAAGTCCTCTACCAGTTGTACTTGGCACTGGGGCAATTGAATCCAAATGGGTGGTAGATGAAATAAAGCACCTCTACGAGCTGAAAAGCAGCCCAAATGACCCGGGCTGGTATTACTTCACTTCCAACTCGAAGGACAAAAACCCATCACCAACCTTCCTACCTCTGATGGCAACTAGAAAGGTAAATTCTTTTTTGCCACAGGGGACTGGGGCAAGCAGCCTTTGCCACTGAAGAGATTCCTCAAATTCCTTCTCGCTTTTATGCTCTAGGTCATCTACTGCTCATTATATCTTCTGCTTTGGTTTTTCTACTTACTTTTTCTTATTGTCGTTTTTGGTCTTTTACAGTCTCCTGGAGTGTAACGCATCGGGACAACGCGAGCTCGTGCAAAGAGTTATTGACCTCCTAGAATCTTGTGGAGTTCGGCCTAGTACCCAAGGAAGAAGACATGAGCAACATCATCGCTCGATTTAGGAAGCAATCGAGCACTGTCGAGAGCCCAAGCAGCTCATCTGCTCCACCCATGAGGTCCAGAGTTAACCTCACCGCTTCATCAGTCAAGGTTCTTCCTGCTGCTCTAGAGAGCGAGAGAGCAGTTGGAGAAGCTCCCCCGAGGGGTCCTGGCACCTCTGTCCCCGTTAGGTCTAGATTAACACGCTCTAGGGAGCGGAGCGACTTTGTCGACCCCTACGTCAAGGAGTTCACCAAGCATGTGGGGGAAAGCTTCGTGGAAGAGTTGGAGTCCTTCAGCCTTAACGAGCTGGCCAATGCCTTCCAGCGCCTTCAAGACAAAGGCTTTGAATTTCTAGAGAAAGATCAGAGCCGAAAACTAGAGCTTAAGGAAGAAGGTGGAATAAGGAGAGGAGGAATCGGCGAAGCTCCACGCTGAAATCTTCACTTTTGAGGAGAGAACTACTATGGCAGAGTCAAAGGCGCTCCAGCTCGATAAGGAGTTATCCATGGTCAGGGATAAGCTTGTGAGTGCTAGGAAAGATCTCGATGTCCAGAGATTTTCCTTCGAGAGGACTATGGAGGCCGAGACTTCTCACCTTCAGAACAAGGTGGACTCCTTGGGGAACCAACTTACGAAGGAGTAAAAAAAGGAGCTGACGTTCTGCTATGAATGCATCATATCCGTCTTGAGTAAGAAATACCCCGAGCTAGACATGTCCAAGCTCCAGGTGGGCATGGATTGCTACATGAATAAGTAGGACGCTTGGAGCCAGGAACTAAGGGATCCCACTCCGCAGGTGGAAGTTTTCGCTGCAAGACCTGAAGATGTTGCGCCTTCCACTGAGGAGGCTCAAGCTGCCCCCCTACCGAGAAGGATCCTGAGGCTGCCTTCTCTTTTCAAGCCCCCGATCAAGCTGCTAGCCCGCCTGCCCCAGGTCCCTGACTGGCTTTTGATTTTGATTGATTTTTTTTTTACTTGTAAGCTTCGACACTTTGAAATGAATGAAATAAAGAAAGCAAATTTTCTATCTTTGCCTTTACATGTTTAGTCTGTTCTAAACTTTCTGTGGGATAAATTTTCGACAGGCTTTAAGCTTTTCCTTTGCCCTTGGGACTCCGGCCTACTCTGTTCGTTTTGCTCATTCTCCAAGATATGAATAACTTGACTTACCCCTTAGGAATTTTGGCTATTTTTCCTTAACCCGAACAGGCTTTAAGATCCATGGCCGTAGTACCTTTCTTGGTGAGCTTATCGTGCTTGAGCCTGTTCTGGCCGTGCTTGGCTCTTCGTCTCTCCTTAGGTTAGGCTTTGAGACTTGTGGCCTTTAGCTTTTACTTGAGAGCTTATCTTGTTCGAGCCTTTTCTAGCTATGCTTGGCACTTTGTCTCGCCTTAGGTTAGGCTTTGAGACTTGTGGCCTTTAGCTTTTACTAGCAAGCTTATCTTGTTCGAGCTTTTTCTGGCTGTGCTTAGCACTTTGTCTCGCCTTAGGTTAGGCTTTGAGACTTGTGGCCTTTAGCTTTTACCAGTGAGCTTATCTTACTCGAGCCTTCTCTGGCTGTGCTTGGCACTTTGTCTCGCCTTAGGTTAGGCTTTGAGACTTGTGGCCTTTATCTTTTAGCCTTTTACTAGCAAACTTATCTTGCTCGAGTCTTTTCTGGCTATCTTGGCACTTTGACTCACCTTATGTTAAGCTTTGAGACTTACGGCCTTTGCCTTTCTTCGCGAGCTTATCTTGCTCGAGCCTTTTCTGGTTGTGCTTGGCAGTTTGTCTCACCTTAGGTTAGGCGTTGAGACTTACGTCCTTTACTTTTCTTTGCGAGCTTATCTTGCTCGAGCATTTTCTGGCTATGCTTGGCACTTTATCTTGCCTTAGGCTAGGATTTGAGACTTATGACATTTAGCTTTTATTTATTTTCATAAGCTTTGATTTGCTCGAATTGGATTAATTCCGGAAGCATTTCTTCTTACTTTTATTCATGAACAAGATTTTACACACTTCTATTTTGAAAGAAACTGAATATCGATGCTTATAATATAGGGAAACTTATTGGAAATATTTTATCAGATGTTGTGCATTCTATGGCCTTTTTACCTCCCGTCCATCTGGATAAGACAGCCTGTATGCTCCCGGACCGGCCACCTGCGAGACCTGTAAGGACCCTTCCAATTTGGGCCTAACACCTCTTACTTGGGGTCCTTAGTGCACTGGTTCACTTTTTTAAGCACCCAGTCCCCCACCTTAAATCGACGGATGTGTAAGTTCTGATTGTAGTAGTGAGCTACCTTATGTTGATATTCTGCCACCTTTACTGTCGACCTCTCCCTTCTTTCTTCTAGCAGATCTAAATTTATGCAAATCTGCTCGTTGTTCTGCTCCTTATTGAATTGCTCTGTCCGGTGCGTGCCTACCCCTATCTCTGCCGGGATTACTGCTTCGTGCCCAAATGCCAAAGAAAACGGTGTCTCCCACATAGCGATCTTGTGTGTGGTCCTGTAAGCCCATAATATGCTAGGCAGCTCGTCCACCCATGCTCCTTTCTACTCTCCCAGTCTGGTCTTCGAGAGACGTTTAATGGTTTTGTTCGCAGCCTCCACTTGCCCATTTGCCTACGGATGTGATGGCGAGTAGAACTTCAACTCTATTCC
Organism: Murraya koenigii; assembly: GCA_025617385.1. Classification (NCBI taxonomy): domain Eukaryota; kingdom Viridiplantae; phylum Streptophyta; class Magnoliopsida; order Sapindales; family Rutaceae; genus Murraya; species Murraya koenigii. Next base: position 15,939,481 of record CM046812.1, read on the forward strand.
CATGTTTGCGCAAAAGTCTCTGAATTTGTTGTCGTCAAACTGCCTCCGGTTGTTCGTGACCAGTGCATGAGGGATTCTGTACCTGCAAATTACATTTATCCAGATAAAGTCAGTGGTTTTGCTTTCGGTAATGCTGCTCAAGGCCTCTACTTCAACCCATTTAGTGAAATAATCAATTGCAACCACGGCATGTATCACGGATGCTCTTCCCTTTGGCAGTGGTCCGATTAGATCGATCCCCCATTAGGCAAATGGCCATGGTGAGTTCATCATAGTGAGGTTCTCCGGTGGTTGTACTGCATAATTCGCAAAATTTTGACAACTCTTGCAGCTTCTGGTCTTTTCTTGTGCGTCATGATGCATTCTGGGCCAGAAGTACCTTTGCCTCAAGACTTTAAAAGCTAAAGACCTTGCACCAGAGTGATTTCTACAAATCCCCTCATGTACTTCCCTGAGCATGTAGTCAGCTTCTTCTTCGTCCAAGCAGCGTAACAGTGGCAGGGTGTATCCTTGCCTGTACAACACCCCGTCGATCAGTGCATACCTTACTGCTTGACACCTTAGTTTTCGTGCTTGCTTCTTATTAGCAGGTACTGTCCCTTCCTTAAGGTAGGAGATAATTGAATCCATCCCGGTGCCTCTCGAGGTCACGTTCATCTTCTCGCTTTCCTACTCGATGCTCGAGCTGGTTTTGATCTCTACAGGAATTGACTTGGGCATTTTGGGGTCTGACGCAGCGGCCATCCATGCTATCATATCTGCTCGAAAGTTTTCTGCCCTTGTAATCTGCTCTACTTTAACTGTTTAAAACTTCCCAACTAATTGCCTTAACTTCCGAAGGTAGGCCTCCATCTTCTCGCCCTTTACTTGGAAGCTTTCATTGAGGTAATTTGCCACTAACTGGGAATCTGTTCGAACTTTCACTTCCTCCGCCTGAATTGTTCAATGTACAATTGGATGTTACTGGAATAAATGATAAATTTTGACCATTTTTTTAATATTAATATATGCATTTTCAAAATTATGATATGTAGGCATGAGAGGGGTTGTCTCTTTTTCCAAGGAAAACTCTTCAGCTTCACCCAATAAGATCCTGGGATTTCTTGGGTTTCAATTGGATCCACTACTGGAAACTTCAGCACTGAGTGCAATATTATAGTAACCCTTATTGATTCTAGGTTTTGGCCTGAATCAGAATTGGAAAGGTTCTTGTAATTGTGGCAAAAATTTCACTTGCAACAAGAAATGTGATTCCCTCAATATATTAAAAAAGAAAATATCATCTTTGTGGTGGTTATTTTTCATCTAGCATGACCTGTAGCTATATCTTTTTGCTGATTTATTTCTGATATCGAATGATACTTTTTTTTTAAACAGTTAGAAAATTGGATATTGGGGTTACTCTCCATCAGAAGTTGGAGATTATACTACCAGAGATATTGAGGGTTCATAGACACATACTTCCTCTACGGCTGAGAGAAACAAAGGAAAGCATGTTAGCTTTTTCTGGACTGGGACAAGGTACTGCAAGAGGTGGTGTTACTTTAGGATTAGGATCCTTTTCTAGCTTTTTTTTCTTCTAACCGTCCTTGATTTTCAATGATTAGTCAAATATGTATAATTATTTAAAAAGTTTGCATAATTATTACACACTTGACTAATCATTGAAAAACAAGAAAATATAGGAGGTAAAAATATTAGAAGAAAATCCTTGTCCGTTACTTTGACGAGAATTGCGGCACATAAAGTCTGATATTCATCTCTTCGTCTGAATATAAAGAAGCAAATCTATAAAATGCTTTTGATGATGCCATTACCAATGAAGTTGACCTTATAACAATTTCAATAGTGCATGCATACTTTGAACTTTAGTGATGAATCCTTTTCTATTGTTTCATTTCATGCAATGAAAAAAGGTATACTGAACTTAATTTTTGTTGGTAATAGTGGTCAATATAACCAATCAATTGTCGGTGTATTTCCATGGATAAAGCCTATTGAAGGCTTGAAGCCAGCACCACACATCATCTCTTTAAGAGACAAGGTTGTTAGTAAATGAAAAGGCAATAGTGATACGTATCATGGACTCTTTTATAAGCATTTATACACAATGAAATTACAATGTTACTAATAATCGTTTTGTGAATCAGGATTTGAGGCTGAGTAGTTTCCATTGAATGAATCATTTCAGCTCCTACCATTTTAAAAATGTAAAATAATGAAAGGTCTAAAACTATTTGCATTGCAGGGATTATTCTATTCTCTGTCTCAATAGTAGCTTAGTAAACAGAAAGATTATGCTATGTAATACTATGTACCAAGATTTTGAGGTTCATAAAGCAGGTGTTGCAGGGATTGTTCTTTTTATATTATTCTAGAAAATGATCCAATCTTTGTATCTTGATTTACAATTTACAAAGACCTTAAAACAGAAATTTTCTTGTTGCCATTGACTTTTCTTCACACGGGCAATATACATGTGCACCAGATATTATGACGTTGAATGATGTCCAAAATCTTAAGTTTTCTCTCACGTTATAATGTAAATTTTTTCCTTCTTTTTTAATATTGTGATTACTTGATGCTCAAATGTCCTCTAGCCAGATATAGCTCGGGTGGGCAAAAAAGCCCAGGCCGGCCCGACCCGTATACGCAGGCTTTAAGCCCGGCCCGCGTATTAAATCTTTGGATATGGGCCTAAGAAATCGAAGGCCTGCTACGAACGGGCCTGGATAAGGGCTTTTATAAAAAGCCCGGGCTTAATTTATAAATTAAAAATATAAATATATAAATATATATATATATATATATATATGTATTTAATTTTAAAAATTAAGTCCAATCAAATTATATTAAATTAGATTGAATTATATATAATATTATCTTTTATTTGGTGTAATATTGAATAGGATTACATTAAATTTAATTTAATAAATTAAAAATAATTCTTTAAATAATTCAATTATTTTTAAATTATACTACTAATTGTTGAATTTAATAAATAATATGAAATAATATTATGATGAATCAATCGATAAATTTTTATGTTTAATATTATTTAATGGTTTATACAAATTATTGAATAAAAATTTATTATTGGATTAGTTTATTTTCGATATTAGCATTTGTGAGTTATTTTGTTGTACTGTTAATATTAGGTAATCGTGTATAATTTAAGTTTTTTTTAGTTTATAGTATTATTAAAAATTTATTTTAAAAAATTAATAAAAACTCAAGCTCGGCCCGGGCCCGTTCGAGCCCGCTTGGGCCCGGCCCAGGACAAGCCCGCTCAATATGAACGAGCTTTTTCAGGGCTTGGGCTTATTGTTTGATATATGGGCTTGGGCCTGGGCTTACAAAAGCCCGGCCCAAGCCCATAAATTGCCAACCCTAGATATAGCTGCCCCTGGAGTAGATATCTTGGCTGCAACTTCACCAATGGCTTCACTTACCGTCAACATATATAGTAGATAAGAAGCATGCTAATTATCTTATAAAGTCTGGAACATCATCAATTATGGAATGCCCCTATGTTGTTGGTGTACACTTGTACATATACTAGATTTCTCTAGAATAGCTAGGCAAGCCTCCCTATAAATATAGGTGAGCATTTGCCATTTAAGTATCTAAGCATCAAAGCATTGAGCAAGCATCTCAAGCACTCTTATAAGCTATCTTGTAATCTTTTCTCAAGCAATATAATTTCCGCATTTGGCTCAATTGCTCTCTAGCTCTCTTCTCTTTAGTATTTCTTCGATATTTGTCCACTCGACTGAAACCATGCAAGCTTTACTTCCGTCAACGATGCTTAGGGAGTTCGTGGCCGGTAGTGGGAAGGTATGGACTTTGTCGAAGAATTCCATGCCAAGGACCATCTTGTAATCATCCATAGGCACGATAGAGAAATCAAACTTTCCGCTCCATGTCCCGATCATTACGTGCACGCTTTGTGTGGTGCCCGCAATGGATTGGGTGAACATCTCAGTTTATGTTGCAGCACTGCCTAAAATATAAAAAAAACAAAAAAAAAAAAAAACTTAAAAGTAAAATTGTATTAAGACTTTTGGGAATCTACAAGGAGAGAATAGCTAGAACAAATGATAATGCATTTTCCATAAGTGCATGCAATCAGAAAGAAAACTCTAGTATATAATTCACTATATTAGAGTTCATTGCATCGGTACAAAATCTTGCATGTGTGCTTGCTTATTTGCAATAAACCGGTAAAAAATTTAATTAGTTTCTAAATACACATTATTAGAGCTGATTCTGATTAATCTCTATTAGAAAACCTATCTACGCTCATCCAATAATGGTATAGAAATTAATGATTCTAACAAGTGATTATCTGTAATTGCTAGAAGCTTGCCATATCAAGGAAAATGAATATGGAAGCTTATTAATCAAGTCAATTCTCTGAAGTCACAGTTCACAAATAAATAGTGTGTGTTAGCTTCACCTAATTAAACATGAAGCATATAACAATGGCTAAGAATGGATTCATTCTCTTCAATTTCTTGTCCATCATTCTTTTCCCCGCAATGAGCATATTGGGTGGTGCTAGTACTACTCAGGATGATCGAAAGGCAAGTATTGAACTTTGTTCTTCAGTATTAATTGTTCAGAATTTCCTAATGGTTAATGAGCATGATACTTCCATGGACCATATTCATCTTGATTTACTGATATTTAATGACATATATATATTAATTGGTAACTAATGAAAGTGGCCAGTTTACACATTTAAATCTAATAAGTCATTCTATGGTTCAGGCTATTGCACTTTACAGCTTTCGAAAAAGCATGTAATAGACTATATCTTCTTCATCTTTTTTACTTTTATTTTTTTTGGTTTATCTGAAAAACAATTATCAAATGATGCAGGCCTATATTGTTTACTTGGGATCACTTTCTAGTGGGGAATATGAAACATTATCACAGCATCAAAGTATTTTGCGAGAAGTTATTGAGGGCAGGTAACATTCCTAAAAATTAAGTCTAATATTTGCATAAATTCTCTTCTAAACTCTCTCTCTCTCTCAATATGTCATTGCAGCTCAGTAGAAAATGTGTTGGTTAGAAGTTACAAAAGGAGTTTCAATGGATTTGCAGCCAGACTCACTTATCATGAGAAACAAAAGCTGGCCAGTAAGTATTGAACAGTACGTTCCTATATATATATATATATGTTTGAATTATTGCTTTTATTTTGTAACTATGATATGCAGGCATGGAAGGAGTTGTATCTGTTTTTCCAAGCAGAACTCTCCAACTCCACACCACAAGATCTTGGGATTTCATGGGTTTAAATCAATCTATTACTAGAAAAAGTAGTGTAGAGAGTGATATTATAGTAGGCGTCATAGACACTGGAATTTGGCCTGAATCGGAGAGTTTTAGCGATGAAGGTTTTGGTCCTATTCCCAAGAAGTGGAAAGGTGCTTGCAAAGGTGGCAAAAATTTCACTTGCAACAAGTAATGTATCTCTCTACTTAGTGCTGTACCCAGCCTTTTCTGAAACTAAAGAAATTTTAGTAATCACTTCTTAACACTGAATGATGATATTGCAGCAAAATAATTGGAGCTCGATATTACACAACAGATGACATATCTGGTAATACTGCTAGGGATATAGATGGTCATGGAACCCATACGGCCTCTACAGTCACTGGAAATGAAGTAAAGGATGCTAGTTTTTTCGGAGTGGGACAAGGCACTGCCAGAGGGGGAGTTCCATCCGCAAGAATTGCTGCTTATAAAGTCTGTTCTCCTGAACTAGGGTGTGCGGAAACAGCCATATTGGGTGCATTTGACGATGCCATTGCTGATGGGGTTGACATTATATCAATATCATTAGGAGGACGAAATACCCTAAACTTTACTGAGGATACCATTGCAATTGGTTCTTTTCACGCTATGGCAAAAGGAGTACTGACCTTACATTCAGCTGGAAATAGTGGTCCTACTCCAGGCTCCACAGTTAGCCTAGCTCCGTGGTTGATGTCTGTAGCAGCCAGCACCACAGATCGCCTATTTGTTGATAAAGTTCTTCTGGGGAGCGGACAGACATTATTGGTAATATGAGTCACGGACTCTTTGTATTTGCAAAAACTCTATAAGTAAGGATTCTGACAATTTGTATACACCAACAGGGTTACTCGATTAATTCTTTCTCAATGAAAGGGAAAAAGTTTCCCCTGGTAGATGGGATGGATGTTTCAAGACCATGCGAAAGTGATTTTGACCCTCAGTAGGTTCACTAACCCTTCAATGGTTCATTTCAACTCCTTATAATTCCTCATAAAACAAACAAACAGAAATTTAGGATTCATCTTGCATTGCAGGTGGTGTACCGATGGCCAAGGTTGTGTTGATAGTAGTTTAGCAAAGGGAAAGATTGTGATATGTCAATCCTTTGACGGATTTAATGAGGTTCACAAAGCTGGTGCTGAAGGATCAGTCGCGTTAAATGATGACAAATTGAACAAGGTTTCCTCTGTTGTTTCATTGCCAGCAGTGGCTGTAAGCGACGACAACTTCAACAGCATCTACTCCTACTTGAAATCTACAAAGTACTATATATAATAATATATTAACCACAGTAAGTTTGGATGTTTCTTTTATTTTTAACTTTATTCTATAGAACTAATCGAATCTATGCTTCTGGGTTTCAGAAATCCCGAAGCAGAAATATTAAATACTGAAGCAGTTAAGGATTTTGATGCTCCTGTTATCACTAATTTCTCTTCACGCGGACCGAATGAAATTGTACCAGACATCTTGAAGGTAAATATATTCTTTTCAAAATTGTTGCCTCATATAGAAATATTTATATGAATTACGTCGACTTAATGGTGGTTTAACATCATTCAGCCAGATATAAGCGCCCCTGGTGTAGATATATTGGCTGCATTTTCTCCTCTTGGTGCAGTTTCTAGCGACCCAGAAGATAAGAGGCAAGTTAAATACAATGTAGTATCTGGAACGTCCATGTCTTCTCCTCATGCTGCTGGAGTAGCTGCATATGTTAAATCATTCCATCCCGACTGGTCTCCTTCTGCCATCAAATCAGCTATAATGACTACTGGTAATCTTCCTTCATCCAAATACAAATATTCGGGTTACTTAATATGCAAGTTAGCATTCCTAAATCACGAAATTTTGTTCTCTCTGTAGCATGGCCCATGAATTCTTCCAAAAATAAAGATGCTGAATTTGCATTTGGAGCGGGGCATATCAATCCTGTAGAAGCTGTAAATCCAGGACTTTTGTATGAAACTTCCAAACAAGATTACATAACTATGCTCTGCGGCATAGGTTATGATGAGGGCAGTATTGGCAAAATTTCGGGAAATATCAGCACTTGTGCTAAAGGCTCAGATAAAGCCACACCAAAAGATCTCAATTACCCTTCAATGGCAGCTCAAGTTTCACCTGGAAAGTCATTCACAATCAACTTTCCAAGGACTGTTACTAACGTTGGCCTTGCAAACTCCACTTACAAGGCAAAAATCTTGCAAAATTCGAAAATAATTAGTATCAAAGTTGACCCCGAAGCTCTCTCCTTCAGGTCTTTGAATGAGAAGAAGTCTTTCAGTGTTACTGTCACTGGAAAAGGTTTTCGCAGTGGAACAACTGTTTCTACTTCCTTAATGTGGTCTGATGGCAATCACAGTGTCAGAAGTCCAATTGTTGTATATTCACAATTGTACAACTAGTATTGGAAAAAAATATGCCATAAAAATATATACAATTATTGATTCAATTAGTTACTATCCATTTTATTAATAAATTTCTTTTCATTCTGTGGGTATTAAATTTATTCAGATTATATTTTATACCCCAAACTTGCATATTTATTAGTGTTGTATCTGTAGATGTAACAGTATCTAATTTACATATTATTACATTCGATTCTGATTAATCTCTCTATTATAAAACGTCACTACATGCATCCAATAAAGATATAAAAATTGGTGATTACTGATTAATTCCAACGAGTGACTGGCTTGTAATAGTAAAGATGCATTTTATGTCAAGGAAAATGATTTTGGAAGCTTATTAAACATGAGTTCATTCTGGATTATTCTGATTCACCGTAGAATATGATATGATACCCTCATCAACATTAAAGGTGAGTTTTTCTTGGCCTTCACAAAAATAATGAACTTTCTCTTTTATACCATTGTTCCAGAGGGTGGAGGTGTATTTGCGAAGACACTGCTCAAGTAAGATTTTTAGTTTAGTATTTAAAATGATGAGCTAAGAAAGAATTCTGTCGGGTCACTTAGTGATTTTAGTTTATTTTTTAGTTTAACTATTTCTCCCTATCTGTCGACATAGGTTTGTAAAAGATATATTGGTTACTAGTTACAAAAGGAGCTTCAAAGAAAAATATGGCTACTGAGTTTGTACTAGGACTAGATGTCACTTGCCTAAATGATACATTTTGATGATTTTTGAAAATTGAAACATGCATTTTCAAACTATGATATGCAGGCATGAAAGGAGTTTTCTCTATTTTTCCAAGGAAAACACCCCAGCTTATCTTGGGATTTTGTGCGTTTCAATGGATTCACTAATACAAACCTGCAATGCTGAGTGTGATCTTATAGTAGCCCTTATTGACTCTAGGATTTGGCCTGCATCAGAGTGGAACGGTGCTTGTAACGGTGGCAAAAATTTCACTTGCAACAAATAATGTGATTCCCTCAATATACTAAACTATAAAATATCATCTTAATAGCCGTTAATTTTCAGCTAGTATGACCTATTGTCACATCTTTTTCCCCACAGAAGGCTGATTTGATTATTGGCATCGATTTTTTATTTTTATTTTTTATTTTTTGCGGTATGATAATTGGAGCTCGGTTGGAAATTATACTACTAGAGATATCATGGGACCCGTACTTCCTACAGCTGCAGGAAACAAAGTAAAGTATGTTAGTTTTTTCCGCACTGAGACAAGGTACCACAATAGGTGGTCTTCCTCTGGCAAGAATGGCGGGACATGAGGTCTCATATTCGTCTCTTCGTCTGGATGTGAAGAAAGCAAGTCTCTAAGATGATTTTGATGATGCCACTGCCGATGGACTTGATCTTCTAACAAATTCAATAGGGCATGCACATTCTTTGAACATTAGTGATGAATCCATTTATGCTGACCTTAAATTCTGCTTGCAATAGTGGTCCCTATAACTGATGAATTGCTGGTGTATCTCCATGGATGATGCCTGTTGCAGCCAGCACAACAGATTGTTAGTGAAAAGACTAATAGTTGTACGTATCATGGTCCCTGGCAGGGGCGACTTAAAATATAGGCGAATCAGGAAGGCCCATTGAGGTCACTTAAACCCCATATATTAGGAAGTTCCCTTTTTTTTTTTTTTTGTTTGATATACTCAAATTAATAGATTTTTAAAGTAGGAATAGGAAAGTCCCTTTTTTAGTTATCTTTTTAATTAATAATTTTCTTACAACTAACAATTTTTATACAGATTTTAGATTTGATAAACTTAATATTGAAGAGTATAATTAATAATTTTGCCTAATGATTAATTCATTATTAGTTTTTTTAAGAAAAAGATTAAATTCTTTATCTATCTAGTTTTAAAAGAAAAATTTTAATTATTTAACATTATAAAATTTTTGCGTACTTCTCTATAAAGAAAATTATTATATTTATTGGCTTGCTTTTGAAGGAAAAACAAAAAATAGTTTCTTAAAATAATAATTTTAAAGGAAGTATAAAAGATATATTCTTGACTACTTTTCTTTTTTGAAATTTCTTAGTATCTTGTTGATTGTTGATATTCAAGATATAGCTAAAAATTGATTGAAATCTGAGCTTTTTTTTTTTTTTCTTTAAGTGTTGAAGCCGTAAAATGTAAGGAGATTTCATTAACAAAATTTCGCCTAAGGCTTCTAGTACTCTAAAGTTGCCATTGGTCCACAAACTAGTTTATTAACATTTATACACAACAGGTTTATTCAATTAGTACTTTCATTGTAGAAGGGAAAAAAATATCTTCTAGCCCTTTCACATATTGTTCTAAGAAATTGAGGTAGAGTAATAGTGGGGGCTTACTTTAGGATTTCTAGGTATTTAACCCAAAAGAGTAGCCTATTAGGTGAAGGAAAATATCCTACTCATAAGCTCAAATACCTCCCATTTACTGGTTATTTTGGCTGGATTTTGGGTGGCCAACTAAAATAATAAAAGTGTAGGGGTGAATAGAGGGAAGGGAGCCTACTTTGCTATGTGTGTGGTGTTCTCCTATAAGATAGTTTAATGTGCTGGTTGACTCTGTGTGTGATAAAAAAGAGAAGAAGATGGGATGAAAACGAGAATAAAGATCACCAGACACGAGCTGGTTGTATCCTATAAAATAGAGTAACCATTAAAGTTAGAGGTGGAGCCGATGATGGCTAACGACCATACTTCAATGATCAAGTTAGACTTTCAGTAATTAGAGGTTACTCCAAGGTTAAAAAGAAAAAATGAGACCTTGAAGCTATTAAAAATGGTGAGCGTGTTCTCTGGAAGAAGATGAAAACAAGTTTTTTTTAGTAATGAAAGTTGATTACAATTTGGTGATGTCCTTTGAGCTTTTATGGAGTGTGTCTGAGAGTCGTTTTAGTAATTCCAGACATGTGGTGCTCATTGATTGGCTGCTCTCCCTCAGGTGAGGATATTTTGGGTCAGGTGAGGATATTTTGGGTAATGAAATGAACCTGAAGCAACGTAAAAATGAGAAGAGTATAGCTTTCAAGATGAAGCAAAGATTGATATTCTCTCCAAAGTAATTCCCAATTAATCATGTGAAGCAAAGGCAAGAGTCTTAGATTGAGTATGATTTAATTTAATTTATTTTTATTTTTTTAATTTCTGGGCTCCTGGATGTTTCAAATTTTTAAACTCAACTTAGAAGAACAAAATTCTTGTACAAAACAAAACAATTAAACTAATGGGATAAGATACGTGCTTAATTTCGAATTCCTTTGGTCGAAACAGGGGAGTTCCTTGAATGAACTGATATTCGTATTAGTAAACACAATTTATCAGGTTATTGGATTCATGAACTTTCATTGGACAACAAATAAAATAACTTGGTGTTTGGGTAAATATCAGACAGGCCCCTCGAAGAATATCAGACAGGCCCCTCGAAGCCCTTCCAGCTCGAGTAAGAGACCTCGAAGACAGCCCTAGTTCGAGCGTGAGTCGGGACGTCAAGCAGTCAAGGTCGAGCTCCGAGCTCTACAATCTGCTCGAGATCATCGAGGAAGGTCAAAGTTAGTCAAGGTCGGGGAACTCAGAGCGACCCGAGACTAGGCACTCCTCACCAGCTCGAGGTAGTCCCTCGGTCAAAGCCGGTCAAGGTCGAGAGCTAGGCACTCCTTAGCATGCTCGAGGTCGTCCCTCGGTCAAAGCCGGTCAAGGTCGAGAGCCGAGCACATCTCTCCCGCTCGTGAGATCTACGAGCACGCCTGGCAAGACCGACCAGTGGAAACCCGACCCGCTTTCTCGTAATCCCGGCACACCTTTGATGTCCGACAAGGGTCCCACATGGTGGAGTGGTGATATCTGTCTGGTCGACGTGCCTCAGGCGTCATCATTCCTCGCACTTGCGACATGGTGATCCGCCACGTGAATCGGGTTAAGGGACGACCGCTCATCCCTAGGGAATATTCCGCCGAACCCGGCTGTCAGAAGGACCCAGATACCACTAGCGTGGGAGTGGACAGCCTGGAAAGGAAAAGAGCGGGAAAAATGGAGTATAAAAGGAAACGAAGGAGATCGTTACAGGGGTTGAAGAATTTGATTCTCAAGGGTTGGCATTTCTAATTCACAAAGGGTTGGAAGAACTGAACCCGAAAGAGAGGTTGAAACTTCTGATTCAAAAAGGATCTGTAACTTGATACAGGTTCTTCCTTTTCAAATTTCTCTCATCTGACTTTCTCTAAAAACACCATACATATCGAAAAAGGGGGGGGGGCGAAATAATACCCCTTTCATCTTTCCGGTCTCCCTCACTAAGGGAGATACCAAAAAAGAGAAACCCGATTACTGACTTGAGCGTCGGAGGGTTTTCGCCGGGACACGCCCGGCGACCTTGACCCGGTTTTCTGTGAGTGCAGGTCCGGAAATCACTGTTCTCAAGAAGACCGCGAGCGGGACAAAGGGGCAATCCTGCTCGAGCTTATAGCGAGCAGAAAGATCGAGGTACTGTTTGAAGCCGCGAGCAGAAGGCTTGAACAGTCCTGCTAGAGCTGTTTGGAAGTACTGTTTGAAGGTTCGAAGCACTGTTGAGGCACGCGGGAAAAGCTGCATCAACACTTAGGATATCCAATCCTTTCAAAAATAAAAAAATCAGCATTTAATGTTCATAAGCATAAGATTATAATCATTCTCAAGTACATGAGAAGTACTCCATAATTGTAAGATTATAAATTGTTAGTTCGAAAGAAAAATGGTCTTGTGCTTTGGCAAATTATATTTCGCCAAACATTTGAGGTTGTCTTTACACTAAGGGAAAATGATATCTATACCTCATGGTTTGAGGAAATAGTCACCAACGTTTTTATATTTTTAAAAATAAACACTTAAATCTTCTTTTAACTATAGTAACATTTACCTTTATTATATCAAAAAAATTGACTCTAATGTTTTATGATAAATAAAAATATAATATTAAAATAAATATAATAATATAAACATTTTAAAATAATTTCAATATTTAAAAATATTTTAATATTTTACAATCTATTAGATATATTTTATTCTATTAAAGTAAATTTAATGATAAATAGAATCATAATATTAAAATCTCTATAATAAATTTTATGTACTTAATGCAAATATTTATTTAAAATCTCTATAATGAATAAAAATATATTATTAAAATAAATATAATAAATTACATATTTAAATTTATTAATATTTTAATATTGATAGTTTATTCCATAGATTATATTATTTATATAATATTTGTATTTATTAAAAATTTTAAAATTAATTTTTTGAGATAATAAAGTTAAAATGTATAATGACAAAAAAAAAATCATGGTGTCTTTTTATAAAAAATTGAGAGTGTTCGGTGATTATTTTTTCATATCTTAAAGGTATAGATATCTTGTTCCCTTACACTAAATATAAAGAAAAGACATTTACTTTTTAGCCCAAAAACTAACTGAAGCTCCACCTAATTGGCACATTATACCAAACACATGATAGGCAATACCAATCAGCTCATATGGTAACAAATGAAAGTAAAAAGTATGAAACTGACTAGCAGTTACAAAGGCGCATTCAGCATTCTTGCAGCATCGTGACGAATACACCATCACTTGGAACATTACTTTGGGTCCGGCTATGTTGCCACTGTGGTATGGTGCCACATTTTCTGTCTTTTTGTGATCCAACCATTGGATCCAAGGCTAGAATTGCAAAAGTAAATGCAACGGCAGAGATGTATTTACTTAGCTCATTAACATTACACTCCTTCTTTAGTAGTGTCGTTAAAATATACTAAATTTAAAATTTTATTACTAATATAAATAATTAATATAAAGAAAGTAAGAATTGATTCTACGAAAATTATGTTAGTTTTATTTATTATTAATTTTAAAATAAAGACTTAAAATAATAATAATAATAATAAATTAATCTAACTAAAGGAAATACCGACTATAAATAGTGAGGATTTTTATGAATTTTTAATTAAATGACAAAAAATAAAGAAATTAGGATTGTGAAATTAATAATTTAATAGAAACTCTAATTAAATGAGAAATAAATAATAATAATGAAAACTTTGGTCAAATGATCATTTATTACCACTAAACATGTACATAATATATATCAATTTTTTCATTAATTTCCATTGAAACTATCAACTATAGATAAAAATAAGCTCTATTAATCATCATCTTTCCGTAATGGGTTGTTAGGCAAAACAAACTATTCATCTAATCTCTAACCATTAAATAATTTAAAACAAATTCTTTAAATTTAAGATAATAGAAGCATTAAGTAGAGAAAGATATTAGGTTAATCTAGGCAATAAATACACAAGCTCGAATTATTTAACCTAAGTTATGCTCTCCAATTGAAATTACTGATTCCAATCTGCTACTAATTATTAAAATATCAAGATAATTACGGATCAACTATTTTAATTTAGTAATAGAATTTATTCAAATCTTATCTAATTAGCCACTCAAATAGGTCAAGAATAGAATCATAAATATTAATTATAGAAAAATACAAACAATCTTAATTAAAAAAATTGAATGATAGAAATTAAATATTAATTATATATCATATTTGGGGTTTTAAATTTACCTTCAACCAAATATAAAATCTAGCTTAACATAATTAAATTGAGAATAAAATAGTTGATAAAACCAATCATAAAAATTAATCAAAGCGGTTGACTCTGCTGAATTCGGTCTTGCTCCTCCTCTTTTCTCTCGATTTCTTCTTCTTGCGGCTGCCTCGACTGTATTCTTTCTTGCTCTTGGCTGCCCCCGGATGATATTCCATCAAAAGCCAAAGGTTGGCCTTTATATAGTACTTCGCCGAATTCTTATTGGATTTGATTTACAATTTAAAGCAGTCAATTTGCTTTCATTTTAAGGCCATGCAATTGCCATGCATAATTTTCATTTTAATTGCCATGCACGTGAGCTTAAGTTTAGGCAAGACTTGTGCATGCAATCTCTTTCTTTTGGAAACGTGAAGCTTGCATGCAACTTTTAAAGCCATGCCAAAATATTTGTTTCCTTAATTAATCACAATATACTCTTTATACCAAGTTCTTCATGTATGATAATGAATTGAATCAAAACTTCCTCGATTTGTTTTAATTAAATTTCTTTATCTCTTTCTCCTTTTAATTATTCTAAGCAAATTTCTTTCCGACTATTCTGATTTAATTCCATTTTAATCTTAAAGTATACTTAAAATAATAAAATATTAAAAAATTAAGATAAAAATTAATATAGTAAAATATAATTTATGAAAATAATGAAATTAAAAATTATCTAAAAAATTAGAATATTTAAAAATAAAAGCAAGAAAAAGATGGAGAAATAAATAGTAAAATATATATAAAATATGCACTTATCATTCTTGTTTCCTAAAAAGTCAGAAAAAAATATTATTATTATTATTATTATTATTATTATTATTATTATTATTATTATTATTTTATTCTCACCCCCAATAATAATCATCCTTCTCTCTAAACACTCAAGGAGCCCATGAGTATTTCCATTTTTTTATTCTATCTTAGTTGTTTATCCTTTTTTAAAATAAATATTTTTATTTATTGACTAAGAAAAAAGTATGAAATTTTGAGAGGATTTTTATTATTGATATTGACCAATACAATACATGATTCACTGTCTATCCATAAGAGCCCCAAATTCTTAAATACAAAATAAAGTTTATGGTTACTCCAAAACTTAAGAAAGACAAATCCCTTGATTTATTCCACAAATACATCAAAATTTCATAATTCTCTAATTATTGCTTTCATTCCCAAATCTACCCCCATAATTAATTATCCATAATATTGATACGGTACATAACATTAAAACTAAATGGAGAAATGAAGAGGAGTTATTATTTCCTCTATTTTTATTTATTTAGTTTTATTATGGGAACAAAATGAGTTGAGTACTGGCATAATTACTCTTCCTTATCGTTTTATTTATATTTGGTAAAATCTGTACACACTTATAATGAGTTTAACAATGATATAATAGATGTAAAGATTTTTAATAGCTTTGTTGATTTGATTTTAATTAACTAAAATAAAAACTGAAAAGAGATTTGTGTGTGTGTGCTTTTTTTTTATTTACAAGAGATAGAAACAAATAATGTATAAGTTCTTCTAATGGTTAAAACCTAAAAGTGTTACTCAGTATTTAGTTAAATTTCTTTCATATTAGACCAAAAATTTATGAGTTGAGCTTTTAACAATAATAATAAAATTTGAGATGAGTAAGTTGTTTTAATGTTTGCATGTGTTCAATCAAATTCAAGTAAAATTAGTTAAATCCTAATTAATTTTTAACATGATTTTTTTTATGACGTTAATGATTGAAACCTTGGATAACTTAGATTTAGTTGTGATATTGAAAGGATTAGAAAATATGAAGAGAGATACAAAAGTTGAATCTTCATTCTTTATATTCAATGTAAATAAAAAGGTGTTTATTGCTACTGGCAAAAATTGATCATTAAACTAATTAATTATGCCAAAAATTGGCCAATTAAGCTTACTATCTTCTATAGACCACCACCCAATCACTATAATAAAATAAACTTAAAAACAAGAGACTAAACACGACCAGCAACAGATCAAATCCAATTAATAGAATTGTTATAAAATCTTTTTTTTTAATAAACATTGTCTTTGAAATTTCAAAAATATTAAATTATCTATGAATTTCTAAAAAAAAAATTAAGAGAGAGAGAGAGAGAAGAAGAAAAAACAAGATTGAAAAAGAATAAAAAAAGAATCATGGAGGAGTAAAAAGGAAATAAGATTAAAATTAAACCATGGAAACAAGAGAGAAAATAATAAATAATTTTTAAATCAGGGCTTATTTGTTAAAATTTCAAAACCTATAATTTTTATTATTTTTAGGAAACGCCAAGGACTATAGTCCATTTTTCAAATAGCATTACCCATTCTTAATATCTTAACTTTGGATGATTAACGCACAAAGTAGCACTGTAAGCAGTATCATTCCATACTTTCAAGTGCTAACTAAAACATGATTGCTGTAAGGGTGGACATTAAATTGCTTAACTTTAGAGAGAAACTCAGAATTTTCCCTCGTCTATTTTTCCTTACCTTTTTCACAAGGAGAGCTTATATTTATAAATGATCTTGATTTGACTTGAATCTTAATTGTTTTAATGACAAGTGTCCCTCATTTTTGTGCAAGTTAGTGACACTTATCTTTTTGTGTTCATATTTCATATTGAGAGACTCTTAGACATGCATTCTTATCCCTAGATCAAAGAAGGATGTGTTTCTAATCTCTTCTTTTGGTAGAAGATGCAGCATCCTCATTTATCAGGTTAGAGGAGATGGTGTTTCATCTTCCTCTTTTGGTGGAGAATGCAGCGTTTTCTTTCATCATGATGAAGGAGAAGTTGTCTCTATTTTTTCATTTGGGTGGAGAATGAGGTATCTCCATCCTCCTCCTTCAATCGATGTCTTAAGAGAATAATTTATTAATTTCTTAAATTTTATTTGTCAAAGTTTGAAAAGGGCACCGCCCTTCTAGATGCGGTGCCCAATTCAAACCATTCAACACGGCACGCGGTGCCGTGTTGAACAAATATATATATATATATATATATATATATATATATATATATATATATATATATATAATATAATAATAATAATAATAAAATAATAAAATAATAATAAAATAATAATACATAGTAACTATAAATTGAGCGCCCATTCTCTCATTTTCATCATCGCAGAAAATTCATTTCTTCTTGTATTAGAGAGAAATTTGAGAGTTATTGGGTGTAATTGGGGTATTGGGAAGTGAGAATAGTTTTCTCCTAGTTATAGAGAGAGTATAATTATTCTCCTCTATTATTAGAGAGAAGTTATTATTTTTCCAGTATAATAAAATTATTTTCTTCTGTCTTTGCCCGTGGATGTAGGCTATAAGCCGAACCACGTAATTTCTGTTGTTCATATTTGTGCTTGCTCTTCATTTTTCTTCCAATCTCATTTAGCTGTATTTCTGTTTCACCCATAAATCTCCTTTCAGTGGTATCAGAGCGAGGTTGCATTTTTTGGAATCGGGGTTACTGTTCACGTATACGGTTACTGTTCATGTATACGGTCACTGCTCACATATACGGTCACTGTTCAAGTATACGGTCACTGTTCACGTGAAACAGTGAGAGCCGATCCTAACTAAGTTAGTTCGTGGTGAAAGCAATGGCGGCAAAATACGAAATTGAGAAGTTCAATGGGAACAATTTCTCATTGTGGAAAATGAAGATGAAAGCTATCCTGAGGAAAAACAATTGCTTGGCAGCAATTGGAGAAAGACCCATAGAGGTAACTGATGATGCTAAGTGGAACGAAATAGACGGTAATGCAATTGCTGATCTACACTTAGCACTTGCAGATGAAGTGTTATCCATTGTGGCAGAGAAAAAGACAGCGAAGGAAATATGGGATACTCTCACAAAGTTGTACGAGACTAAGTCGCTGCACAACAAGATCTTTTTAAAGAGGAGACTCTATACTCTTCGCATGGCGGAATCTACATCAATAATCGACCATATCAACACCTTGAAGACTCTATTTTCGCAACTCACAACGTTGGGTCACAAAATAGAGGAAAATGAACGTGCGGAGCTTCTACTTCAAAGTCTACCAGATTCGTATGATCAACTCATCATCAATCTGACGAACAACAACCCGACGGACAGTCTAGTTTTCGATGATGTTGCAGCCTCCATCTTAAACGAGGAAAGTAGGCGCAAGACCAAGGAAGATAGACATGCAAGTTCGCAGCAAGCAGAAGCACTATTGGTGACGAGAGGGAGATCAACAGAATGTGGCTCCAATGGGAGTTACAATCATGGTAGATCAAAATCCAGAAATAAGAAGAATGTGAAATGCTACAATTGTGGCAAGAAAGGGCATGTGAAGAAAGAGTGTTGGAGCAATCAGAAGAGTAGAGAGAATAAAGCACCTGAGTCATCAAATGCTCAGGGTTGTGTGGCTAGTACTTCGGATGATGGCGAAATTCTCTATAGCGAGGCAGTAATTGCTACGTAGGCGAAAGCGGTTAGCTGACGTCTGGCTTATAGACTCAGGAGCAACATGGCATATGACCTCTCGGAGAGAATGGTTCCACACATATGAACCAATCTCAGGAGGATCTGTGTACATGGGCGATGACCATGCCTTGGAGATTGCTGGTATTGGTACTGTCAAAATAAAAATGTATGATAGTACAGTTCGCACAATTCAGGAGGTACGATATGTCAAAGGCCTGAAGAAAAATCTATTGTCTTTAGGACAAATAGATAGTCTTGGATGCAAAGTCCATATTGAAAATGGGATGCTAAAATTGTCGGAGGAGCGCTTGTGTTAATGAAGGCGAGAAAAGATCGGTCTGAATCTATTCATGCTTAAAGGAGAAACACTACGGAAGGCGATGCATGTGTCGTGTCAAATGGAGAAGAGTCAACAATGATGTGGCATCTCAGACTTGGCCACATGTCAGAACAAGGTTTGAAGATTCTCTCTCAGCGACAGCTGCTTCCGGGACTCAAATCGGTAAGTCTACCTTTTGTGAGCATTGTGTTATAAGTAAGCGACGATAAATTGAAATTTAGCGGATCTCATGCTGAAGAAAATGCATTCTCGACTTAGTTCATTCTGATGTTTGGGAATCACCGGATTTATCCCAAGGAGGTGCAAAGTACTTCGTTACTTTTATTGATGATTACTCCAGGAGATGTTGGGTGTATCCAATCAAGAAAAAGTCAGATGTGTTTCCAGTATTCAAGGAATTCAAAGCACGGGTTGAACTTGAATCTGGGAAAAAGATCAAGTGCTTAAGAACAGATAATGGCGGAGAGTATACAGATGGTGCATTTCTTGCATACTGTAAGCAAGAAGGTATTCAGAGGCAGTTTACAGCGGCATACACTCCTCAACAAAATGGAGTGGCGGAGCGGATGAACAGAACTCTTACAGAAAGGATAAGAGCTATGTTGAAGACTGCTTGTTTACCTAACTCTTTTTGGGCTGAAGCAGCCAAAACTGCCTGTTATGTGATAAATCGGTCTCCATCAAAAGCCATTGAGTTGAAGACACCAATGGAGATGTGGACAGGTAAGCCAGCTGATTACTCTCATTTACATGCATTTGAAAGTCCTGTATATGTAATGTATAATGCCCAAGAAAGAACAAAGCTAGATCCAAAATCTAGGAGGTGTATCTTTTTGAGGTATGCTGATGGTGTCAAGGGGTATCGTCTGTGGGATCCCACTGCCCACAAGATTGTCATCAGCAGAGATGTTGTCTTTGTAGAAGATCAACTGCAAAAGAAAGATGGGGATGATAGTACTGTGAAAGAAAAGTCAGAGACTACACCGGTATATGTAGAAAATAGTCAGGAAGATTCAGAGTCTTACGAGCGACACTGAGCACGAGAAACAAGAACCGATCGAGTCGCGAGGCTCCGAAGTTCGTCGGTCAACTCGAGAGAGACGACCACCAACTTGGCACTCAGAGTATGTTACAGAGATCAATGTTGCATATTGTCTTTTAACAGAGGATGGAGAGCCATCAACTTTCCATGAAGCTTTAAACAAATTCAGATGTTACTTTGTGGACAGCAAGAATGCGAGAAGAAATTGAAGCTCTACACAAAAACAAGACATGGGAACTTGTGCCACTGCCACATGGAAGAAAAGCCATTGGAAACAAATGGGTCTACAAGATCAAACGTGATGGCAATAATCAAGTGGAGCGGTATCGTGCAAGATTGGTGGTAAAGGGATATGCTCAGAAAGAATGTATTGACTTCAATGAGATTTTTCTCCGATGAGTTAGACTTACTGACGATCGAGTAGTCTTGGCAATGTGTGCTACATTCCACTTACATCTAGAACAATTAGATGTGAAACCGCATTTCTTCATGGAGAACTTGAAGAAGAAATTTATATGCTCCAACCGGAAGGTTTTATTGAAACAGCAAGGAGAACTTGGTTTGCAGATTAAACAAATCTCTATACTGGTCTCAAACAGTAGCCGAGGTGTTGGTATAAGAGATTTGATTCCTTCATCATGAGCCTTGGATACAATGGACTCGATTCGGACCATTGTGCTTATTACAAGAGATTTGAGGAAAATGATTTTATCATTTTCGTTGTTAGTATGTGGACGACATGTTGGTCGCGAGCCCCAACAAAGATCAAGTCCAAGAATTAAAGGCACAGATTGGCTAGGGAGTTTGAAATGAAGGACTTGGGACCAGTGAAACAAGATTCTAGGGATGCAAATTCACCGAGACGTAAATAACATGAAGATTTGGTCATCACGGAAGAATTACTTGAAGAAAATCTTGCGACGCTTCAACATGCAAGATTGTAAGCCAATTTCTACCCCACTTCTGTTAATTTCAAGTTATCCTCAAGTATGTGTCCTAGCAATGAAGCGAGAAAGGAAGGAGATGTATCGAGTACCATATGCATCAGCGAGTGGGAAGTTTGATGTTCGCTATGATCCGTACAAGACCGGACATTGCACAAGCGAGTGGGAGCGATTAGTCGATACATGGCGAATCCTGGTGGAGAACATTGGCAAGCAAGTGAAGAGGATTCTAAGATACATCGGAGGAACCTCGGATGTTGCATTATGTTATGGAGGATCGAATTTACTCGTCGGAGGCTACGTGGATTCGATTTCGCAGTGACCTTGATAAAAGAAAATCCACTATCGGCTATGTGTTTAAACTTGCGGAGGAGTCGTAAGTTGGATTTCAAAACTGCGGATCGTTGTGGCTTTATCTACGACGAGGCAGAATACATGGCGGCTACACAAGCATGCAAGGAAGCTATTTGGATACAAAGGCTACTTAAAGAGCTCGGGCACAAACAAGAGAAAATTCCTATGTTTTGTGACAGTCAGAGTGCTTTGCATATTGCAAAGAATCCAGCCTTTCATTCCAGGACAAAACATATAGGGGTACAGTATCACTTTGTTCGAGAAGTAGTGGAAGATGGAAGTGTAGATTTACAGAAAATCCATACCAAGGAGAACCTAGCAGATGTTATGACTAAGCCAATCATTTTTGACAAGTTTATATGGAGTAGATCCTCGTGTGGCTTAGCAGAAACGTAAGCAACATGTTAATGGCAAAGCAGAAAGGATGGTGTGGAGATTGATTGGTTCTCGATCAAATCTCCAAGTGGGAGAATGTCAAAGTTTGAAAAGGGCACCGCCCTTCTAGATGCGGTGCCCAATTCAAACCATTCAACACGGCACGCGGTGCCGTGTTGAACAAAATATATATTATATATATATATATATATATATAATAATAAAAAATAATAAAATAATAATAAAATAATAATGCATAGTAACTAAAATGCAGCTATAAATTGAGCGCCCATTCCCTTATTTCCATCATCCCAGAAAATTCATTTCTTCTTGTATTATAGAGAAATTTGAGAGTTATTGGGTGTAATTGGAGTATTGGGAAGTGAGAATAGTTTTCTCCTAGTTATAGAGAGAGTATAATTATTCTCCTCTATTATTAGAGAGAAGTTATTATTTTTCCAGTATAATAAAATTATTTCCTTCTGTCTTTGCTCGTGGATGTAGGCTATAAGCCGAACCACGTAATTTCTGTTGTTCAGATTTGTGCTTGCTCTTCATTTTTCTTCCAATCTCATTTAGCTGTATTTCTATTTCACCCATAAATCTCCTTTCATTATTGAGCCCATTTTAATTTTGGTCTAATAGACCTTATTATAGAACAAATTTTGTCAATATTCAAAGAAAAAAAAATTTTGAAAAAGACTAACAAGAAGCCTTAGGAACAAATGACTAATTTTAAAATAAGTTAATTGATTAGTTTTAACCCCAAAAAAAAACACAAATTTTATAGAAGCAGCTAATTAAGTAATTAATCATCAGTAAAGCTTTTACTACTGGTATGCCTATGTTGTTGAATAACCAAAACAGAACTCTTGATATCAAAATCCATAGAAGCCAAGAGATCTCCAACAACACCAAGCTCAGGACACTCCTCCCAATCACTCATTCCAGTTGTTAAAGGTGAGCAACCTCTCCTTCCTTTTCCTACAATGAACAATGAATACATATCCCCAATGTCCCTTAATGCCTGCAATGTTTCTGCTCCATTTCTCAAATTCTTTTCTACGTAACCAATTTGACCTGATGACGCGTACTGCTTGTAAAATTCATCCATATACACATCATCCCTATCGTTTTCTGGATTTTTTCTAGCTATTGACATGAACACTTCGTCGCCTGAATTAAAATGCGGTGATGCTGTTGATGATGATACATTAATATCCTCCTGTCCAAATCCACTTGGACGGAACCGGATCACTGTCAAGTTCAGATGATGATGCATTGCTATCCTTTTGCTGCAAGCTATTGCCTCGCGGTCATCAGGCCCCCCAAAAAACAACGTCGCGACACTTTGCAATGAGTCTGGTGCCAGCAGTTTTTGAAACCCCAAGCAACCTCTATCAACAAGGATCCCTACTGAGCATGGTGCATGCCTGATTATCTTCTGGTTTGTGGACCTCATTTCGTCTTTCCCTTTCTCCATTTTCCCATCAATGCGTTGGTGTTTGTGAAACGGAAGGAAAATGAATGAAACTCGCAAATCCTCAGCCCGGCTACATACATCTTCATACATGCTTGGGAAAGGGGAAACAGCTTTGATCTGTCGAATAAAAATCTTTGTTTCAGATGAGAAAATGTCAACAGCCTCATTGATTTCCATCACATCATTTCCACCATATTCATCCTCATCGCTGAATTGATCCCCGTCTTGTAGCTGGTGGTACATCAAGTTCTTTTTCTTTCTCTTTTTGGGGAGCTCAACAAGATGCATCAAATGAGGAGTAATGGCAACACCTTGCTTGCCACGCAAGGCAGAGCAGAGACCAAGTTGCCCAGGAGCATTTCGAGGCTTATAAACGCAGCAAATAATTCGAAGTTCACTCTCTGGATCAAGACATTCGATAGAAGTTCGATTGTGAGCTAATTGTATTTCTTGTTTCCTCATTATAAAGGACACCACTGGCCCTGCCATCAGTGTGTTCAGAACTATTACTGACAAAAGCAAACTTCGAATATCTGCACCCCACCATTTCTGCGATAACGATTAAAGAAAAATTAAACCTGAAATCAGCATAACAAAAGATTGTGTAAATATATAAAATTTAGCTGTTGTTCATTTTTCTTTTAAATGTTCCAAAGTTTAAGGTTACCTCTGAATCAGGAGATGCATCAACAACAACAAGATCGGTGTGGCCTTTCAAATTGAGAATGAAAGCCAGGATGACTGCTTCAATATTCAATGGAATCTTTAAATAATAGCAAGCAAGTAGTGTCCCCAGAATTTTGCCAGCAATGCTCAAAGAGACCATAACCAAAACAGCAATTATATTATCAACTGTAGATAAAGAACTTATATCGAATTGGAAGCCTGTGAAGCCAAAGTAACTTGGAAGCACAAAATTGTGAACAGCATAAGTAAGCTTATGCAGTAATGTTCGAGTTGTTTTGCCTTCTCTTGGAAACATCATACCAATAAGAAAACAATGAACTGTAGAGTAAAGGCCGTTGGATTCAATAATCATTGAGACAGAAATAAGCAAGACCATAATGAGCAAAACCTGAGAGTTGTTGATGAATTTTTGGTTTCGGCTTTTGGTGTTAAACCAAATCACCAGATAACAATTCACCAAGATAAGTGAAACTGTAAGAAAGATTGACAGAACCAAAGTTTTGAACATTCCATCTTCAGTGAATGCAACGACTAAAGAGAAAAGTAATGAACAAGACATTTCATTGATCAAAGAGGAAGATATAGCCAATCTTCCAACGTCTGAAGTATCAAACTTCAAATCAGCAGCTAATCGAATTACGACCGGAGAGGCAGAGTTAGCAATGAGAATGATGGTAACAATGGCAAAAGCAAACTCATTATATGAGATTGTTAATTCTTGGATGATAAACCAGGATATAGCTGCTCCCAAAATGCCGCATGCCAAAAAACCTCCATATGCAACGGTGGTGACTAAATGCAAATTGCGCTTCATATATGGAACATCAAACTCAAGACCGAGCAAAAACATGAAAAATATTCGTGCGAAAAATGCGTAGAATCTGTAGTAGTCTGCTGAATTAGGCTTAATGAAAAATCTTTCAATTTCATAGATGCGACATAGCAATGTAGGACCAAGAACCAGCCCTGCCTGTTAAAGGCAAAAAAAAAAATATATGTACATAAATTAACAGTTCTATCAAACTGGATAGACATTACATTAATATGTAAATCATTAATTTTTGCACTTAAAATGTGGCAATGTACATACCAGCACTTGGGCAACGGGTCCAGGTTGTCCCAAAGGCTTGAAAATGAGATGGAAAAGGTGGGAGACGACAAGAATCCCACACACCTGTAAACATGTAGAGACCACAGGGTTAACTGGGTCTTCTTGGCACATTATATTTGCTGTTGCATCCATTTATTTATTTATGTGGATCAAGACAACGGGTTAAGAGCAATGAAATGTACTCATCAGCAATAACTTCGAAAATTCGAAGCAAATTAAAGATCATGGAATAAATAGGGGTTCGCTGTTGTCTCTGGCATTATCATCAACCGAATGAAATTCAAACCAAGAGGCAAGAGCAAGAGATAAGAGAGACAGACACACACACATACACACAACCCCTTGTCTTCTCCCTTCCCTCCCCTGAATTTTTCACTTCTTTTTTCTTTTTTTGGTTCTCTTTTGTGTGGTTCTCTTCATCTGAAAATCCTATATCTTTTCAAAATTCTTCCTTTCTTTCTTATACAAACTAAATTAACTAACTAACTAACAAACCAACCTGCCATTATCTATTTCCCCTCACTATTTTTAGGCATGTGCAGACGTGTAGTCACCCGTATTTCATAGACTAATAATATATTGGATGATAGTTTTCACTTTATGGTGTGCAGTATTTTTATATTTTAGGGCACATGTATTTTCATTCATATTTTATATATAAAGAATTGTCTTGTTAATTCATATTTTCAATACTATTTATAGAAAGTCATAAAATTATGTCATATAACCTGGTAATCATCATTTAGTAGGTAAATAATGCTCACTAGATCATTTTCCTGTCTGGTTAATCCATATTTTCAGAACTAATCAAAGTGAGTCACAAAATTGTATAATGCATCAAGGTGCTCACCATATAGTAGGTACCAGTGCTCAATAAAATCGAAGTTATTTTCGTGTCCAGTTAATCCATACTTTCAACACTATTCACACGCATTTTTAACATCATTTTCATTTCTTATATTAAATTAAAATCAATTTTGAGTATTGCAGTCAATGAGCATGGAAGTTAAAGAAGAATGTGGGACATTTTCTGAAACTGAATAGATCTACGTGTACATTTGAGAAAATCTTTGGAGTCATGGCTGTCCTTCACTCCAGACTTAACATCAGTGTAGGCGAAAAGCATCAGCTGGAATACACCTTAAAATAAATGGTTATTCATAATATGACTGACAAATGAAGATAATGTCTCAAAGGTAACAATAAGATTCAAGTTTACAATTATATAATTCCTGCCACTATGAGTTACAATTGAAATTTTACCACCACCAAATAACAATAACACCAATTTCCTATCCGACACTAAAAGTATAGGAAACAAATTATAAAGAAAAATACGGAAAAGAAATGTCACAATCCACCAGACTTTTGATATCTATCTTTTTTTGTCCTATTCACAGGCCAGTTTGGTGTCGAAGCTGCTCAAGCAAATAGCAAACGCCTGAAATGCGGAGAGAGGATAACGATAGTCCATAGTAAACATATCTTTCCCAACCTTGCCAAACTGGAGAATGATCTTATCATGTTCAGGTGGTGCTGGTTGAGAGGGAGTGGGTGGTGTGCCAGCAGCTGGTTGTGTGGCTGCAATCAACTGAAAATTCTTAACAGATGCAACAGTCACCCGCCCCCGAAAATTGAGACACCAACACTGTAATTGTTCATGCCATCTTGGGGGCTTGTTTTTGAGAATCAAGGGTCTCACTTTGCCATCCTCGTCTTCCTCTCGAAGCGCACCAATTTCAGAAAATCGTGCACTGCTGAACTCAACAGAGTGGTCAAGAGACTTTGAGAAGGAGATGCTCCGGAAAGAGTCCTCAAGAGAGCAGGGAAGAAGATCTGGCTGGCCAGGAACAGAGCCACCTGCATCAATTGACGAGGCTGGGATTGAATGCATGATGCAGTGCATCCTTCTGGGGCCTCGTGTGCCAAGCACATTGAGTTCATAAGCTATTTGGGCTATATTATAACTGCCACTTGGGACTTTTGGGGAGACTTTTTTGGAATAAAATCTACAGCTTGTACGACCCGGAGGGGTAATATTAGCAGAGGTATGTGGTGGCTGTGTGTCATATATTATAAACTTTGTCCCAAGGAAATTTGATCTGCAGCATGAAAAAGATAAATTCATAAACGTAATTTATGGAAACTAGTTTATAGGAATTTATGTATTTGCATAGAGAACTTGCATACAAAAATTTTAAAAATCTCTCATCACAGGGTAAAAGGAACCCCAAAAAAGGAAGAAGCACAATTTAAACTCAAGGCAAATGGCATTCAATGACAAAATATGACCTATTGAGTCTATTAATAACAAGGATGCCGAGCTCCACATAAACCCAAAATTATCTTTTATTTGCAATTTTAATAGACAAAACATAAATTGTAAGAGTTTACTCCAATGAAGGAGCGGAGGGTTTCATGTCAAGTAAAAATTATGTGACAAAAAGGATATACCAAGTCCACTAAATTAGTTGGTCGAACAAAGTTCCTCTAAAATAAAGGGTATGGCTCTTAGAAGCACAGAATCTTATTGTAATAAATTTCAGAGTGGAACTATAGTCATATCCTGAAGCCAAAATCCAAATAAACTAAAACAAAATGCGTATTGCTAGCCCATTGAACTGAGCTCCTGGTGAGACAAGACAGAAAACAGGTTCTAAAGTTTCATTCTATATTCTTACCTCAACTTTCCAATATAAGTTCTGCTTGATCGTGAAATGTTGTCGGCATCCATGGAGATTACATACTCTGTACAAGTAGTTCGACGGGTCCTTTTCGCAGACAGAAGGAATTTTCCATTTTCAACTAGTAAAGCTGCAAAAAGAAAACAAAAAAGGATAAACACATAAAGATAGTAAGCAAGGACTCAAATCATGTCTGATATATGTGCAGGGACTATTCCAAACCAGGAGAACAATAAAGTTTACAGCACCAAAATAGCATGATGTTTCAAAAGTTATATTAGAACTTGAGTTAAAGTACATGTCAAATAACAAGGCATCAGTATTAATGCACTAACAGCAAGAATACTTAAAAAGAGAATTCAAGAAATAGCACGGAATATAAATGGTTCACTCACAAACAGAAGTCCCTAATCATGTAGGTAACTTCTTTAAATGGTTGACCCACAACAGCCCTACCAGCTTTAGAAACAAGATTCACAATCTAATTTGAGAGCAACTCATCCACTACCAGATCAACATCATCCCTAAGAAGTGGAACAACAAAATTTTATACCATAGCTATAATGCAAAAATCAACCACAAGGGAAACCAATACAAGGCATTTGAAATGATATATATCCAGTATATAACAGAATAACGTTCATTAATGTCTATCCAGCACTTCAGAAACCAGGCATTTGAAATTAAATTGTGATCTGCACACACATATGTTTCAAGAATAGAAAACAAATGCATATGAGAAAGAACTATATGAAAAATAACTGGTTTAAATAAGCTTATTTTGATTCTTCACTTTTCTCTACTTCTATATGTATTTTAACTGAAGCAATTCACCACGGACTGGGCTCACCAGCCAACCTTATCCATATTACAAAAGACAGTCTGACATTTGCGCAAGCTTGGGCGGCCAAAAGCAGAACTATAAAATGCAACTATTCTTCTTTCTTAATACATGCATAACCAAATTGTAGAAAATTAATCAACAGCCTAATCCAGATAACAAGCAAGGAGAAGGTCAAACCAACATTATTTTAACAAATTAGAAGCAATCTGCTCACCAGGGCTAAGAGACAAAAAAAGTTGATATGTTAAATTAGATTTATCCCTCTTAATGAAACATTGAATGGTTCCGTCACGTGCCCCGGGCTGAAAAATAAAAGCCAAAAGAAATTAGTAATAATTCTCTTCAAGATCATAAGAGTTTTGAGAACGAGACAAATACTACCTGCTTCAAGGACACTGGGAAAGTAAGCTTCCCACAGAACTCTGGACTTCTAACAATTTCTTTGCACATAGCCCTCCAAGAACGGCAAACAGCAGCACACGCAACAACATGTTTTCGAGCGGGCCAACAACTCTCACTCTCCTCCAACCTCCTGATTACATCACAAAGTAGCTCCGGTGGGAGACTAGCCCAACAACTATTTTGAATTACAATAGTCTGGTCATGCAAATCATTTAACGAACCGTGGGATTTCCCTCTATGATGGCCAGTCAATCTAAAATCAAAACTTCTTCTAGATAAACTCCCGAAACTATCTCTTACATCACGTACTATGCTACGGAATGACATCTTATAAATTATTCAGAAGTAGCAGTACTAGTATAAGTATATCTCCCTTTTGAAGACTTCCGATAAATTATATTCTGCAAGTCATGTACATATGGCTGAACACAAACGAGAAAAGCAAGAAACTCAGTCCCTGCCACAAATCCGACTAACAGAGAATTAAAGGTAGAATAAAAGAACAGAAAAGGCACCAAAAGGTATAAATTAAAAATGAAAAGAAAAGAAAAGCAGTATAAAGCAGGCTCACATGGACTCCAAAGTCCAAAGATTTTCTGAATAGGCAAACTTTAATAACAACAACCTTTTCTCGAATAGACTCAACACAATCATCCTTTCTAGGTCCTTAACCCTACTTTAACTGAAAAGCAATCTCAGTTCTACTTCTAATAAACTAAACAATTACCATAAGAGCCTCATTAGTCTAATATGATGGTATATTTAATTATATAACTTGGGAAAACAGTAACTTTTAACGTTTGAAAAAATAAAATTAAAGTAACCCACATAAAAAAAAAATCAAGAACAAGCATTTTGCTCAGCAGAAATTAGTGATCAATTTAAAAAAAAATTCACACCACTTTTGTTCATATATTTCAATAAATTGTTCTATTTAAACCATATTAAATACTTGCCCATGAAAAAAAAATTAAAATTTAAACATGAGAATAACAAGCATGAGATTACCAACCTGTAAAATAAAACCGGTCAAAGACTCCAAGCATCACCAAAAGATCTGCAACCCAGAAAATAAAAATGAAAAAATATTTCAAACAAATAATAAATAAGGGCAGGAAAAAAAAATGAAAGAAGAGATCTGCTTCTGGTTCACCTCAATATCTGCAAAGTCAAATCAGAACAGAACATAGCTGGTAACATAACATTAACTAAACACCCTGTTCTTTCTAGCTCTTCTTGGTCTTTGGCTAAGGGGTTTAAGTTTAACTTCTTGGATTTTGTCTTTTTTTTTTTTCCTTTATAATCCGGACTCCAAACAACATTTAAATTCGGTACAATAATAATTATACCAAAAGTTTTTTCATTTAAAAAGTTAAAATTAAAAAAGAAAGTGACGTGGTTGAATTTGTATAATGTTTTGTTTGTCCCCACCACCACAACCATGCAGTACGCAGTTTCTCGGTTTTGACTTTTTCCTTTTGTTATCTCTTTCCCTCTCTCTTTTGAGTCTCTTCTCTTCTTTTATTCCTTATTTTCTTTCCTTTTTTTTCTTCCTTGTGTTTCCTTTTTGTTTATTACAAAGCTCAAACTAAATTTTTTAGGTTTCACCAACTCTCTGCTTTTAATAATCAAAACTTGCTCAATAATTTATGGTTACCTTAAAAAAAATCTCATTAACAAATTTTCATTTGTTATTGTACCAACTATTAAAATTAAGTTTATCTATTTAAGGCTCGGATAATCTTAGTATTAGTCCACAACAATCAAAATCAAATTACGAGCCGATTAATAAAACAACAACTAATACTATAAAAAAATATTTTATTTAATGGAATTACATTGTATTTCAATTATAATAAAATGATTAAAAGTAAAGTAATGAATATATAGCAACACAATTATATTACAATTTTTAAAGAGAGAGTGTGTCTAAAAAGTAATGCTTATAATAAGTATTAATTGATTAGCTATATATTAAGTTCTTTTATTTTTATTTTTTTTTTAATATAGGAGGGGCAGGTAAAAATCTAAATCAATATTTGAAACTTTTATCTCTCTTATGATTGAACTTAGATAATCAGTCAAATAAAATTATTTAAAAATTATTTATTTAAGTTTTGAAATAATTATATAGCCCGTTCCTTGATAATATATTTGAAGCTTTATGATAAAATTCAACTCGTATCTGTAATTATAACGTAAAATAAAGGTAAAAAATTCAAAAATTAATTTTTAAACAATTTTTACTTAGTGTATAATTTTAGATATTTGCTAATAAAAACTTTTGTTATATCAATTATCTAAAATATAAAAAGAGAATATATAATTATGTACCCATCCAAACTCATCAAACTCTTGTTAAAGGAGGCAAAAAACATTTTAATAATACATTATTGACCTCCTTTTAAAAAACACTATTTACTTTTTAAAAGGAGAAGGCGAGTAGGTGAAAAATTGGAATAAAATAACAAAGCAAGCAAATAGTATTAATTATGTTCTTTTCTTCTTGGCCGCACCACATTTTATAGTTTTGCTCTTGCTTTGACCAACGACCACCCTTCACTTGCCAAGTTTCTTCATGCTTCTTACAATGAAACTTCCTACAAGGTAAAAATAGGCTAATTGCATCTAGAACCATTTTATATTTTGAAAATTGTAATTAATCATTGACTGATAATCATCATTAAGTTTTAAAAGGATGAATTTCATGATACCCCCTGATGAATTGATTATCTTCAAATTGATCTCTTTATTTTTAAAAATTTTAAATTACTCTTATATTTGTTCAAAAAACAAGGGAAAAATAAGGGTGGGTTGATTTTTTTTTTTTTTAGTAAACATTAAGAGTAAATTGAGATTTTAAAAAGTAAAATTAGTGATTTAAAAATAATCAATTGTAAAGGATAATTTAAAATTAACTCTTTTTAAAAAGATAAAAGCAATATGTGGATAATCATATAAATATTGATAGCAAAATCACATAGATCTAGTTAATTTTTTTGTTTAAAGTGTTAATATGAAAAATATTATCCGAAGAATAACTCAATTAGTTTGACATCTTTTGTGAAAGGGGGAGGTTAAGAGTTCGAGTTCAATGATATAAGTTATCTGAAATCTGAATACCGTATTTGTTTTTTTATCTGAAATCTGAATGGATCTGAATATTACTGAGACCTGAATGAGTTTAAATTATATGTATGATTTTTTTTTTTATTCTTTGACATCTAAATATAAGTGGTAAGTTGTTTATTTTTATAAACTTAAAACATCTTAATTTTAATATTTTTAAACTTATAACCTTTAAAAATGTTATATATATTTAAAGTTTAGATAAGTATATATTTATAATGTTTTCTAGTACAATAATTTTTATATATTATAAATGTTTATAAGGTAAACATTTAATATATAATTTATTAAAAAATAATTTCGATAACAAAATATTTTTACAATTTAACATAATATTTATACATAAAAAGTTATTATTTAATAATAAAAGAATTTGTTTAAAATTCAAATTGAATGTGCATTAAGTATTTAATACCAAGTATAATTTAAGTTCAAGTAAAATTGTAATATAACATCTAATAGTTACGTAGGAAATAAATACATTTAATGAGGTTATATTTTAAAAAAATAATAATTTTTCATTCAGATAAAAGTCAGAAAATTTTACATTTTCCATAAGATAAAACATCTTAAAATAAGACTTCAGATACAAAAACAAACAAACTAAAATAATAAAATATTTTAAATGAAACAAAATTAAGACTTTAAAGATAAAAACAAATAACCTATAACTTTTTCTTTTAAAAGAAAAAAATCTACCCGTTTTGTAATTGTGGGAACAATTCATTTTAGGAAATGGACAAGTCATGAGTTTTAACTAAAATGTAGGTAAGCCCTATTAATTTTATTAACTTATTTATACTTATATAAAATCTCCATTAAAATTCAGAAAAAAAAAATTTATGAACGAAGAAGATTATGATGTTAATCTAAGTACATTACATAAGATTGTTGATTAATGTTTCGCATATAACCTAACATTGTTGATAAAAAGACATATGGATTGATGATAATGAATTTTATATACATTACCTAAGATTTGACTTTGTTAATTTGGCAAGGAGAATAGTCCCTTTCAGACTTTTTCAACGCTCTTCTTTTATTATGGAGATAATATTGATCCATTGAGCATCCTAAGGGACGTGGTTTCTTTTTTGACATTGAAAATGCGGCTCATGCCCTTCTCCCCATACTCTCTCTCTCATGTACTATTAGTGAGGTATATAATTTCTCAATTAAGTAACCACACATTAATCAAATGTGGAATGGATGAAGTCGAATTCTAACAAAGTGAAAAGAAGATTTTATTTCATAATACTTGAAACTACAGTCAGACATATTATGTGTTTAAATATATGAGTTGCGTTGTTATTGAACTATCTAAAAATTTTTGGTTGAAATATCATAGTTTGGATTTAAAAGTAGATAATATCTAGTTGAATTTTGACAAATTTTTTGGGTTAATTTTATATTATTCTTGATGAATTGATTATCTTTAAATCATTTTCTTACTTTTGAAAATTTTAATTTATCCCTCATTTTTGTTATAAAAAAAAGTTCATTAACCCACCTCTATTTTTCCTTATCTTTTGAACAAAAATGGAAGTAACTTGAAGTTTTCAAAATAAAATAGATGATTCGAAGATAATCAATTTATGAGTGGAATAATCTAAAATTTACTTAAGTTTTTTTTTATGGTAATATAGTTTATTTAGTATGTACATGTATACGTAGAACTTCTCACGTGCAAACATTAAAGTAAGGATTTTGTGTTAATGGAGCTAAAGGTAAAAAAAATTATAAATTTGAATGCACTATCTTTTGTATTTTAGTATTTGAGAATTTTGTTTCTTTTTTTTTTTTTATCTTCATGCAGACAAAGTTTGTATTTTAGCATTCATACCTTTTGTTGATGCAGCTTTTCCCGCGTGCCTCAACAGGTGCTTGAACCTTCAAACAAGATTTCAAACATGCTCGAGCGGGATCGATCAAGCCTTCCGCTCGCGGCTCAAACAATGCCTCCAAGCTGCTCGAGCAGGACTGTTCAAGCCTTCTGCTCGCGGATTCAAACAGTGCCTCGATCCTTCTGCTCGCGACAAGCCCGAGCAGGATTGCCCCCTTCGTCTTGTTCCGCTGTCTTCTTCTGAACCGTGATCTCCCGGACCTGTACTCACAGAAAACAGGGTCAGGGGTCGCCGGGCGTGTCCCAGCGAAAACCCTCCGACGCTCAAGTCAGTATTCGGGTTTGTCTTTTTTGGTATCTCCCTTTGTGAGGGAGGCCGGAAAGATGAAAGGGGTATTATTTCGCCCCCCCTTTTTTGGATAAGTATGGTGTTTTTTCAGAGAATCAAATGAGAGAGATTTGAAAAGGAAGAACCTGTATCAAGTTACAGATCCTTTCTGAATCAGAAGTTCCAACCTCTCTTTCGGGTTCAATTCTTCCAACCCCTTTGTGACTTAGAAATGCCAACCTTTGAGAATCAAATTCTTCAACCTCTGTAACGATCTCCTTCGTTTCCTTTTATACTCCATTTTTCCCGCTCTTTTCCTTTCCAAGCTGTCTACTCCCACGCTAGTGGTATCTGGGTCCTTCTGACAGCCGGGTTCGGTGGAATATTCCCTAGGGATGAGCGGCTGTCCCCTTAACCCGATTCACGTGGCCAGATCACCATGTCGGGCAAGTGCGCAGAGAATGATGACGCCTTGGAGGCACATGCCGGCCACCGACAACAGTATCACCACTCCACCATGTGGGACCCTAGTCAGACATCAAAAGGTGTGCCAGGATTCTGAGAAAACGGGTCGGGTTTCCCTGGTCGGATCTTGCCCAGCTTTGACCTGAGGGACTACCTCGAGCTGGTGATGGAGTGCTCGGGGCTCGGGTCGCTCTGAGTTCCCCGAGCTTGACTAACTTTGACCTTCCTCGATGATCTCGAGCAGATTGTAGAGCTCGGAGCTCGACCTTGACTGCTTTGACGTCCTGACTTCTGCTCGAACTAGGCTGTCTTCGAGGTCTCTTACTCGAGCTAGAAGGGCTTCGAGGGGCCTGTCTGATATTTTACCCAAACACCAGTCCCCCAGTTTCTAGTCTTTTGAGTGAAGCGAGACAAGACTGGAAACTCAGTAATGATGGGCCGAATTCGCGGCCTTTTACGCTTCCCCACGTTCTTCTTGCTTGGGCCTATAGTTGGCTGTGCTTGGCTCTGTCCCACCTGAGGCTTAGGCTTTAGGACCCCTAGCCTTGGTATTCTTCATGAACTTCTTCTGCTCGGGCCTGCAATGGACATAGGCTTCTTCTGCCGTCACTCTTGCTCGGGCCCGCAATTGACCGAGGTGTCTTCATCATATTACTCGCTCGAGCCCTTCTTAAACTTCGCCGGGTCGCAGAACGACGCAAGTGTGACACCGTCCCAGCTGGACTTCGCGAGGAGTTCTTCGGGATCTTTTCCTCGACCCCGCAATTGACTAAAGTATCTTGTTAGGTTACTCCCGCTCGGGCCCGCAATTGACCGAGGTGTCTTCTACTGTTACTACTGCTCGAGCCCTTCTTGAACTTCTGCTCGGGTCTGTAAACGACGCAAGTGTGACACCGTCCCGCTGGGACTTCTGCCGAGGAGTTCTTCGGGATCTTTTCCTCGACCCTGCAATTGACTAAAGTATCTTGTTAGGTTACTCCTGCTCGGGCCTGCATTGACCCAGCGTGGCATCGTCCCGCCTAAGACTTAGGCTTTGGGACTTCGGATACTCCTGCTCGGGCCTGCAATTGACCCAAGCATGGCACCGTCCCGCCTAAGACTTAGGCTTGAGGACTTCTAGCCAAGGAGTTCTTCTGAACTTCGCCCGGCCTGCAATTGACCCGAGCTTGTTGATACTCCCGCCGGGCCTGCACTGACCCAAGCATGGCACAATCCCGCTGGGATTTCCGCCAAGGAGTTCTTCTTGAAGTCGCCCGGCCTCGCAATTGACCCAAGCTTGCTGATACTCCCGCTCGGGCCCGCAATTGACCCAAGCATGGCACCA
Organism: Murraya koenigii; assembly: GCA_025617385.1. Taxonomy (NCBI): domain Eukaryota; kingdom Viridiplantae; phylum Streptophyta; class Magnoliopsida; order Sapindales; family Rutaceae; genus Murraya; species Murraya koenigii. The sequence continues at coordinate 15,975,677 of CM046812.1, forward strand.
TCCCGCTGGGATTTCGGCCAAGGAGTTCTTCGAACTTCGCCCGGCCTGCAATTGACCCAGTGCTTGTCGATACTCCCGCCGGCCTCGCATTGACCCAAGCATGGCACCATCCCGCCTAATGAGTTAGGCTTTGGGACTTCATGCCGAGGAGATCTTCTCGAGCCTTTTAATTGACCCGAGGTCTTCTGATGATACTCCTACTCTGGTTTTCAAATAACCCGAGCTTGGCACCGTCCCGCCTAATGAGTTAGGCTTTGGGACTTCATGCGGAGGAACTCTTCTTCTCTCGAGCCCTTTAATCGACCCGAGGTCTTCGAAATTACTCCCGCCTGGTTTTCAATAACCCGAAGCTTAGCACCGCTCCGCCTAATGAGTTAGGCTTTGGGACTTCATGCCGAGGAGCTTCTTCTCCTCGAGCCCTTTAATCGACCCGAGGTCTTCGAAATTACTCCCGCCTCGGTTTTCAAATAACTCGAAGCTTGGCACCGCCCCGCCTAATGATTTAGGCTTTGGGACTTCATGCCGTGGAGCTCTTCTTCTCCTCGAGCCTTTTAATCGACCCGAGCTTCTGATGACACTCCTACTCTAGTTTTCAACATACCTGAAGCTTGGCACCGTCCCGCCTAATGAGTTAGGCTTGGGACTTCATGCCGAGGAGTTCTTCTTCCGCTCGAGCCTTTTAATGGACCCGAGGTCTTCGATGACACTCCGCCTCGGTTTTCAAATAACCCGAGCTTGGCACCGTCCCGCCTAATGAATTAGGCTTTGGGACTTCATGCCGAGGAGTTCTTCTCGAAACCTTGTTCTTCATCCCGAACTTACATTATGAATGTTTTTCTTATTCTTACATACATTTGTACTTTTACATATCCCATCTTGGGACGAAATCTTACATTAGCATTTTATAATACAAGGGACTTACTCGAAATACTTCCTCGAGACTCATGTGCTCCACTGCTCTCGACTCCTCGCTCGTCTGGACGAGCCAACCCAGACGCTCCCGGTCCTGCTAATTCCTCGCTTTGCAGCCTTTTCCTCTCGATTTCCATATCCAGCTTCACCCGCTCATACGCATCCGAATATGAACGGATCGAAGGACTCCAGAAGTTATACCATGGTCTCCCCATCCGGATCCCATCCTTTAATCCTCTCGTAGCTTGGGATGGTTGAACGCACCAAGATCTAGGACCGATCTATGGTATCTTTTGATAAACTCCCGAGGGACTCTCCTTCTTCTCGCCTCACTTCGACAGCCCATCATGTCATCCTCGTGGGTCACCGCTGCCTGAATTGTTCTCGCGAACTCCCCGCACATCTGCTCAAAGCTCAAAATGCTTCCCGTGGAGTCTCATGCGTACCATTCTCTCGCCCTTCCCTCAAGAGCGAGCGGAAGGCCCTGCACCTTCGTGTCACCGACTGCACCTTGCACCCCGTCATGTCATTGAACCGCTCTATGTGTATTAATGGGTCACTCTTTCCCGAATATTGCAGATCCGGAAGCGAAAGTCACGTGGGATCGTGACACCCATGATCTCCGAGAGAGAGGAGATTCATTATCCAAAGATTATTCGCCACCTGGACTCTTTCTGTTCCCCAAGATCTTCCACAACTTAGTGCCAACCTCGCATGCCTCTCCCTCCAACTCCTCCGCACGAGAGGTTGGGTCATCTCCTCGCAAATGTTGACGAGACCCCTTCCTCCATGTTTGTTTCTTCTCTCATCGCAACATTCGGTGCCCGAGGTCTCGGGCTTCATCTCCGCATTTTCCCGAACATGAGCATTCCTCTACTGGACTCCGGACATCGTTACATGCTTTTCTCCGTCCTTCCCCGAATTCTGTAATGCGGAGGTCATAGTTTCGATCTGCTTTTCCATCCGATCCATTCTTTCCTGGATCTCTCTGCTCGGGCCTCATTGGCCACTCTCTCAAAGTTACCGATTCTTCCGGACTTACTCCTCTTCGGCTGTTTCCCCTCATCGTTGTGTTGTGTGTCTTGAATGTATTAGGAAATCAGGCTTTTTGTGCCGATCCCCACAGACGGCGCCAAAAATGTTGATGCAGCTTTTCCCGCGTGCCTCAACAGTGCTTCGAACCTTCAAACAAGATTCCAAGCAGCTCGGCAGGATCGATCAAGCCTTCGCTCACGGCAAGCAATGCTCAAGCGCTCGGCAGGATCGCTCAAGCCTTCGCCGCGGATTCAAACAGTGCCTCGATCCTTCTGCTCGCGACAAGCTCGAGCAGGATTGCCCCTTCGTCCTGCTCACTGCCTTCTTCGCAACGTGATCTCCTGACCGCACTCACGTAAAACCGGTCGGGGTCGCCAGGCGAATCCCAGCGAAACCCTCCGACGCTCAAGTCAGTAATCGGTTTGTCTTTTTGGTATCTCCCTTAGTGAGGGAGACCGGAAAGATGAAAGGGGTATTATTTCGCCCCTTTTGGATAAGTATGGTGTTTTTAGAGAGAATCAGATGAGAGAAATTTGAAAAGGAAGAACCTGTATCAAGTTACGTATCCTTTCTCGAATCGAAGTTCCAACCTCTCTTTCGGTTCAATTCTTCCAACCCCTTTGTGACTTAGAAATGCCAACCTTGAGAATCAAATTCTTCAACCTCTGTAACGATCTCCTTCGCTTCCTTTTATACTCCATTTTTCCCGCTCTTTTCCTTTCCAGTCGTCCACCCCACGCTAGTGGTATCCGGTCCTTCCGACGACCGTGTTCGACGGAATATTCCCTAGGGATGAGCTAGTCGTCCCTTAACCCGATTCACGTGGCGGATCACCATGCTCGGGCAAGTGCGCAGAGAATGATGACGCCTGGAGGCACGTCTGCGCCACCGACAACAGAGATCACCACTCCACCATGTGGGACCTCGGTCGGACATCAAAGGTGTGCCGGGATTCCGAGAAAGCGGGTCGGGTTTCCTGGTCGGATCTTGCCCGGCTTTGACACGAGGACTACCTCGAGTCGGTGATGGAGTGCTCGGGGCTCGGGTCGCTCCGAGTTCCCAGAGCTTGACTAACTTTGACCTTCCTCGATGATCTCGAGCGATTGTAGAGCTCGGAGCTCGACCTTGACCGCTTGACGTCCCGACTACCGCTCGAACTAGAGCTGTCTTCGAGGTCTCTTACTCGAATTGGAAGGGCTTGAGGCACTGTCCGATATTTTACCCAAACACCTTTTATATAGAGAACATCTTAAGTGGAGATGACTAAATGTGGATTTATTGTTACACCATATAGTACTATAATATATTTTTTGATTAATTATATCATCATATAATGTAATAACGAATTCACGCAAAATCTGCTTTTAAACATCTACACCTAGAATTATTATTATTATTATATATTAAAAGGAAAGGTATGTTATATCATAGCTTTGGTCAAGTTCAGGCAAGGTCAATTATGGTGAAGAAATGGTTTCATAATCATCAAATTGGAATTGTTAGGCATTGGCACCTTTCATACTACGCTTCATAGATAAAATAAACGAGTTGAAAAATCTCCGTGGGCCATTTGGACCTGGGTGAACCAATTTATCGCAGGCCTAATTTGGCTCAGAGCAGTGACGGACATAAACAATTGATTGAGAGAATACTGTTATTAATAACAATATGAATATCTAACAATGCTATGATAAAATTAATTTCATAAAAAAATAATGACAATTTAAAATAATAGCCTTCATTTTAAGTTTTTAACAACTTTAATGAAAACAAAATACAAGACTTTGAAATTAATTTAATATTTTATTACACTTATCCATTACGCGTAATATGATAAAGTTTAATGTGACCTACCCAATTAATTGAAATTGATTTAAATTAAGTTTTTAACTTTTAATAAGATAAGGTTTAATGTGGTCTTTAAATTTTCATGAAATAAAATTTCTAAGAACTTTAACAAACGTATTTAACATTAAAATTAATTAAATATGTTAAATAATTAATTTAATTTAGAAAGAAAATTTAGCTCAGAGGGACTCTAAAGCCCCTGTAGCCACTCCTTGGGTCCGTCAATGATTCAGAGTTCCCTACATAAAATTCAATCAGAATGTCAAAAACCATCAATGAAGACCCCTAATATTTTCGGAGATACTTGTCACAATCAATGAAGATTCCTAATATTTTCAGAGATACTTGTTCACCGAAGATAAAAGAGAATAAGATATTAACTTCGAAAGCATCATTTCATAACCACTGACTATATCATAAAGATCTATAAAATTTGAGAAAAATAAAATAGTAATGCTGCAAATTGTATCTCAACACGGGTCATTTCAAGTATATAAGTTGATTGCAAAATACGGGTGCAATAGCAAAGTCTTCCTGGATAACATATTCCAACTACAGGCATTAGCACTGAAAGAAACACAACCAAAAATGCTACACTAGAAGCCCAAAAACTAAAAAAAGAAAGTGAACAAAAACAAAATTTACATACACAAGTACTAAGTCGTTGACTTGATCATACAAAATTGTCGGGATGCCAGTAACTGCAACCGCAACTACTCCATAACCTATCAATCCTCATTTTTCTTTTTTTTCTTCTTCTCCTTCTTACTTGGTACTTCTGACTCCTCTTCATTTTCTCCAGAATGTTTTCTCTTCTTTTTCTTCTTCTCCCCTGCCTCAACATTCTGACCATCAGCCTCAGCTACTTGTTTCTTCCTTTTCTTCTTTTCTGTTTTAACTGATTCTTCATTTTCTGCCTCAGCATTGCTATTTGCATGCTCATTGTCAGCTTTCTTGCTCTTCTTCTTTTTCTTTTCTTTCTTCTCTTCACCAACAGCAACCTCCTCCATTGGTTTTTCTTCATCACCTTCACCAGCAGCATTTTCCATTAGACCAAGAATGGAGTCCGCTGCAGGATTATAAGTCTGCAAAAAGCAGGAAAACAAATATAACCTTCATTAAGATAACCAAGAGAATAAAAAGGAAAAAAGAAAAAGAAAATGCAGACCTTGGCAGCCTTTATCATTGCACCAGGCCCCTTCTTTCGGTCCTTGTCATAAACTTCAATCTTAGGTTTTCCTTTAACAGACCCAGCAGCACGACCCAATTCTTTCCCTTCAAGATTCCTTAGCCGTGCTTCAAGCTGCCAATAATTGTCTTAGAAACTCCTTTCCGTAACAAAAAAAAAAATAAAGGCAAGAATGAAACAAATCTTTGTAGAATACCTTGGCACGATTCTCCAGTCCCATAGAGTTATCTTGGCCATCTCCGAGGGCATCATATCGAATTGCTAATGCAGTTTTGGAGGCAAGTGACCGGGAAATTTTTCCCTTATGCTTTGGGGCTGCCTGACCAACTAGGGATGCATGGTAGATAAGCCCATACTTGGGAGTTGCATGCTTAGTCTTCAGTGCTCTGAAGAGAGCCTTTTCTGCACCAAGAATCTGAACAGTACTCCCAGGCTGCTTTGCAAGATTCAACAAGCTGCCTCCATGGGCAATGAGGCGAGCTCCAACAAGCTCTCCAACAAGAGCAGTCAAATTTGGTGCAACTGTATTCATTCTACTTTTTAGATAGTCAAACAGTTGCGCTCTGTATTCAGCAAGAGAAAGAACCTGGTTACAGAGTTCTTTAATATTCAACAAATCAAGATCACTAACTTCTGTTCCCATGGAAATCATAGCTGCCTCTTTCAGTTGTGCCTCAACTTCTTCAGGTAAAATCTGTAAATATCAGACAGAAAAATATAGTCACGAGAGTGATCAATATCAGTCATCTGTCTTCTACAAAAAATAAAAAGAGGGGAAAAAATTTAGCATGGGCCTCATTGGCAGCAATTTAAAGTTTAACCAGCACAATATTTACTTAACTATGATACCAATGCATCATAAAAAATTCTCAAACAAAGATGGTTTTTATGTAGGAGTGGCCACAGGCTATGTTGCATAGGCCTAAACTTAGGACAAGGTACATGTGAATACATAAGTTTAAAAGTTTTGCAAGTCTACAATGAAAAAGGCACCATCAACACAATCACCACATAAAAATCGATAAAGTAAATCCATCCAAACTCTACCTCAGAAAAGTCAAGCTTTGCAGCATTTGTGCGGCTTCCCATCAACTTCACTGCTTTGGCATATAGGATGTTGTCCTGGATAATCTTTGCAAGCTCCGGGAAATGCCACCCATACCACTCGCGGACACGCATGGCATATGTGTTGAGCTCTTTATCAAGATCGTCAAGCAAACCAATTGCCTGAATGATCATTGTATCTACCTGAAAACAAGAACCAAAAATACTAGAATTAATAAAGACACGTAGTGATGATTTTATTTGCAAGATCAGTGATTGCGTTTTACTCCATCTAGAATCAACGTGTCCTCAGAGAGACAATTGAATCCTCAAAAACAGACGAGGTTACAATAAGATACTAATTGTTGAAATTTTGCAGACAGAAGGGAAGCAATTGGATTCAGAAAGGAAACAGCTGAGAAATATAGGAGTACTGAAACAAAAGCAAGACATACATATTTAAACTTAAGGCAAGCCAGCCCTCATGTGACACTCAATAATCAAGCTGCAAAACACATGACAGCAATCCCTTACAATGGCCTCACCCACAGATAGGTGAAACCATTCACTTATATTAAAATTATTCCTTTAATTTCAAATAAGAACGGAAACAACTTCATAATCTTGAATAGTTTCACGATATTCGATATTCAAAAATGATCCAGTTCTTTTCTTTTGCTCTTTATTTATTTATTCTAGAAAAACTGGGTTTCTTTGCTAGTCTTTTATTTACAGACTCCCCGGACACTCATAATGACTAGTTAATGTAGCCAATGAAGTCAAAATCCACATTATGTACCATGATAAAATTAGCATAGGCCAATTTGTGAAGATAATGGTCAAATAAAGATATGGGAAAAACCTTGTCAGCACTGAACTTGAGCTTGTATCGAGACAAGCTATGAGATAAACCTAAGCTCATTGGTTGAAGATCTTGAACAGCCAGACCCGATATGAGTTCTGTCAACTGACTCCTCACACCTCTCATCAACTCCATCACAGCATTGTTGTGAACACATTCTATTTTCTGAAAAACAAAAATCACTTCAACTGTAATACGAATGAAAAAGCAAGCAGCATAAAAGTTTCCATCACAAAAAGAGTTTCACTAGATTGAGAAAAGAAACTAACCAGTTTGTCCTTGATTGCATTTCCAAGCTTGGAATCAGCAACCGCTAATGTTTCACCATCACAGTGAGTGCGCAAAAACTTCCGTAGATCTTTGCTAGGTTTGCTTTCCAGCAAACATGTTGCTGCTTTCAGAGCTTCTGATGTATTCTCAAACTTCGAAAAAGCTTTCAGCTTCACTATCTATTGTAAGTACCAAGAAATAGTTAGATTTCAATCTAAAACACTCGTATGTTTCAATCATTTGATATAAAGGGCAAGCTTAAGTGTCGCCAATATAGTGATTTGCAACTTAAGACATAAAGGTGGAAAAAAGAGATATTACCTGTCTTGCAGACTCGGCACTGTTAAACTCTTGCCACAAACCCTGCAGCAGCAAAACAAGTTAATATCGAATAAGAACACTGAAAACAGGATACAATAAACAATTGAGAGGTGAATAAATAAATGCTACGTAATTGCAAGCTTAATATTCAGATTTTATTTTAAGAACAATTTACATTTTGAAATCGTATCTCTACACAAGAGTCCGACGACAAAAAACTATTTCCTAAACATTTGAAAGCATGTGTCAAGTGAGGGATTATTTTGAGGAAAACAGACGGTGGGTTTCAATAATTCAACTAAAAATGAGGTGGGTATATAAATAAATGCAGAAAAAATGAAAAGGCTTGTACAAAATGAGGTAAGATGAATGATTGATTACCTCAACTTTAGAGAGCTTCCCTTCATCTAATACTTTAAAAAGGGCGAAACCCGCCGGAGTTTCGAATAAAACTAACATTTTTTCTTTTGTTTTCGGTTGCAGCTGAATCTTTGATGGCCTTGCAATTCAACTTGATTCTGCAGCGTTTAAGAGAAGAAGCGCGGTGGGGGTTTCTAGGGTTTTAAGGGAGTCAAAGGGTTTTATTAGTAGACTGTTTTGTGGATTTGTGTAGTGTCCGAACGAGTTCTGGAGTTTCGTAAATGGGCCGGGCCGGACCTCCAAAATTGAATTCTCCATCAATGAAGCCCATGCCTGCCTACGTCAAAATCATTTTTACCGACAAAAAATTAAAGGTTAATTACCGGGTGAGATCTGATTTGATAAATTTTAAAATACTGACATATTTTTTTAAAGATATTCGAGCGTATGCTAATCAGTTCATTTTATCGTTAATTTTAATGAGAATAATAAATTAATTATAAAATAATATATTTATTTTTTAAATTAATTGTAAAATAATATTTTTATTCTTATAGTAGTCTTAACATGATTTTTTTATCCATACAATTAGTTACAAATAATGTTTACGTACATACTCACTTATTTATAATTTTTTAAATAGAAAAATTATAAAAAATTACATATAAATCTAATTAATGAATTTTTTTTTAAATCCTACCATTTTTAAAAAATTCTTATTGAATCAAACAAAATTTTTTTATTGAAGTTAATGGTAAAGTTTGATTCAACAAGAATTTAAAAAAATGTTTGATTAACTAAAAGAAAAAAGGTCGGTTAACTAGATTTAAATTTAATTTTTTATAATTTTTATTTAAAAATAATTAAGTAGGGTCAAAAATATATTTTGTAACTATTATAGCGATAGAAATATAAATTTATAGCTCATATGAGTAGAAACGTCATTTTATAATTAATTCTAAGTGTAAAATATCATTTAGTAATTAATTTATTATTCTATTAAAGTTAACGGTAAACTTAATGGATAATCACCTGCTCAAGTATTTTTTAAAAAAATGTCATTTTCTTAAATTTGTCAAAATAAAAATCACCATAAAATAATTAACCCATAATTAAATATTCTCTTCACAAGGCAAAATAATAGATAATGCCTTATGTATTTACCAATGTAACCAATTTCCATTTTTTAATTTAAAAAAAGACCACATTTCTAATTTTTCTTACAATATCAACTAATTAAACACCTTTTGGATTAAATACCCTTAAAAATTTATAGAATGGAAGCATGCAGACGGATGGATCCATCACCCAGACGATGGTGAGTAATGGCACCATCACCTGCTACATCATATGGTGATGGCGCCCATCTACTAGGCAAGGGCAACATCACTCGCTCCCATCGTCTGGGCAATGGCGCCGCGCCCATCTCCCACTCGAGGGCGCTATCTCCCGATTCCATCGCTTAGGTGATGATGCCCACACCCATGATACTTAACAAGAATAATGGCAGCAGACTTACCACTTACAAGTAATTTCAGATTGAATCTCACAAATAATGGCAATAAATCAAACAAAAAAGCAACAAACAATATTCTTAGAACCATTTTAATAAACACCTATTGTGCGATATTAGACGAACACTATTTTTGTAAGAAATTTGTCAATTCTCGTGTCCAATATGAACATAATGTTCATCTATTGCATAAAAAAAGAAAAAAAAATTGCCCACTAAACTATTAAACTAGATTTAATCGAAAGAAAATGGCGTGATTGGGAATTTCTGGTTCTAACTATTGCACTTACTTGTTGCTGGCAGACGGCGAAGAAGGATTCAAAGGCTGCTAGGTTAGCGAACGGAAAGAATAGTTTTGTACACGGATTGGGGTGATCCGATGTTGCTTTGGCTCTGATGGCTCACCCTTTTATTGGAAAAATTTATGATAATATATATATAAGGTACTGTAAAAAATAGAATGTGGTTATAAATAAAGTAAATAAAAGTCAAAGTATATTATGTACTGTATTTAAAATTATTTTTACCACTTAAAATAATATTTTGATGTAAATAAATTATTAACAAATAGTCTCAAAATATAATGACTGTAATTATTATAAGAGTGCACATCAATACAACAATTTAGAGCAGCAAATAATAAATATAAAATACAATGATTTAAATGATAGTGTTTGGAATATAGAAGAAGGAGAGTTGAAGAAAGTATAGGAAAAATAATATATCTTAAAAGTAATTTGTAGATTATTATTTATTGATTAATGATGTCTATTTTAAATACCTCTTCAAATAGCCACCATTTAATTTAACTCTCTTTTAACTTTATTTTTTTATAACTACTATAACTTTCTCCTTTAACCAAATTATATAGTTATTAAAATGAGTCAATTAACTTTCAATAATTTTATTAACGTTCTTTTGTTTTCCATTAAGTTTAAATTCAAGCTCTTTTAATTTAATTCAAATTCAATTGTGTGAGATTCGTATTTGGAAATACCCACTGCATATTCACAACACCTTCGATTTAGGAATGCCAAAACCTAAGACTAGGCTTGGGAATGTCAATTCCAAAATCTCACTTGGACATGTTTTTTTGGACCTTGCTTAAAAAGTTAGAATTTTATATTTTATAATATTGTATATATATATATATATATATATATTTAATAATTTTAAATTTTATTTTGAATAAAATTGGATAGGAAAATATTAACTTTAAATGTTTAAAAATTTAAATATATGTAATAAATGATCCAAATAAATATAAGCATTTAAAATAATATAAAATTTTCAATTTTTTTATAAAATCCAATTTCCAAGCGAGCTCTCGATTTATCAAATGATGTTAGGAACCAAGCCGTGTGTATTACTTGACCTACATCGCCTTAGTTCGGGCGGAGTGGATAATTTTAACATCCCTCCTTTGGTCGGTTTGGGCTTTGTTTAGTTTTGTTTTAAGGATAATGAATGTATATCGTGGTTATTAATTTACTGTGATTTTTTTTTAAAGTGACATTTTGAAAGTAGTTAGATAAGCAAATTTTTCCATTTTTAAGGCTTGGCAAAACCTATTAATACAGTATATGATATAGACAATTGTTTAGTTTAATTTTAACGAGTTCTTAACAGGTCAAATCATTATAACATATTTTAAAATTGTTTCACTCATTTTGACCATTACACAATAAATATTAATAACACGATAAGATAAAAACACAACACAAAACCACTAAGCTATACCTACATTTTCTTTTACAATAAACATCGAGTTCTAACCCAAATGAAGATTGCCCAAAATATATACCCAAGCAACTAATTAATATGCTGAAGACGTTAGCCAACTGATGTTGCCACACTTAATGAGTTAAGGGAAATGCTTTGTTTTTGGGTTTTTTTTTTTCCCTCTCTCTCTCAAATTAATAGGGAAATGTCTTTGTTAGTAGCATCTACTGACGAATTGTAGGCTGGCAAGTGATACTTTTTGAAAGTTATTAGTTCAATAACTTTTGAAATCTGATAACCACCTGCTATTAACGTAAAAATTGTAAGCAGTTGGTAGTTACCTTACAATTACACTCTTGATTCATTCGCTTTTCACAATTTTTCGGGTTTTAAGCTTATTGGGTCGAATTTTGATGGATCGATCTATTAAAATCTATTTGATTAACGGGTCAGGTTTCGGAATATGCTCTATGAAAATCATGTTTCGTCTGCTTAAAACCTATTAATATTGATTTAGTTTAATAAGAGAAAAAGGGACTTTAAATTGGTTTTATAAGGAAAAAAAGGACTTTAAATTGGCTCTTTCACAATGTACTTACAAACTCTAGACCATTAAATTAATATGTTGTATTTGTTAGAAATAATAAATTCTTATGGTGAAATTCATCACCTTAAAACTCAAGAATATAAAATATTAATTAAGCAACTTAAGAGAGAGAGAAGATGAATGAGACATGTTCTTTAAGCACAATTTTAGACACAATTATACACATAAATTTTTGACCTTTAGATTACAAAAGAATGAACGATGAAGATTAGAGGACACAAATGATTAATTATGAAAAGTCAATATTAAAGTTATTTTTAAGTTTAAAATCTAATAAATAATGTAGGTTCCATTGCATGGTAATTAATTATTCTCTCTCTTATCTCACGTTTCCTTCTTCTATCAAATCTGAAAAAAAAACTTTTCATATACTTCAAGCAAACAAAATTATAAAAGACAAACAAAACCATACAATGACTTTCATGTCAAATTGATTTCCATCCCCTAAATATAGTATAATGTCAGAACAATTATAAGACAAATCAAGTAGCCCTGACACGATATTTCTTGTAAGCAATTCTTTTATTTATTTATTTTTTGGTTACTTTCAGTTATTCATTTATCAATTCGTATGGTTACCAAGATTGGAAAAAAGATTTATTCTTCTTTAACTTTTATATACTGTTTTTATGCCTTTATCAATTCTTGTAACTTATTATTTATTATTTTCTTGTGATGACGTTTGATATTACAATGTCAGTTAATTTTTCTAAGAAACAAATATATCAATCATATATATTAAAGATGTGTAATCTTTCTATTTACAATTTTTACTTTCTTCTATATACAATAACTTGATCATGATTTAATAAATTAAATCTTATTTAGGTGGTTAACAAATTTCTAGAGAATAATGGTGAAATAAGTAGAAAAACTAATGCTAATCAGATAAAAGCTTCATCTGTGGGGATGTTTTTTGAAACAATTGAAGGCGCTCGAAGCTATTATGAAGATTATGGTCGACAAAGGGAATTTTGGATCCGAAATCGGACTTCATCCAGGACAAGAAGAGGTTCAAATGAGGTTACCAGTTTGCAATTTGTTTGTTCGCATGAAAGAAAATATTTTTCAACACATAAGAAACATGAGGATACTGAAGAAACTAATGGGACAGAGAGTGTAAGTAAAGTAAATAGGAGCTGTTCAACTGTTAAATGTGGTTGTGAAGCTAGAATGCGGATTGTACATGATAAGTTGTTTAATAAATAGAGAGTTTCAGTTTTTAAGGATATTCACAATCATAAAGTTGTTACCCCGGCGAGAAAAATGAAAATGAATTCAAATAAGCATATGCCTACCGTAGCTAAAAAATTGATAGAGACATTTCAAAAAGAAAATTTACAAATTGGAAAAGTTTATTCAGTTCTTAATGGTGCGTATGTTGGTTTTGGTAGCAGAGATTGTTATAATCACTTGAGAAATGTCTGGCATAGACAATTGGATGGAGGAGATACTCAGTCAGTCCTTACTTACTTTATGAACGAGCAAGCTGAAAATCCAATATTTTTTTATGCAATTCAATGTGGTGAAAGTGGGAGGGCAGTTAATTTTTATTTGGGTGGACTCTCGAGCATGTATGGCCTATCATTATTTTGGCGATGTAGTCACATTTGACACCACTTATAGGACCAATAAGTATGATATGCATTTTGCACCATTTACAGGAGTAAACCATCATCTGCAGTCAATACAATTTGGATGTGCTCTTTTACAAGATGAGACAGATGTTAAATTTTTGGGCTGTTTGAAACATGGCTTGAAGCTATGGGAGGACGTCATCTTATTTCTATCATTACTGATCAGGACTTGGCAATGAAAGGAGCAATAGCAAAGGTTTTTCTAAATACTCATCACCGTTTATGTCTTTGGCATATTAAAAAAAAAAGTTTGTTGAAAAATTATCTCATTTGTATTTTAAGAAGTCAAAATTCAAGGCTGCAATGAAAAAATGTATTATGTCGACATACAAGATTGAGGATTTTGAAGAAAGTTGGGAGACACATATACTTGAAAATGGACTAAAAGATAATGAGTGGCTGAATCATCTCTATGACATACGAGCTTCTTGGGTGCCTATATATAATCGTGGTATATTTTTTGCTGGAATGAATACTGCTGGGCGTAGTGAAAGCATTAATTCTTTTTTTGATGCCTTTGTTACTTCAACAACAAATCTTAGAGTTCATTGACAAATATGAGGAAGCAGTGAAGAAGATCATGAAAAAAGAAAGTGATGAAGATCTTAAATGTGAACACAAATATCACATTGTTAGTGATGAAGAACTACTTTTAAATCATGCAGCCAAACTACATACGAGAAATGATTTCAAAAAGTTGAGGGATGAGTGGAGTCAAGTTAATCGACACAGGCCCCCAAAGGCGTGGTCGGGTTGGTCACCATGCTCGCCATAGAGTCTTGGCAGCTCGGGTTCGATTCTTGGGATGAGAAGGCGGAGTTAAAATTGTATTTGGACTTGCCCGCCCTCCTTTTCTTTTAAAAAAAAAAATAAGTTAATTGACACAGTTGCAGAAAAGTGATGTGATTGAGAATATCAAGTATACTAGCGAAAACAAAGTTTGGTGAATTTGAAGAGTGTGTGGTGAAGTTAAATGTGCAAAATTATTACAAGGGAACACATGAATGTCAAAAGTTTGAGTTTATTGGAATACCTTATAGACATATTTTGAAAGTACTTGTTTAGTTAGATATTGATTTGAATCCAGATCATTTCATTCTTTCACGATGGAAACAAGAGGCAAACAAATTTAGAATCATGGATTCAAAAAGTTTGGGTCATGATGATGGTGATCGAGAATCAGAGACACTGAGGGTTACTGATATGTGTCAGCAGGCCACAAAATTGGCTTTTACTGCTGCTTCGTCTGATGAAGCATATTTGATCTATATGGATGCCATTAATGAATTATTTAAAAAGCTATCAGAGGTCTCTAAACATACAACTATTAGCTCCCCAAAAAGAGATGATCCAACTATTGATACACAATCCTCTAGTATGTTTCTTTTAGATCCTAATGTCTCATAAACTAAAGGTAGAAAGAGAGAGGGCAGCAGCAGATTGAAGAGTGGCATTGAGTTATCCTACAGCAAGAAGAAAAGTTTTTGTGCTTTATGTGACAAGTCAGGACATGACAAACGAATTTGTCCTTCAAATCCAAAAAGAAAATTGAGTGAAATAACTCGGGTAATAATTATTTATTCCTCTTTTTTTTTTCATTATTGATTTTTAATTTGGTCTTATTGTTTCCATTAAAATTGCAGGCCTTAATTAGAAATCAAAATTGGATCAAGCTATGAATAGCACTAATTTTGTAGGTTTAATTTCTTATCACTTTTTTTTTTCTTTTTCTCTATATCATTCGTTAGCTAATTTTAATAGATAAAATGTTTAGTGTAGAAAGAAGGTAGTTTGTTACACCATGCGTGGTTTAGTCTTGTTAAAATATATATATATATATATATATATATATATATTTAAGAAAATACATTTTTGTTCTTAAGAAAAATAGAACAATTTGTGTATTAATGATTATTTTGAATCATTATTATTGGCTATATAACACAATTTATTTTGATATGTTTGTAGGTGTTCGAAGAAAGTAAAAGTAAGTAAGTTGATAATGCTTTCTTTGGTGCTCAAATTTTGGAGTGGAGTTCTTTTATTGATTAAATTCTTTTTTTTTAATACTTGGTGCTCCGGGATTTTTCTTTTATTAAACATGTTTCAATATTAAGATATCATTTTATTAGAGATGAACTATTTTGTTTTGTGCCAGCTGAGTTTTATCCTTCGTTAAAATTTTTGTAGTTATGAAAGTGTGCAAATGTGAGTCAGCTTCTAAAAAGATTTTTGTAGTACAGTAAAAATTTCCAAGCATAAGGCAAATGTGATTAAGCTTTTACAGTAACGAAAAATTGGGAAAATAATTTAATAAGACAAGCATAATAATTGAAAAGTGATAAAAGATAGATATATTAAGCAAGAGAGAGAAGAATAGACAATAGTTTATTATTATATGGAACCTACTGTATTAATTTGTTAGTTTTTAAAATAAAAGAAAGTCAGGTCATTTTTAATCTCAATCCTTGATTGTCTTTAATGTAAAGAATAGACAATAGTGAAATAAAGTGTCTCTTGAATCTATCTCGGATGAATTAGATTTCTAAAAATTTAAGCAATTAAAATGTAATGGATTCTCAATCAAGTAAACAAATTTGAAAAACTCAAATGTAAAGTGTAGTAAATATAAAAAAGTAAAGAAAATAAAAATAAAAACAAGCGATTTTTACATGGTTCGGCTAACCGTGCCTACAACTATGCCTCCAAGCTCATCGGACTTGAGGATTTCATTAAGTGTGCCTCAAAGGTTTCAACAACGCTTACACTTGACTTCCAAGGTGTCAATCAAGCTTTATACAAGAGATTATCTCAATCACTTAACCCAAGTATTTCCAAACACTTACAATCATTCAACTATGATTTTACAATTAGGATTACAAAACATTTTCCACACACACAGTATGTGTTTCCAATTGAAAACACAAAGTGTGTTTTAATAACATAATTATAAGTTTAAAGCTCAATAACAATTATATACTTAGTAGCAAGCTCAAATACAACTCTTGAGATTGATAAAACTTGAATTTGATTGAATATTTTTATAGTTGCAGCTGAAAACTAGGCATTATTGATTTTCTAGTGATAATCGGCTTACTATTTATACTAACCGGCTTGCTGCTTGAAGTTATTGTTATAGTCAAAATTTGAATTCTATAAAATCGGCATGCCACTTATCACTATCCAGTTAGTCGTTTGTCATAATTGATTAGCCACTTTTGAAAATTCGGTTAGCCGCTTTCATTCAAGAGAGTTACTGCCTTGAAACCAGTTTGCCCTTTTTTGAATTCGGTTTGTCGCTTGCTACAATTTTGTTATAGTGAAATTTTTTTATAATTACAAACTTTGACCCAAACTTTTAGAAACTGTATTATATCCTAAATACTTTATAAAACTATTCAAAAATGTTAATTTTCATAAATTTAAAGTTTTCAAAACTTTTTCAATTTAGTTCATAAACTTGAAAACGACTAACTTAATAAAATCATTATTTTCTTTAAATATAAAACATTTATATTATAAAAATGTCAAAAAATAACTTGAACTTTTAAAAGCCTAATCATGCATACATTTAATCATACTAGTTTTGCAAAAAATATAATAATAAAGATCATCTAAGCTAGTGAAATTATAAAATATATGCATTTTCTATTTTACTAATAACATATAGTTTGTTATCATTAAATCCAAATACTGTATGACCGTATGTGTCACCATAGCATTCATGTTGTATCATTAAGAATCAATAATAAAATATGCAGAAGCGTACCTGAATTCATATTATTGAATTATCCTCTAGGGTCATGTGGTTGGCCTTTCAAATCAATACATATATCATAAAGAGCCTTTTAATTTCTATATACACTCTTTCTGATGATGAGATACCAGAAAAAATAGAAAAGATACGTGTGACCTAGGGACCATAACTACTTATATAGAAAACTTTTCTGTTATCACTAGGTATTCTTAATCATGCCCATCATAGAATTAGAATACTATTAGGTCTCTACACATTAAAAGTTAACACCTTATTAGATACATTAAAGTCTAAATTACTAAAAAAGTCTAAATTACCAAAAACCTGATTAGTTCATTTTTATTTGGGCTTAACTTTAAATAACAGTTCACAATACATAATTATTCACATATATACCCAATGTTAGATTAATGATCTAATAATATTGGATTAAATATCTAATATCTCCTACTTGGGCCATATGAGAAACCTTATAATTATAGTTTGCAAAAATAACCATATGAGTTCAACCTTACTATCATTACCAAAATATATTTATAACTAATTCGGTCCATCAATCATATCAATATAAGATCAAAACAACTTTCGTTACAACTGTCGTAACTTGACCCATCAATAGTCACTAAACCAATACAAATGAATGATGACATGGATCATGATGTGGATGTGTAGCATCAAAATTTCATGCAATGTGATCTTAACATGCCCATTTCTAACTGATCTACCTTAAATTTTAGTGAGATCAAATCTTATCAAAATTAAAGTATGAATAAATCAAAACTTTATTTCTGTAAAAAAATAACGTTAAATAACCATAAACTAAAATCACTGAAAAATGTTTATATCATAAGAGCATTTAAAATTACAAACTCCCATTAAAAATGAATATCCTTAAAAGAAAGAGTTCAGAGTGGATAGTTATCTATAGAGCACATTGGTATAAACTCCATGATTGTGAATTCGCTTACTAAAAGATTGCCATCCAAAGTGTTTCATGAGCATGTGGCTCGTATGAGTGTCATGTTTATTTGTCACAAAATAATATGAATGGTCCATCAATATCATCTACTATGCGCAACCCCGTGACAAAATTTCGAAACTATATTCTATGATCGGATGCTTCATACCTCTGTTGCCATCGTGAAAGAGGCTAGTATAGACTGTTTAGCACTCTTCTAGGAAACAGCACATCTAGCTAATATATAGATGTAACCCGTCATGGACTTCATACTATTTTGGCATCCAGTAAAATTAGAGTCAGTATATCCAATAATCTCAAGCTAATCTGACCTTCGATATGTGAGCATGTAGTCTTTTGTTCTATGTAAGAGTCGCAAGACTCGTTTGGCTGCTTTTCAATGGTTTACTTCTAAATTACTTAAATATCTGCCTAACATCCCATAAACGTACGCAATATCTAATCGCATATAAACTTGAGCATAAATTAGACTTCCTACTGCTAACGTATAAGGAATCGTTTACATCTCTTTTAGCCAAAGGAGTATCACTTGGTATACAATCTTGCATTCTATATCTTTTAAACGCCTTTTCGATATTACTCTTTTGTGACAATCCAATAATACCTTAGGAGCTATCCCGGTGTATCTATATACCTAATACAAAGGAGGTGTCACCAAGATCTTTCATTTCAAAACTCTTAGCTAGAAATCTCATGATATCATGCAATAAACCTATATCGTTACTATCAAGCAAAATGTCGTTAACATATAAAACTAGAAAAATATACTTACTCTTACAATACTTATGGTCTATACAATCATTAACCAAATTCATCTCAAAATCGAACGAGAAAATAACTTAATGAAACTTGAAATACCATTATTAAGATGCTTGCTTGAGCTCATAGATGGATTTCTTAAGTTTACAAAATTCTTTGGGTCTCCTGACTCAAAATTTTTTGATTGCACCATATAAATCGTTTCATC
Organism: Murraya koenigii; assembly: GCA_025617385.1. Taxonomy (NCBI): domain Eukaryota; kingdom Viridiplantae; phylum Streptophyta; class Magnoliopsida; order Sapindales; family Rutaceae; genus Murraya; species Murraya koenigii. The sequence goes on from CM046812.1 coordinate 15,994,700, forward strand.
AATGTAACCATTAAGAAACTTTGTCTTCACATCCATCTGATGTAGTTCAAGATTGAAATGTACCACCAATGCCATTATAATTTTAAAAGAGTCTTTAAAAAATACTGAAGAGAAAGTCTATTTATAGTCGATGCATTTTTTTTGTATAAAGCCCTTTACAACAAGACGTGCTTTATGCATTACCTTTCGAATCCCTTTAGGTTTTAAATATCCATTTGCGGCCTAAGTTTCACATCTTCTAGCAATGGGACAAGATCCCATGCATCATTATCTTTCATGGACTTTATTTCCTCATTCATGACATCGATTCACTTATCAGAGTTAGAACTTTCCATGACTTGGCGAAAATTAATTGGATCATCTTCCATCACTCCAATATCTACCTCATATCTTGAAGAAACATATTGTAGTCATCTGGCACGGCACTTCTCATTTCTTTAATGGATCTTCTTAATGGCATAGGTTTTTGAGGTAGTATAATTTGTTCTTCTGGAAGAAATCTGGTATGTGGGGTTCTCCAACATTGTCTTGGTATGTTGTGTCTTAAACAAAGCCAGGATTGAGATTCTAATTAATGCCAATAACACATGTAGGAATATTAACATATTCCTCTTCAACGACAAATTCCCTAACTTTTTCTATCTCTGCAAACTCGACATCCTCAAAAAACCATATATTTCCTGACTCAAATATCGATTTAATAGTAGGATCATAAAACTTGTACCTCCTAGTTCATTTATAGTATCCAATAAAATAGTAATTCATCGTCCTAGAGTCCAGTTTCTTCTCATTAGGTCAATAAGGCCTTGCCTCAAATGGATATCTTCAAACGTGAAAATGCTTTAGACTAGGCTTTTTACTTATCCAAAGTTTATAAGTAGTTTTAGTAGTCGCTTTAGTTAGAACCCTGTTAAGGATATATGTTGCAGTCTTAAATGCTTCTCCCTAAAGTGATCTAAGCAAAATAAAATGACAAATCACACTCCTCACTATATCCTTAAACATCATGTTTAGTCTTTCAGTAACACAATTTATAATGGGCGAGCTCGGTATAGTGTACTGTAAGACGATACCGTATTCGTCTAGGAACTTAGTAAATGGTCCTGGACATTGTTCACTTGAATCGTTATATCTATCATAATACTCACCACCACTATTAGATCTGACGCTTTTGGTTCTTTTATTCAGTTGATTCTCAACTTTAGTCTTAAAATTTTTGAACATATCTGAGGATTGTGATTTTTAATGAAGAAGATATATGTAGCCATATCTAGAAAAATCGTCAATGAACGTCATAAAATATTGTTGACTATTCCAAGCAGCCATAGAGAATGACCTATAAATGCCTGTATGTATGAGTTCTAAGATGTTAAAAGTCATGTTGGCTTCAAACCTCCTTTTATTGGTTTGTTTTCCCTTTATACAGTTAACACAAACATTAAAATCTGATAAATCTAAGGGGTCAATAATTTTATTTGACACAAGTTTCTCTATTCTTCGTCTGGATATATGACCCAATATTTTGTGCCATAATGCAGTTGAATTCACATTAGTTAATTTCCTCTTTGTACCTTGTGTACTCAATTGCAGAAATTTATTAAATGAAGCAATCGTATCAATCAAATAGAAATTATTATAGCTTGATAAAGAACCAGACTCAACTAATTTTGAATCATGAAACAAACTAAATTTTCTAATTCCAAATGAATAAGAAAAATTAGATTTGTCCAAAACGGAAATAGAAATCAAGTTTCATCTAAATGATGGTACAATAAATGTTTCATACCAAATAAAATCTAATATTGAATAATAATATAAATTTGCCTATTGTTGCAACTTCAACTGTCTTGCCATTGTCCACAAAGATGTATCTTTCACCATCACTTGATTTTCGGTAATTCAGGCAAACTTGCATAGACACACTGATGTGAGTGGCAGCACTAACAACTATCCACCATGTGCGTCTAAGCACCAAAGTTAAATTAACCTAAAAAAAACTAAATTAAGAAGCATACCTTTCTTAGCTAGCCATGCATGATAGTTGTTGTAATGCTTCTTCTTATATCTTTCAGCTCCATAGAAGAAACAACCAGTACCTTCCATATCACCTGGTTTCTTTGTTGTTTCTTTGGAGATGTGTTGTATTTACAGCTTCCTTATCATTCTTCCTCTTTTTACCATTGTCCTTGTCCTTAGAGGTAAAGGCTAGGTAAGAAATTTCTGCCTTATATTTCTTTAGCTTATCCTCTTCTTGAATACCATGCTTATTCTCTTTTTAAACATTGTGTGATATGAGCTCATTCAAAGACCAAATCTTTTTTTGATAATTATAGCTCACCTTAAACTAGTTAAACTGTGGTGGTAAAGATATCAAAACTAGATGCATTAGTAATTCCTCAGAGAGTTCAAGCTTAAGTGCTCTTACCTTAGAAACAAGATGAGATATCTCTATAATGTATTCCCTAATATTGTCTTTGACTGTATATCTCATTGAAATTAGATTTATCAATAACGTACCCATTTCAGCTTTTTCGTTCTTGACAAACCTCTTTTTAATATTTGCAAGGAACTCCTTTGTGGAAGTTATCTTATCAGATATTGAGCTCCTGAATACTTCCAGAATAGCGTTCTGGAGATGTGTTGTATTTACAGCTTCCTTATCATTCTTCTTCTTTTTACCATTGTCCTTGCCCTTAGAGGTAAAGGCTAGGTAAGCACTTTCTGCCTTATATTTCTTTAGCTTATCCTCTTCTTGAATACCATGCTTATCCTCTTTTTAAACATTGTGTGATATGAGCTCATTCAAATACCAAATCTTTTTTTGATAATTATAGCTCACCTTAAACTAGTTAAACTGTGGTGGTAAAGATATCAAAACTAGATGCATTAGTAATTCCTCAGAGAGTTCAAGCTTAAGTGCTCTTACCTTAGAAACAAGATGAGATATCTCTATAATGTATTCCCTAATATTGTCTTTGACTGTATATCTCATTGGAATTAGATTTGTCAATAACGTACTCATTTCAGCCTTTTCGTTCTTGACAAACCTCTTTTTAATATTTGCAAGGAACTCCTTCGTGGAAGTTATCTTATCAGATATTGAGCTCCTGAATACTTCCAGAATAGCTTTCTTCATGATCATCATACACATATAATTTGATTTGTCCCACTTGTCCAAATCTTTTTTGTCATCAGAAGTACTCGTATCCGTAAGAGTTAAGAGATAATCAACTCTTAACACAAGGTCGACATCCATGATTGCAAGAACTAGTAAAAGGTTCTCTTGTGATGACTTGAAGTTTAAGCTATTTAGCATAGGAATTGAATTGATGTTGGCAGTAATATTAGGAGCTGACATAACTGAATCTAGAGAACAACAAACATATAAAACAAGCTCTCATTAGTCTTAAGACAAAAATAAATTCAAATAAATGTAAATCCTATCTTGAGATATCAGATACTCCATTAATATTGCATATTTAGACAAAAATATTAACTTGTAAGTGATATTTTGGTACAGTAATCAAATACTGATAAAAAGAACGTATCAAACAACAAATTTTCTTTTGGGCTAATTTATTATCCACATATAAAACCGTATAATTATCATGTGTTTATTACCATAAGCGCACATGCAACTCTATCAAATTTAGACCTTCTTTTGAGCCGATCGATATTTACAGAAATTACATATACATAACTGTTTATATTTAAAATAAATTAATTTTCACAAGAGATGTAACTTTGGTAGCATATTACTTCAATTAATCTATCTCAAAATATATACCAATATTTGAATTTAAAATTATAACAAAAAGTAAAATAAAAAATAAAAAAATTAGGTCAACCCGAATTGGATCGTAATTTAACACTTATCTATAATCGGTTGGGCCGAATCGAGTTGACTCGACCCAAAACCAACCCTAACCCTAATGTTTTTTTTTTCTTCATGGCCCCCACTTTTCCTCAATCAACCATGGCCACGTCATGAGTGGTTTGCTAGCACAGCCCAAAGGTAGTGCCTTGCCGACGCTCATTTCTTCCTTGACGCGGCAATTTCATGGTAGCCATGAGGCCGCTTGGTTCCTTCTGCAGCGGCGTGCAACCGTGGCTTTTGCCTTTTGTCACGGCCCGGGCAACCTGACTAGCGACTCTCTCACCAGTGGTGGTTGTTACTACTGTCGGCTTTAAATCCTTACACTAAATTTTTAAAATTTTAAAATTGAATTATAGAAACTAAAACTAGGTTTTAAAACATTGTAATCCTTAATTTAAAATTTTGAATTTCAAAATATTTTATAATCTTTAATTCTGAATTTCCTTAGTATTTTTAATCTTGAATTATATTTAAACTCAATAATACATAATCATTAAATTCAATAACATCCAAAACTTTAATCAATAATAGAAAATAAAATCAATTCTCAATGTCCAACATGAAGTGACTCTTATACCACTTGTTAGAAATAATAATTTTTTTACGGTGAAATCTACCACCTTAAAACCTAAGTTGTATAATTAAGAATAAATAATAAAATATGAGGAAGCATACCTAAATTCATATTACTAAATTATCTTATACAGTCATGTAGTTGGTCTTTCATATTAACACGTATAACCTATAGAGCTATTTAGTTTATTTGTGTACTTTTTCTGATGATGAGATACCATAAAAATATATATATATATACGTGTGACATAGAGACCATAACTATTTATATAGATAATTTTTTTATTGTTACTAGATATTCATAATTCTGTCAATCATAGAATTATAATACTATTAAATCTCTACATATTAAAAATCTATATCTTATTAGATACATTAAAATTTAAATTACCAAAAACTATAACAATTCAAAATACTATTCACATATAAACCTTACGTTGGATAAAAAATATGACAATATTAAATTAAATATTCAATAGTATTACTTAAGAAATAATCGTGACTATTATATGAAGTTAATGTTGGGATTATGTGCTCTTTAAAGCATATTGATTTTCTGATTAATAAAATATTTCAAGAATTTATTCAGCTATTTTGAATTGCATTAATATTTTGAATAAAGTCCATTTAATCATATTATATGTATTTATGCGATCACCATGTGGATTCGCAGAAGACATAAATACAAGTTATATTATGATTAAATAAATTAAATTCGCAGTTGATAAATAAAGTTGGCACTTTATTTAGGTATAGACTGTAATAAATTCATTGAGTGATTTGTCTTAATCATGTATGAATTTATTGATGTAGTATGTCTACATTGAATCTGGATTACATATGAGATTTAATTAACCTAAGTAATAACCTGTCGACTTATTAAATCTCATAGGCATTGATTTACTATAATCTTAATCTTGAGTTAGTTATGATTTCATGATCAGTAGTTGTTATTTCATTTGAGTTACTAATAGGCATAATATACACATGTAGTCTAGATTACCCAGTATCTTGGTGGGAGCAATTACAAGTATTGAAATTGTAGATTAACAATATAGATTTATACGACACATCTCTCGATGGGTTTCGATCTTGATCATAGTAATTTTCTAGCAGAGTGTCTCAACATAAACAAGTATGTTGAAAATGATCATTGAGAAAACCAAGTAAGTATCGAGGAACAAGATGTAATTAAATTGATTGGACATTTGAGATATCAATTTAAATTAACGATGTAGTACAAAGATTGTGCAAGAAAGAAATCAATGTGGCTTGACGAATTATATTCGAGCATACAATTATGAGGTCGATTTCAATCTTATAGTGGAGTAGAATTGGAATTAAATAATTATATTTGTTTAAATTACAAATTTAATTATCATGACCACTATCAGTATGATCCAAAACGATCCCTGGTTAATTTCATTTAATCGACAACACCATCACCTGACTCAAAAACAAGAAAAACTAGCATATTAGATGAAAATCATAATTATAATATTTGTTAAGCGCTAAGTATGTTATATTCAAGTGTAGAATGAGAGTCAGTAATATTTTACAAGGTAGTCTCCTAGTTAATTACACATTCCTTCCACTTTTACGTAAGTTGAGAGATAGTTAAGAGGAATTCTATTTTAAATAGAAATCATAATCCTAACATACTAGGATTTTTCATAAGATATTATAAAAGGGGCATTATTCTCTTAAATTAAGAGAGAGGAGAACCCTAAGAATTTTAAGAAAAATAAAGAAAATATCTAAGAGGTGCTAGTTATAATTGAGGAGTGGTGAAACAGACGCCTACACGTCTAGTGTTGATCAAACTTGAGTCATAGCCTGAAAGATCGTTTAGAGGCGGATCTATAACTCTCAATTGTTCATGTCTCAAAACATTAAAGTATGAATTTCTAAATTACTTAATTCTTATATGTTGTATGAGATCGGTCCTAAAAGATTTTAATTGAAAAATTAAAAAACTTAATTTTATTCCCATCAGTTAAAATATAAATTTATTTTATTTTTAATGCTTTTCTTTATTTGTTTTATTTTAAATTATTGTACTCATTATTTTATTTTTTTTAAAAAATTGTATTTAAGAAAAAGAGCATATGAAATTAAGTTGAGCGATCAAAATGATAAAATAATGAGTGAGGTCCTTACATTTTTTTATTCAAAAACTTAATGAATCAAATAAACATTACTCATAAAAATCTCCACAATTATTCTTTTATTGAAATATTATTTTAAGCCCGGCATTTAGACATCAAGTGAAAAAAATAAATTATCCGTAAAATAATGACTTTGTGCGTATCATACATCATTCAAATATATCAAATACACAAACAAGAGGAATTTTCAAATTTCAACCATAAAGATTAAATTTAAGAACATAACATGAAAAGTTTTATTAAAATATTTTTTCCTTGTTACATAATATTAATTTATTCGGAGCATGAGTTGTTGAGCTTTGAAAATATTGAAAATATTAACTACACTGGATTCTCTTGGATTTGAGAAGCTGAACCTGAACAAAGCACAATTAAAATAAAGTCTTAGTTATGTTGGAGCGATTCTAATATAGAAAATATTAACTACACTGGATTCTCTTGGATTTGAGAAGCTGAACCTGAACAAAGCACAATTAAAATAAAGTCATAGTTATGTTGGAGCGATTCTAATATAGAATGAATTAGAATTAAATATACAAAATGATAAATAATAAAAAATATGTTATAACTTTAATAATATAAATAAGAAAGAATGATCTATTATAGATCGGTTTCAACATAACCGGATCCTTAAAATAAATAGTCATGGATTGTGCTATTTTGACGAGTAAAAAACATAGAATTTAATATTTATTGTAAGGTAAATATTTGATTAATCAGTAATTGTTTAATACCTGTATATTAAAAGTGTCTCAAAATGCCCCTACTAGGCATATTATAATCTTATACTTACTTTTTCTTAACTTTTATAATAATACCATTGAAATAATATTTTTGACATTAAATTTTCAATATATAAAAAATTAATTAACAAATTAACCAATAATTACTATTAATAAATTAAAAAATAAATATAGTATAAAACAACTTATCAGTATAATCGCCTTTGATAATGAACATTTGGGTTAGTATCAGCCCTTTGAAAGATTCATAACCGACTGACAAGTTGGATACAGGCATACGCATATCAAACATCAAGACACTTTTACTAGGAATTATATTATAATTTTATTCATATTTTATTTATTTATTTTTATAATAGTACTCTCATAATAATATTTTTAAAGATATTAATCAAAATAAAAAATATAAATTTATCAAATGTATTTTAAAATAAAAATAAATATTCGTTATTATTATTTTTTAATTATATGATTAATTTGGTAAATTAAACTTTTATAGAAAATTATTATTAAAATTATCGAAAGGATATTAATTTTGTAAAATTAATTTGATAGAGAAAATTAGCGAACAACCAATTTAAAGTAATGTTTCAAACCTTATTTTTAAAAATCATTTTTAGTTTATTTTTAAATATAGGGAACAAGCATTTACCCATTTCTTGTACTAAAAGGGGTTTAGGTGATCAATTTTAAAAACAAGCGGGCCTTCGTAATAATTTCGCCAAACTTACCCGGATTGCATTTAATGGAGCACTTGCCCTCGCACCGCTGCCTAAGCCTGTCTGCATAATGAATTAATAAAACTGAAGTTGGTAATTTATTTATTATACGAATAAACTAAAAAGGCTTGAAAATTGAAGGCGAGATAGATTTATCAGGAAGATTTAACCAAAAAAATATTAATTACTTAGTAAATAACATAATTAACATACCATTATTGATATATTGAGCAGCACAGCCAGTGGTGCAAGCGTCCAAGCAATCAAAAGCAGAAGATTCAACAACAGTCACCATATGATGAGCTGAAATTACGAAAATAACCATCAGAGCAACAGCTGTATTCTTCATCATCATCTTGTTGCTTTTATGTTTTTGTGTATTATTATTCTCTGCTTGATGCTGGGGATAAGATAAGATGATTGAAGCGCTTTTTTATTTATAGAGATCTTACAAGAAAATTGCCATTCGCCTTGTGCGGAATTACGAAAGTGACACCTAGTTGAAAGCCACCAGACATGTGACATGCACGTGCGATCGAGTTCCGAGGCTGGGAGACGCCCATCCAAACCCAATTGGTTGATTATGACAGTGAACGTGGAAGAGCGTTAAGATAAGATGCCTGCAGCACTTTCACATTTATAGAGATCTTACAAGAGAATTACCATTCGGCATGTGCGGAATTACGAAGGTGCCACCTCGTTGAAAGCCACCAGACATGTGACATGCACGTGCAATCGAGTTCCGAGGCTGGGAGATGCCCATCCAAACGCAATTGTCTGATTATGACAGTAAACGTGGAAGAGTGTTTTTAATTGACTTTGACTGTAATTTAGTGTCCATGCAATTAATGTTTGATTATGTGGCAAGTTTGAATGTCTTGGTCCGTGGAATTCAAAACAAAATAACATAAAATAAAATTACAAGTTCATTTCACCCCCCAAAAATGAGCGAAGTATATAAAGTTCTGAATTTAATTTGTGGGTAATAATAATAAAGATTAACATTATTATCATCTTACAAAGTGTTGGTTCTTTCAGAAGCAATTTTGAGAGTTACTGGTAGACTAAAAATTATTCATAATTAAGAGTCTAGACAATAAAATTTTAAAGAACTTTTAATCTTTTAGCGTGCATTTAGTAATGTTATTTAACTAATTGGCTTTTATTTTAATAGAAAGAGAATGATGTTTTTGATGTAATATTTTTCTAAATAAAATTTATTTGATAGCTTGTTTTTAAAATAAAAGAGAATGAAAATAGTAAATATGTGTTTGGTTATTTATTCAAAAATATAAAAAATGATAAAGATGCATTTGGTTATTTATCTGAAAATATAAATTTTTTATAAAATAATTTTCTTTCATAGTTTATTAAGTTTAAGAAACTAAATAAATAAAAAATAAAATATAAATATAGAATTTATTAGCATATAACAAAATAAAAATTCGTACTATAATTATTTTTATTATAGACATTTAAGTGGTTGTTTGTGCTAATTATATTTTACAGCTTCAAATACAAAAAGTAAAATAGTACAAAATATTTACATCCAAAACTTTATCTTATATTTTATATAATATAAAATCGTACAAAATTTTAATAGCAATAAACAAAATCATAAAGTTAAAAAATAAAAAATAAACTAACTCGATCTTGTTAAGGGCTGTTGAGTGGTTGAAGAAAAAGATAAGGTGTTGAGTGGTTAAGAAATCATGTGTAATGTATAAGAAAATTCAGGGGATAACGTGGAGGTAATTAATAAAGAATTAATAAAATAATAAACTGAGTAAATGAAATAGGTGAGCTAGGCAGAACTTTTTGCCCCCCCTTTTTTAGATTGTTTTGCAAAGATTGGTGCGTTTTCTTTACAAATGTCAAAAAACGAACTTATTACTAAAAAATGAACATTTCCCCAACAGATTTTGTGTTTTTCGTTTTTCAAAAAAAAAAAACCTAATAGAAAACTTTCCGAAAAACATATTTTGTGTTTTTTTTTTTAGTTTTGGATGATATTAAGTACCTATAATAGAGTTTATTTGTAGACTATTGATAAGTGATTTATTTGTACACGTCTCTTGAGTTATAAGAAAACTTATGCCTTTTGAAAATTAGTCATGTTTTTTTTAGTGAAATAGTTATAATTGATTTAAACTGCATTAGTTTAATTTAATAGATATATTCATTATAAATAAGTAGGCCCACTACACACACACACACACATATATATATATATATATATATATATATATATTTCTCTGGTGTTGATTTAATAATTTATTCGCATTAAAAAAAATAGACTATCCACACTTAATAATGATTGTAGCATTTATGATCTCCCATTTGGACATACTTATTAATTAGACATATATACAATCCCTTATGAATGTCTCTAAGAACTTTTAAACTAGAATATTCTTACATGTATGAAACACCTAGTTGAATTTTAATCCCATTGCATCTACATACTTTCTTAAACTTTTCAAATTTAATTCCTTAACCATAGGTTCAGCCACTATTTCTTGTAAGGAAATATAGTTTACTTTTATTTCTCATCACTCCTCTATATTTTGTATGTAGTCATAACTGACATTTATGTTCTTTTTTTAGAAACTATTTACTCTACTTTTATTAGAGAGATAACATAATTATTATCATAAAATACATTGATTGATTTATTTAGTCAATCAAGTTTCAATTCTTCAATGAAATGTCTAATCCATATGACTTGTTTTAAATGCTACCAAAAGTAATTTTGTTATAATATTTTGTCTAAAAATACTGCTATAGATTACTCAATAGTTATATTTTATTTTTTTGATATATATAACATTTAATTTATAACATATAGTAAATGCTACCATAAATTTTTAATAGTGTAGTACTTTATAAATGTAACAAATTTATGTTACACATAAAACAATTCATACAGTAGCATTTTAGAAAAACTACAGTATAACCATTAATTTAGTAGCACATAAGAAATGCTACAAAAAAAGAGTGAAAATAATAGCGGGAATCTAATATATAGCCAAATAAACAAATAAAATTCTAAAATTAAATCTAACCTCCTTTTGCATTTCTCTCAACTTTCACTTCAAACCTTTTATTTTCTTCTCTCCTCAATCTGTCACTCTCCACACACCAAAAGTAACTAAAAACCTAAAATCCTAATCCCTGAAAATTTTCTTAGAAATCATATTACCCAATGATTTGTTAATTTGTTGAGCAACTAAATCTCCAAATGACTTGAGTTTGACAAAAGAAATTGATGGATTTTGTTCCCAAAAATAGTTTCATGAAGGTAATTCACAAGTTTTACTTTTGGATTTTAAAGTTTTGTTATAATTGTTCTTTTATTTCTAATTTCTCTCCTAAAGTTGTTGATATCATTAATTTAAATTTTGTGTTGAATTGTGAATCTGGGTGTTTTAGAAAATTAATTGAAGCTAACTTTTTCTTTTTCTTGGATTTGATAGGATAAAATAATGCCTCCCAAGAAGACACCAAAAACAAAGGTTTGTCTTTTTCGACATTTTCTTGTCAATTATTTTATTATTATAATTTTTTACTTTTTTTCTTTTCTCTTGCTGTCTTTTTAAAATTCTAAAGTTTTTACTAGATTATTTTTTTGGATATACTAGTTGCTCAGAATATATCATTGGGTTTTTTTTTTTTTAATTTAGTTTTAGCATTTTTTTTTTTATTTTTACATATTATATATTCTTGTAACCTTAATCATACATTACCGTTTTCAATATCATTTTTGCCATTCTATTTACTTATGGAATTATGATGTTGCTTTAGAAAATCACTTCATGAAGAGGGTACATAAAAGAATTGATATGTGGACTAGGAAAGATATTATCCAATAGTATTATGATGATATATAAAAAGTGGGTATATTTGAACAGGTAATGAAAGACATTTCTACTGCCTATTGTGTTCTAAATACATTGTTAACATGCTTTTAGTATTTGATTTGGTAGAGCTACAGATGAACACATGAATGCCACTTGGAATTTGGTGAAGATGACTGAAATGAATTATTATTACCCTGAAAAGATGTTGTGCCCTTATTGAGTCTATTGAAATTTAAGTCATCAAACTAATGTTAGCGGGAGTAGTGATGACATATTAGTGTAACCTGATTATTATTTTTATTTTTGGTATCTTTTGGTGTTTCATTGTTAGTATGATGTTGTACTTTAAGTTTGTTGATGTCTTTGCTTTGTAACTTTTGTGGTTGTGTTGTGCTGGGTATATAAGTGATGCTTCATATTGTGTTTTTTCCTACTTTTTATAATAAGTATTTTTGCTAAAATTTTTGTAGTGCATACTTCCAATAGAATATGAAAATAGTTGCAATACATTGGTTACTAATAAGATTTTGTGCTTCCAACTTTTAGTTTATTTAATTTTATAGCTAAAATAAGTTTTCTTTTAGTATTTTATATTTGATATATGTAAAGCTAAGTTTTTTCTTTGGCATTTTCAGATTGCTTTGGTAGTAGATTAATTAACATTAGTTCAAGTAAAAAAGAATAAATCCTGAATCAGCTACAGGAAAAGGATGTTTGCAAGCACCGTTTGTCTAAGTAGAAGATCCCATGGATTTGACTACAGCTTCAAAAGTATTAAAAAGAAAGAGGGGTCCTATTAAAATGAAGAACATTGCCATGGATGATGATGACAAGATTGAAGTCAAATTTAATGAAAATCGCTAGCTGATAGAAGAGGGATTTGTTACATTATGTTAATTTATTAAGTTTAGTTCGAGAGATTGTACCATATACAATTTCAGATTAGAGAAAAGTTCCTTAAAAAATGAAAACTATTCTATGTAATTGTGTTAAGTTTTAATATCATGATTTTTATTCAAATTATTAAACTTGTTTCTATTTATTTGATTAACTATGCTTTTTTATATTGTAGTTGAGGTAAAAATCGGATAATGAATGGAAAAAAGCACGCCATAATCAAGAGTTGTACAAAAAAATTGGAGACAAAAAATGTGAAAGAAAGAATGCAGTTCAAACCTGACAATATCAACTCAATTCATAAATGGAAGGACTTTGTTAAAGAAAAAACTATTGATCAATCTACAGTAAGTGTTTTTATATTAGTTGTCTATTAATTTGTATCATCAGTTTGTTATATTAATTGTATCACTTTTTTAAAATATAATTTAAAAGTGACAAGTTCAAAAGAAATAAAGAAAATTAAATTTCATGTACATTAGGTCGTGAGTGATGAGATTAAAGATAAGGATGACACAAGCATGTACATATTTGAATCTTATTTAAGTTCTTGTCAGACTCGTGTTATTGTGCAAAGAAATTCAAAAAAAATACTTAATGGGCTTATTCAAGCAACTTAGGATCAATCAAATGCGTAGAGGTCCATTAAAGAAATCTCACAAGATATTCAGACTAATAAATGTGTGATTCAAGTTCTTGAATTTTTGAACAATCAAATCCATGAAATCAATGTAATATGGATGAAAAATATGCTACTATCTTTTTAAGATAATGTTTCTATTTTTAAAAGAGACAACAAATTAACTATTTCTATTTTATTTAGTCATACAAGGCAGCAAATTAACTATTTCTATTTTATTCAGTTATTTTAGATACTTTCATTTTTATTAGATTAAGATTATGAATTAGTTAGGATTCTTTCCTTATTTGTTTAGATTGATATTCTGATTTGATTTTTAGATTAAGATTTGTTTTTAATTTTTTTTATTAGGATTTATGGCAGGAAATATCTAGGACAATTATGGTCAAGATTTCTTGTAACCTATATACATACTGATATTCAATAAGAGAAGTAAGAAGTTTTCATGTAATTTAATTTAGATTGTATTTCTCTTTAGTTCTTAAACGAAATTTTTGAACTTATCAAATTTTTCTGTGGCATTCAATCTTTCACTTATCAATCAAATACTTATAGCTGATTGTGACGATTTCACATACTAAAGTTTTTGCTTCATTAAGTAACGAATCACGGTTCCATTCAATTTTTGAATTTAGAAACGATTTTGAAGTCTAATTTGATTAGAGTCTCGTCAGTTATTAGCGGGGTTCGTACTAGTAAGAGAATTGCTCGGACAATTTATGATATGGTAATATCAAGTTATTTTTTTAAGTTTTTAGAAGCTTGATCATTACTTTATTATATTTTATTTTCAGAGGAAAACCAATGGAAAACCTATATCTAGAGTTGAGGTTTGGAAAAAAAAAGGTAAAAAAAAATAGCAAACTTATAAATGCAGTGGCACTGCTGATGCTATAGTAAGGAAATCAATTGTTTAGTCATTATATTTCTTTTTCTATAATTAGTTGTACATAACATTCTAAAAATTTGTAGTGTAAAATAAATGAAATAAAAAAAGATCCTTCAAACTTTACTTCAAGTGGTTTGAAAGATGATGTTGTGTAAAAAATAATAGGTCCTGACAAATCTTATGTAAAAGCACTTAGAAAAGGAGTTATTTTGTACAATTAACCCTTTTATCACAGAAGAATATGGTTATAGCTCAAGTACTAAAGGATCAAGATGAAATGAAGAAAGAATTAGCACAATTCATGAAGTTATTTAAAGAGATGCAAAAGAAAAGAGGGATTCATAAAATTTCATTAAATAACCCATATATATATATATATATATATATAATATTTTGGTTTATAAATGCATATTTTTGTGACTAAATTATTAAATTTTTATTATATAAATTATGGGTTTTATAATGATGAATTGAATGCCCCTGTGCTTCTGGTAAGAATTTGAAAGTCAACAATATTTATATATAAATTAAAATAAATAGTATTGATTAAAATTATAGCTTTATTATTATTTCCTTGTGCTAGAGTGCAAATATCAAGACTAATATCACTAAATGCAAGTTGCTTGATTGGGAGGGCTCTCTGGTTGTGGTAGCTGAAAGGAATTGGTCTTCAAGTGATCCAAAAGCACTTGTTGATCATATTCCTATTAGACCAAAGGCCATAAGAATTTGTGTAGATGTAGCAAAAGAACATGAGAAGCTGTTGGTAGTACAGTCACGTGGCCTACTGATCTGGTTGTTATAGACTCTACAAATTGAAATTTATATCATTCATATATTTAGGTAATTTCTTGTCCATTAAATTTTATATATTTTCTTCGACATTTCTTCATTTTTTTAATGTATGTGACAACATGGAGATTGAGGCACCATATATGCTTTTAATGACTTGTGGTAGTAGTAGTTGTTGGCTGGAAGATATAATTTTTGTAAGTGTTGAGTTGATGATACAAATGTTATATGGCAAATGTTATACAAGATGTAATTTGTTTTAGGAAATGTCCATGTTTTATGGCAAACTCTTTTAAAATTTTGCCGAAGACAAGATTAATTGCATATTTGAATTCACTGCTCAAAGCTAGAATGGTGTAGTACTATAAGTTAAAATGATAGTTTTTACCACCAAAATTTTACAGTTACTTAAATATTATGTTGAATTCTCTTTAGTAGAAATAATATGATAGTAAATTAAATTTTTCTAGTGAAATACTTACAAAAGTTTATCACTAGTTTTTCTTTTCTCTTGTGATTTTTTGTTCTTATATTTTTGTTTTCAATTTATAATCATGTGGATAAATACTACTTGTAAAAGAGTTACCAATGCAAATTGAAAATCAAATAGTATTTTTTTTGTTTAATCATTGCCTTTTGATATATAGAACACTATGTTTAAAGTTAAACATACTTTGTATATGCTTGATATCTATCTTTAAATTGTGATATTCATCTTCAAATACTATTTTGATACAATATTTTATATTTATGGTATATTTTGCTCATATGGAGTATACGTTCAAAAAAATTTTGTATTATTATAAAAATTAATATGTAAAAATTGATAGTGTTTGTTAATCGTGATAGCAATCATTCTATAATAATTAAATGCTTCAATTGACTACATTGTAATATCCTAAGAATGCTACAAATCATCTAATATTGTAGCATTTTTATTAGGCTATGTAAAAACTTTGGTAGCATTTCGTAAATGCTATGAATTATGTAGTTTGTAGTAGCTTAAAATTGCTAATATCATTAATTATGTAGCATTTTTTTTATGCCACGAGAGACAATGTGATATCATTTTTAAAGTGCTACAAGATTAAAATATATAGCATGATTAAAGTGCTACAAGTAACACTTTTGCAGCATTTTTATTATACTACAAAAGACAATTCGATAACATTTCTTTAGTGCTACATATTCTGTAATGATAGCAATTATCCAATGCAACCGAAACTAAATATGAAGCTTTTATTGTGTGCTACAAAATTAAAATTTGTAGCATTCTATAACTGCCATTAAAAAAGAATACTTTTGGTAGTATCATGTAATGGGATGAGTGTTTTGCGCAGCAAACCCGTGCGGCACTTAGATAACACTTGCCGAAAGTTGCTAAGTAAGCTATTGAGGTTCTCAATAGCCAAGCCAAGAGGTTTTTCGAAAATGCTGAAGAGAAGAGAGCTAGAGAGCAATTGAGCTAAATGCAAAAATTATATTACTTGAGAGAAAGATTACAAGAGAGCTTGCAGGAATGCTTGAGATGCTTACTCAATTCTTGGATACTCAAATGCCTAATGCCAACCCATATTTATAGGAAGGCTTGCCTAGCTCTAGAGAATTCTTTGCCTAGAGAATTCTGTGCACATGTGCCAATTTATAGAGAAATCTAGTGTATGTACAAGTGTACTAGAGTTGCTAGAATTTTTTAGAAGTTTCCTGAATCGGGCCAAAATAGCACATCTTGGCTTATGTCTTTAGGCATTTTTGGGCTTTAGTTGGACGGCCTGTAACATCCTCCCCTACCTAAACTCACGGCGTCCTCGTCGCGTTCTCGTGCTTGAACTTCTGAATATATTCAGCGAATTGCCACAAATCTTCTTTGCGTTCCCAAGTGGCTTCGCTTTTTAGGAGGTTTTTTCATTTCACCAAGTACTCATGGTATGTTGGCACACCCCTTTTTCAGATTACTCGGTCGGCAAGGTTGTACTCTACATCTTTGACGAACGTGGTGACAACGGCTGTTGGGGCACACCTTGATTTTCCGCAACTTGAGACTCCTACATCTTCGTAATAAGGCTTGAGAAGATTCATATTGAAGACCGGATGGATCTTGAGTCTTGGCGGAAGTTCTAGTAGATACGAGATGTTGCCCACAAGTCAGACAATTCAGAAGGGTCCCTCGTAACATTTCACTAACCCCTTATGAACTTTTCGTAATGTCTTGAATTGTTGGGGTAGGAACTTGATTATGACTTGATCACCTTCCTTGTACTCAACTTACCGTCTCCTTGTATCTGCCCATTTTATTATTTTTCCTCGCCGCTTTGTCGACGTAAGCTCGCTTGACAACTGCCTCTTTGTGCCATTCGCGAGCTGACTTATGAGCCACTGGGCTTTTTCCTCTGTGAATTGAGGTTATGGCTTTGAGAGTCATAAGCTGAAATCCCATGATGATTTCGAATAGGCTCTTCCCGGTAGCCTCACTCCGTTAGAGATTATAAGAGGACCGGTGCACCAATTGGAGTTTTAGACGGGCGGACATAGCCTGCGTCTAGTAAATCTGTAAGCTGTTTTCTTAGCTCCTCGATTTCGGGTGGCGCTATGTGGTAGGGCGTCAAAGCTGGAGGTTTCAGACCTTGCTCCAACTCGATTTGATGATCTGCCTCTCGTCTATGTGGGAGCTTATTCGAAAGCTTCGGAGGCATCAAGTCCTTAAATTCCTTGAGGATGGATTGTATCGTTGGTGGGACTTGGCTTCGAGCACTTCTAGAATTTTTCTCCTCATTGAGCTTCTAAATTGACACTAGGAAGCTTGGGCCTTTCTTGAAAACCTTTTTAAATTGCATGGCCGAAAGTGTCTTCTCTGCGGACTTGCCACGCTTTGTAGGAACCATGCATGCCTTACTCTCGTCGAGGATACTTAGGGAGTTTGTGGCTGGAAGTGGGAAGGTATGGACTTGGTTGAAGAACTCGATGCCAAGGACCATTTTGAAGTCATCTATGGGCACGATGGAGAAATTGAGCTTTTCGCTTTATGTGCCAAGTGCAACGTGTACACCTTTTGCCATGCCTGCAATGGGCTTGGCGGGTGAATTTACCGCCTTCATTGTGCCTCATTACTTATTAGTTTTGACGCTAAGGTATTTGTCCTCTCGTATCCAACAACGCGCGAACGGAGTTTCTATTTATTTTCGCGCTTACGTACATGAGCCCTTTCTTGGCGAGCATTGATTGTACGCTGTTGAGTGCGCCAAGTTACTGGAGAGAACCCATGTTGGGTTGGGGATACTTCCTTTTTTGTGTTGCTTGAGGCAAATTGCTTTCAAATTTCTTGCTTGAAATCTTCCCAAGTGTCGATGGTATAGATACATTTGCCCATCTCGCCATGCTTCTGACGTCGCCATAGTTGTGCAGAGCCTCAGAGATTTATGAGTGCAGTGCCCATCTTTGATGCCACGTCTCGTATGTCCACGGCATCGAAATATTGGTCTAGTCCAAATTGAAAGTTGTCTACGATAGTGGCATTGCATGTGCCATCGTAGGTGTCGGGCTTTGGCACGTCAATGCGTCACGTATCACTAGTGCTCGTGGAAGTTAGGGTAGCAGAGAGTGTGTGCTTGTGCCATGCTCTATTCGAGCAGACTTGCTCCACTTCCGCATAGATAACACGTAGTTCATCTTGTACGAAACTGCTGGAGTTTCAGTAACTCTTCATGGAATGCTCGAAATTCCCCTCGGAAGTGTTGGCTTGGTCTTTAATGAGGGCCTTAGTTACTACTGTGAAGTCGGCATATTCGCCCTTAAGACCGTCCACTCTTTCCTCTAAAATTTCGAAGGTGTCCTGAGCAGCAAACATTGAAGTTTTAAGTTTAGCCATGCGAGGCTTCAAAGCATCGATAGAAGCGGTCTTGGACTTGCTACAAGTCTTGGCCTACTTGGGAGTTTCATCGCAGCCTTGTCTTAGTTCCTGGAGTATCTCCACACCAAGAGCGCCTTCTTGTGTTGTGCTTGAAGTTGGAAGATTGGCCATTGTTTCTGGATTGCATACGTATAAATTGTAGCTCTGATACCACTTGTCACCAGATGAGTGGTTTGCGCAGAAAACTCGTGCGGCACTTAAACAACACTTGCCAAAAGTTGCTAAGTAAGCCTTTGAGCTTCTCAATAACTAAGCCAAAAGGTTTTCTGAAAATGCTAAAGAGAAGAGAGCTAGAGAGCAATCGAGCCAAATATAGAAATTATATTGCTTGAGAGAAAGATTACAAGAGAGCTTACAAGAATGCTTGAGATGTTTGCTCCATGTTTGGATGCTCAAATGCCTAATGCCAACCCATATTTATAAGAAGGCTTGGCTAGCTCTAGAGAATTCTATGCTTAGAGAATTCTATACATATGTGCTAATTTCTAGAGAAATCTAGTGTATGTACAAGTGTGCTAGAGTTGCTGGGATTTTGTTGAAGTTTATGGAATCGGATCAAGTTAGCACATCTTGGCTCATGTCTTTGGGCATTTTTGGGCTTTAGTTGGGTGGCCCGTAATAATCGACTAACATATCACTTTATAAAGTGCTACGATTTACTTTTTAGTAGCATATTTCATGTACTGCTATAACTTAGTTTTTTTTTTTTGGTACTGGTTGCCATATTACATGTTATATAAATATTTGGCCTACTACCTAGGAACACATGTTTGGCTCTTACTTGACTATGAAATTGTCGCATCACCGAAAAGGAAAACATGACCACTTGTTTATTTGCAATCATCTCTGCATTTTGTAAAATCTACATTAGAAAAATCTTTTATTGCGAGATCATCCTTACCAAAGCATAATTTCATTATTTTTATGCCTTGTATATATCTAAATATCCTTTTAACAGCTTTTCAATTTTCTTTAACATGGATTAAATTGAAAGCAACTAGCCTATCCTACTGTATAACAAATATAAACTCTAGTTGATGCATTGTTTACATCAGGCTGCCTACTGTTTGTCATATGTAATTTAATTCATATCCTCTTCTTCTTCTTGTTTATTTTTTACGATACATAGTTTTATTCAAAACTTGTCCTTTATACATAGTTTAATTCATATCCTCTTCTTCTTGTCCTTCATACATAGTTTTATTCAAAACTTGTCTTTTAAGCACCTTTTCCATATATTTATATTGATCTGGACATGATAATATAGAGTTTCGATCTCTTGTAATTTTAATTCCTATGATATAAGATTCTTCTCATATTTCTTTCATATCAAATTTTGATCCCAAACATGATTTTGTTTTGTTGATCATTCCCATGTCATTTTTGGTTGATAAAATATCATCTACATATAATGATAAAATTACAATTTTACTCCACTTTTTTAAATATATACACAATGATCAAGCTTAATTATTTTAATAGTCAATTTCTAGTATTGCTTGGTGAAAAGAAAAAACCCATTGGTGAGATGATTGTTAGAGATCGTAAAGAGATTTCTTTAGTTGATGGACTTTATTTTCTAGATTGTTTTGAATAAACCTTCTGGTTGTTTGGTATAAATCGTTCCTTTAAGCTCGTCAATTAAGAATACAATCTTAGCATCCATTTGGAATAATTCAAGGTATAATTTAGCAATTAAAGCCTTAAGAATTCTTATAGATACAAATTTAGCTATAGTCTATCCTGAGTTTTTGTGTATAACCCTTAGCTACAAGTCTAGTTTTATAACTTTCTAATATTCCGTCAAACTTGAGCTTTAAGCTTGGAAGTAAGTTCTATTACTCTTTTCCTCCTACTAAGCAACAATTTAGAGAATCTTGATTTATAAGTTCTATCCTCTCATCTATAGCCAAAGAAGAATTATTATTAGAAACATTTACGTATTCATCTAATAATAATTTTTTTTCTAAAGGATTCATTCATTCATTCTTTACTTTCTATTGTATTATGTCTTTTTTCATTATGATAAAATCTATACCTTGAATTGTTATCTAGGTATCCAAGAAATTTACATTCAATAAGTTTGATTTTCAAGCTTATTTCTTAAAGGTTTGGGTATTATATAAGGTTTGCAGACCCAAATCTTTAGGTTAGACAAAACCAAGTGTCTTACTCATAAAAAGCTAATTCTTTAGACTTTGTGGTGATTCTATTTAAAATATCCATTAGCGTACTAAAGCCTTTCCCTAGAAAGTTAATGGTAAATGAGAGTAAGACATCATCGATCTTGTCTCCGTTAATGTCCTAATTCGTCTTTCAATAATGCTATTTTATTGAGGTGTATAAGCATATAATTAGATGTTTTATGGAATGTTCTTTAAAAAATTCCTAAAAAAAGAAACTATATTCCTCACCTTAAGTACTAATCAAATATTCAATTTTTCTATCAAACTGAGTCTTTAAAGTATATTGTTCACCTTAATCACTAATCAAAAAATTCAAATTTTCTACCCAATTGAGTCTTTACTTCCTTTATATATTCTTTGAATTTTTCTAATGCATTATATTTATGTTGAATAAAATAGGCATACCCATATCTAGAGTAATCATTAATGAAAGTAATACAAAATTCCATTCCTCTATGTGCTTTTGTTCTTAAAGCTGTACAAAAATAACTCAGATCAATGCCAATGTTTAGTAAATGATTTTCTAGAAAACTTTCCTTGTATGCAAAGTTTGAAATATTAGTTATGAAACCTGGGGGTGTGTGTGTGAATTGGGATTCTAAAAATTTTATCAGTTAAAACTAAAAATGATTCAGCCAAAGCAAGCAAATTTGAAATGATCAAATTAAAGTACAGTAATAAATAAAAGAATAAGGGATAAAGAAGTGCAACCACATGATTTTTACATGATTCTACCAACCGTGTCTATACCCACGCCTCCAAGCTCACCGAACTTGAGGATTCGCTAAACACTCCTTTTAGGCTTCAACAACGCTTATACGTGGCTTACAAGATATTAATGGACCTTTACAACTTGATTTTTACAAAATGAAATACAAAAATGATTTTCCTCATACACTTTATTTGGTTACAAATGAAAGCTCAATGTGTGAATGAATGAAATGAATCCATAATTTTAAGCTCAGATAGTAGAAGACTGCTCAATGATGATTGTAGTTGGCCAACACTTGATTTGGATTTGAATGAACCATTTTATAGTTGGAGCTGAAAACTAGTTGTTATTGAATTTATGAGTTATCAAATCGCCATTAATTTATTGTCGAATCACTATTTTGACTTGATTAAGTTACCATTGAGCCAAATTTCAAATGGTTAGTTAGCCATTAGCTTCTAGAAACCAATTTTAAAATTCTTCTCGATAACGATTAGCCGTTTTCCATGTTGTTGGTTAGTCGTTTGTTTCTAGGGACCATGCTTTATTTCTACTTGATAACGGTTAGCCATTTTATTCATTATCGATTAGCCGATTGTTTTTACAGAGGCTGCATACTTGATCAAAATAATTGGTTAGCCTTTTTTAAGATTAATAGGAAATTTTTTACTACTAGAAAACTTGTTCTTTGTCTTAAAAATATTTTCAGCTTTGAGACTTTTGATCCAATTTAAAACTTCTTTAAAATCAATTCAAAACGTATTTGTTATCATTAAAATCATTATTATGAAAATAAATATGCTAACATTCTCCCTCTTTTTGATGACGACAAACTCTTTAAGGAAATGTTTTGAAAAGTTTAAAATATTTAAACTTCTCGTAAGTATTAGCTCCCCTTGAGTATATGTTTCACCTACATAAATTAATCTTTGTAAAAATTGTTTCAAAAAGTCATTTAACATGAAATTTGTTAAAGAAAATTGCTTATAGTTATTGGTCATTTGTTCCCCTTCATCATATAAAAGAAAAAAAAAAAGAAAACGAAGGCACAAAAAAATTAGTAAAAATTTAGGCATAACTTCCCCAGAAAATGAAGGAAATTCAAATTTTTAAACTTGGAAAAGAGCACTCCAAAATACTTTATAAATCACCTAACTCCATCAATCAAACACTTCCAAAAACACATTATCTCAACTCCACTAACCAAACAAGCATATAAAATTATCATCAAATTAAACATATGACATCAAACTCATCAAGGTCTGAATATCAATGTAATTTAAAATAGAAGCAAACAAAACATCAAAATCAACATTCACATAATCGTGTTGTGCAAAATATCATCCATCCAAAAACAAAGAAAACAAAACATAAATAAATGTATGATGTAGAAATATAGGTAAATATTAGTGTGATAAGCTGCAATGACGACTTGAATGGAGGAACGTCAAGGGTAAAAAGGATGCGTTGTTGATCATCCAAGATTTGACGCTGCTGAATATGGAAAGCCTCAAACTGATACTAGAGTAGCTGTTACGGAGTTTGAAGAATGCCGAACTGGGATTAAAGCTACTGTTCACTACTAGAAAAATGACCTTTACTGACACTTAGTTTACTGACACTTAGCAAAAAGTATCAGTAATTGTGAACAAATGCACCTATGAACAAGTAAGTATTAGATGTTATTGATACTATTGTGTTAGTAAATTAAACATCAATAATCACTGATACTAAAGTATCAGAAAAAAAAAGAATTCATTAATAATTGTTTTAGTTCCAACTCGAACCTGAGACTTCTAGAGTTTAAAACTCTAAAAAAGAAACAGAGACCATCAAGCCATGTTAAAATAACTTAATTCGTTCATTTTAAAGATTTTAAAAACAAAAAAATATATAATAACAAAAGATTACAAAACCTAATTAAACTCGATCTCTCTGACTCTCACCCATCTCTCACTCTGACTCTCACCCGTCTCTCACTCGATCTCTCTAACTCTCACTCGATCTCTCATGCTTTCTCTTTCGTTTTTCTTTTCTTAATATCTTCTGTTCTCTGTTCTCTGTTGTCTATCACACCCAAACAGTCGATCTCTCATGGTTTCCCTAAATTGAAAAAAATTAAAACCCTAATTGCTGAGGTGACGGCGTTATCGTGGCTGATAGTTTCGTTTTGGTTTTCGTCGAAGGCGTCGAAGTTGGCACTGCAAGCTCTTCTGATGGCGTGTTGGATTCTAGGGTTTCAATAATAGTCACAGAAGCGAGAGCGTTGAAGCTGCTTTGCTAATAGAGAACCGAACAGAGCTGCTTCGCTAAGTGTCCTGTGACTGGCAAGAGAATTCAAGGGGTAATTATGCCTTCTTTTTTAAAAAAATTGTTTAGAGAATCTTAGTATTGGTTTTCAATGTTGAAGAAAATGCCTTGTAAGAAATTGTTACAAAAAAATTTTGGGTTTAATAAATTTAAACAATAAACCCATTAGTTACAAAGAAGAAATAGGTCGACAATAATCGCTAATTAGATTAGGTTGGAATGTTTGTACCTGTTTTGTGCCCTACCTATTCGGGAGAAAATTTATGGTAGTTAATTAGTTGACGTCATTGTGAACTGCAGGTTGTCTTAAATATGTATTTACTTAACTTTCAGTCATATAGAGATATTAGTTCAGTGATTGCCTTGGGCTATTTTTTAAATCAAAGAGACAAAGACTGCTTGCTTACATGGACAAATGAAAATTTAATGCCTATCTCTGTTTGTGGTGGTGGTGGAGGTGGACTAGGTATTATTCTGTAGAATACATAAAAGCCACCAACATTATCTTCACAGAGTTTCTGCTGCATTTCTTTGATGATTGTGTTGGTGAAAACTGAGAGTCAAATTGATATTTAATTGTTACTGAATGTGTTTTTGTTCTAATTACAAATTTCTTCTTGATGATTTTGCAGGAGTTAAGTTACTCTACTGACTCTTTAACTAAATATTATAAGTTAACTTCTTTAACTAAAATATTATATGTTAAACCGGCAGTACAGAATCTGTGAATTTTTTTTTTCGTGTACTTGTGGTTCACCATTGTTCCATTCTAGTGGTATTTTTACGTTATTGTGTGGGCAATATTTTTGCCTCATGTATTCATTTTTAACTTTTGTTTACTGGATTTTTATCATATTGTAGAATATTCTAATGTCATAAATTACAATCGCTCTTGTCCCTAAGATGTTTTCATCTTTATTTATTTTTCTTTTTGTTTTGCAGTTGTAATTGAGGAGATAGTGGATGATGATAAACCAGCGGATGGAAATGATCAACCAAAACATCTAAAGAAGAAGGATCAATCAAGTGTGTCTGAGCGAAAAATTGTTGTCAAGAATGCCACTGGTGTGCCAGAACTTGAAAGTGAAGATGAAGATGGCTTTCCTATATCTACTTCACATAAAAGCAATGCAGCTTTTCGAGAGGCCCAAGTGGTGGCAGATGAAGAGAATGTTGAGAAAACTAGTGAAGACTCTGAGAAGAAGAAAGCAAGCAATGATCAAGATACAAGAAAGAAGAGAAAAGTTAAAAGTACGGGCCAAGATGAGCAAGAAGAAAGGTGAGATAAGAGGCCATTGAGGGGGAGCATATGTGCAATCAATTCCTAATTGTATTGGGAATTTCTATTTTGTCATCGTGTTTCCTGTTTGGGTAACTCAGAGGCATGGTAATTCTGGATTCAGTAAGCAGGGATGCCTGCTGAATACTAGATTAATCACACTGAAGTGGCTTCTAACATTGATTTCAGGAAAAAGAAGAAGAAGAAGAAACAAAAGGAAAAGAGTGAAGAGGGACGAGTTTACAAAGGCATTTATGAGGATCAGACCAATGCTGTTTTAGATGGTGAAAATAAGCATGACTTGAAGAGCCAGAATGTGAACCATCTGTGAGATTTGCCATCTTCCATTTTGTTGTATAGTATATTCACGCTTCCATGGCGATGTATGAGTAATAGGAATGTGTTCTGATCCTGGTTCTATTTCTGGTCTCATTGTTTTACTATTTGATATTCAAATTGACTGGATGGGATGTTTTCTCCTGCATGAGATTTTTAAATGTATAGTAAGGTATATACATCCTTATTTTCTTCCAGACATGCCCATTCACTTTGTTGGTTGGAGATTTGTATGTTACATATGTTTATATATTACTGTTGCTCATAATTTACTGGGAATTAATTGAGCATGAGTGCTTTATGCATAGCAGGGACCTTGACAATAAAGCAGATGATGCACCTAGTGAAAATCTCTCTGAGAAGAAAAAGAGGAAAAGGAAGAAGAAGAAGGCCCAGGAGAATGAAGGCAACACAAGGACAGATCAAACTGTTTCAGCTGTGGAAGTAAAGAAAGAGCCTGCTTCAGCAACGGAGCAGGTGCAAACTGAAGCTAAATCTTCTCAAGTGAGATCCTTTCCGAATGGATTGGTTATTGAAGAGGTTGCGATGGGCAAACCTGATGGCAAAAGAGCTTCTCTTGGAAAGCAGTTTAGTCCTTATTCATTAAGTTTCTGATTACTTGACCACCTATGTTATGACTCAAGTATTTTGCTCCATAAGTGATGATATTTTTTCAGTTCTTTCTTTTGTTTGTCCGGGCTCTAAATGTTCCCTTATTTTCATCACGTTCTTACCAGCTAACGAATATAAGAACACTGAAAACAGATTTGTTCTTGGATAATAGAAGAATCGACATACATAAAATCTAACTAGGTTCGTTACATTAATTGGAAATTAGCGGGCGTACATTACACTTCTAATGTCTGAATCTGTTTGCTTTCAGGTCAGCGTCCGTTACATTGGCAAACTAAAGAAGAATGGAAAAATATTTGACTCTAATGTGGGACGAGCACCCTTTAAGTTCCGACTTGGTAATATCTTATGAATAATCTAGAAGGTGGATACTTTATTTGTTTATTTCTTTATTTAGGTATTTTCTTTCAATCTTGCAGGTGTTGGACAAGTTATAAAGGGATGGGATGTTGGGGTCAATGGTATTCTCTTCATCAAGACTTGTCGCATTGTTTGTATTTAAATTATCTTCAATGCATTTATGTGTTTTTTGTTCAAATGTCCTCAGGCATGCGTGTTGGAGACAAACGGAGACTTACAATTCCTCCATCAATGGGGTATGCAAAATCAATGTTTCAGCATATTTATTTTATCATCCAACCCTGTTCCTTATTTTGGTGAATCATAAAAGTTACTGCATTTCTTTTATCTCTTATAAAATATATGAATAAGTTTCTTTTTGTATAGACACTTGTATGAGGAGATGGATAATGGTGGTGATGTCAGTCCAATTCAATTTGGATGTATAGGTAAGCTACATCCAAGTCAAGCAAGCTACCCACATAGGTGTTCCTATATTTCAGACCTTTTGGACAAGATACAAATAGCCCAGATCATTGTTTTTCCATACAACCCAGGGTATAGTTTATTTATTTTTTATCTATTTTCTTTGTTTCCATGAATGATTTAAATTTATCTTGTAATCTATTTGTCATTTTTTTTTCCAATTGGTTGTTTAGTGGTCACTGGGTGCTAGTATCAATTGATATGGTGAGGCGCAAAGTATATTATCTTGATCCATTAGGTGATAATCCTGATAATGAGCTGAGGCAGATGGTGAATGAGTATGTTTTTAATTGGTTTAATTATTATTATTATTACTTTCGTTGTGGATTCAGTTGTTCACATCTGTTATTTATTGCTTATAGTGGGATAACAATGCATCAAGTGAAGACTAACAAAAAGAAGGCTGTGCAGTGGGTTTCTGTTAAGGTATTATCAAAACCAAGTTATAACATTCATTGTTACTGTCAGGGAAAGGTTTTTTTAGACTCAAATTTTTTTTTTAGTGTCCAAAACAAGCTGGAACCTTTGAATGTGGCTATTATGTGATGAAGTACATCCAACAGATTGTTCGAGATTTATACATTCTTGAAAACAATGTAAGTTTCTCTATAACTTTTTTTTAATTTTGTTGAATATATAGGTGAAACCATTGTTGTGCATGTAGTGAAATGAAGGATGGCAAATGCCTATTTCAAAATCTGTGGCTTATATGATAATATTATGAAGGACATGGATTATTTGTGGTTTCTATTCCAGCTGCCATTAGAACAATTAATATTCATTTCAAGTAAAATAATTAATTTAAAGTATTAGCTTGTAAGACAGTTTTGCTAATTATTGTTTACTATAATGATACTCTTTATTTGTAGAATTAGCTATATTTTTTATGTTAAGTAGAATAGATTTAAAAATATATCTACACATTTTGTTGCTTTATTTTTGAAGTTCAAGGGCTATGATGAGTACACTATGGATGATATTTCGCAACTCAGCGATGAGTGGGCCACGTATGTTGCAAAGTTAATTGTAGCATACAATAATCAGGTAAAATTATAAATATATATTTTTCTTTTGAATATATGAATATTGATTTGTATAGCATGCTAGCTAATTAAATCTATACGATGCACTTGTAGGTAGGGAAGGTCAAAGGGAAGGCAAAGGTGGGGGAGTAGATGTTTGTGGGACAACTTAGTGATTGCTTGTAAATGTTCATTATGTTAATTTCAAATTATATTTGAAGTAAATGTTCATTATGTTAATTTCAAATTATATTTGAAGTAAATGTTCATTATGTTAATTTCAAATTATATTTGAAGATTTGTTTTGAGTTCTCCGAACTGTCTCTATGTTGATTTTATATTATATTTGACATATTTTTGTTACTATTATATTTTTATTAATGTTTGATTAAGATTTATTTAAAATTTGTTACAAATTTTATATGTAATTGTTCATTTTAGCAGTTTAGTTTATTTTTAATATTTTTTTAATGACAATGAAAACTAATAAAAATCATTTATATTTAAAATGTATCATAAAGTATCAGTTCTATTGAGCTTATTGTTCTACTGATATGACTAATTCGTGATACTATAGTAATAATAATTATTGACACTAAAGTATTACTATTTATATTTTATTGATATGTAATAATTGTTTGTAAATACTGTTACAAGCGTCATAATATTAGTAACACTATAGTGTCATAAAATTTGTAATACTATAGTAATAGTAATCCCTGACACCACATTCAAGTGTCAGTATTTTTCTGACTCCCAGATCACTGACACTATTAATAAGTGTCACTAAAAGTAATTAGTGACACTATTTTAGTATCACTAAAGGCCATTTTTCTAGTAGTGGTTGTTGGTAGACAATAATATTAACTTGGCCTAGAAGCTATTGTAATAAATTCTCTGAAGTTGGAGATTACTCATCAATAGGACCCTTAGGCTTAGGCTCTTTATATTTCTCATCTTGACCCTATCGTACTCCAATTCTCTTAGGAGCACGAGGATGGGCTCCTAGCTTAAAGTTTGGTAACTGATCAGTAGGGTATGCATCGTTGAAAAGGCCATTATCCTCAAGAGTAACCAAGGTGTTTTCATTCCTAGAGGAGGGAGTCTAAAGCCACTTATTGTTCTTCTTGTAAAAGCCTATGGCAGAAATAAGCTCCTAATTTCTTTGACTTGCCTGGACTAGCTCAGTGAGGGCAATATCAAAATGGCATAATATCCTAGTGATGATGCTACCATATGGAAGGGACCGATTAGTCATAATAGGTGTGTCCAATATATAGCGCATAATGGTGTAACCTAGGTTAATTGGCCGTTGCTAGATAAGTAAATCAAGTAGTCTAACATCTAACCTAGTCACCTCATGATTGTGACATGTCTAGGAGTGACCATATACTGAAGGATACTATAAAGGATGCGAATCTAGAATGGTAGAAGCTGAGATCTAAAGATTATTAAATACGCATTATCGGATAAATCACAATGTCAACAAATGCTCTTAAAAACACTGACATGGTGGAAATCACTAAACATTAATTTCTCCTTAGCTATATAAATATGTAGCCCTCCAGAATGAGTTTTGATTATGCGACATAGCTCAAAAGCATTAAACTTAATCCTTACAGCACTCACTTGTGTGATTACTCTATCTTCCCTAGTTTCAAAAAGTTTCATATTGGAGTAGAACACCCCAACCAAGTTCTCTATCTATACTCAATGCAAGTTCTTAAGGTTGGGAAAATTTCTTAAACTACTTTTATATATAATAATGTCAGAAAACTAGTTAACATCATAAAATACGAGGGGTTACTGATTTACTTATAAAACTAGTTGTGAATCTCTGAGCCAGTGGAAAATAAAGTTGAGTGAAGTCCAAAGTTTTTGGCCTTGAGCCAGGACCACTCGTAGAAGTATGTTTGACTTTTTTACCCTTCCAAGAAGAAGAATTACTTGCAATATAGCGGTAAAATTTGGATTTTTGAAATTTGACGAGTTTGAGGGATGGTAAGGGTGGAGAAAGACGTTTATGCAGATAATTTGATAAAAAAATGAAGAGATTTAGGTCGAATTGAAAGGAAACATTAGTAAATCTAGGGTTTCAATTTAGGATTTTTGTGATTTTATTTGAAAAATGAGTTTTGATTGTGAAAAATACGTGTTTAGAAAGATTAAAAGGCTATGAAAGACTCTATTTTGTAAGAAAAATGAAAGAAAAAGGTGATTTATAGAGAGAGAGTGGGCTGTTGTAGATGAGGGTAAGAAAAACAATTCAAAACTAAGGGGAAATGGAGAAGAACAAGGTCATTTTGTAGATAAATCATAAAAATAGCAAGCCGTTTACTGAGTTATCGATGAGCCGTTATCATCCCATAAGGAAAAACTTTGTCAGCATGATATGAACGAGTTGTTACTTATCAACAATGAGTCGATAGCGAGAAGACTACATATAAAAATTTCCATAATTATAAGAGAGCTGTTTATTGATTTGTTGGCGAGCCGTTAGCAAGCAGAATATAGATTAAGATTCCTAATGTTATCTGTGACCTGGTAACTATTTATCAGCGAGCGGTTATCCTAGTTTTTTGTCTAAAAATTGGCTATCCATTTATTGCATAAATGTCTATCCGTTTTCCTAAGTGATGATTTCACACATTTGTTTTAATTTTTGACCAAAATATAAGTTACTTCACGATCCTTTCTTGATGTCAAAATATTCCAATAGTCATTCGATGCATGAATTATGAATGCATGCATAGGCAATTTAAATATGTGAAAACACATTCAATAAATCAAATAACAAAGTTACACAAGCAAGAACAACAAATCAAGATGTAACAATCATCATTCCAAGCCAACGCCTAAGAGAGCACTTCGCGAAAGAATCGTATGGCGCGGTGAAAGGGTTCTCGTTGGGGTTTTCGGCCCCCTGGGTCTTCACTTAATTGTAGAAGTATTCTTAATCTTTGTGAATTACTTTTCACTAAAGGGATTTTGTTAAAATATCAACAAATTGATTTTTAATTGAAACAAATTCAATGACAACATCTTCCTTTAGAACATGGTTTATTAGAAAAATATATTTAATCTCTATATGCTTAGTCCTACAATGTTAAATTGGATTTTTTGACAAATTGATAGCACTTGTGTTGTCACATTTAATAAGAACGCGATCCAGTTTAATATCATGGTTTTTAAGTGTTTTTTTCATTCATAATGCTTGTGCACAACAACTTTCAGCTGCAATATAGTATGACTCAGTAGTAGAGAGTGCAATTGAATTTTGTTTCTTATTAAACCAAAAGATTAGAGAGTGTCATAGGAAATGGCATGTTTTACTAGTGCTTTTCCTATCAACCTTGTAGCCAGTAAAATCAGTATCTGAATAACATATTAAATCTATATGTATTCTACTAGGATACCAAAGGCTAAGGTCAATGGTGCCAATCAAATACCGAAAAATGCGTTTAACAGCAAGCAAGTGAGACTCTTTAGACCATGATTCAAATGTAGCGCATAAGCACACACTAAACATAATGTGAAGCCTACTAGTAGTCAAATAGAGTAAGGATCCGATCGTACATTCATATGTCTTGATATCAACTTCTTTGCTTTTTTCATCATCGTCTAGATTGATAGTTGTGCACATTGAAGTGCTTTTTACAGTTCCATGTTCATAATCAAATCTTTTAAGTATATCCTTTACATATTTGGCTCAAATTTATGAAAATTCTATTCTTATTTTGTGTTATTTATATAGTTCAAGGAAGTACTTCAACTCTCCTATCATGCTCATCCCAATTTCTTTACTCATACATGAGGAAAAATCCTTACATAACAAGTCATTAGTAGAACCAAAGATAATATCATTAACATAAATTTGAATAATAAGATTATCTTTGTTCTTAAGCTTAATAAAGAGAGTTGTGTTAATCTTATCCATTAAGAAACCATTATCCAGTAAGAAATTCTTCAGTTGTTATACCATGTTCTAGGTGCTTGTACTAAACCATACAATGCTTTAACTTATAAACATGGTCTGAAAATTTTTCATTTTCTAATTTTGGATGTTGTTTCACATAAACTTTCTCCATAATATAGCTATTTAAAAATGCACTTTTAATATCCATTTGATATAATATGAAATCTTTATGACATGCAAATGCCAATAATATCCTAATAAACTTTAATATAGCTACAGGTGCAAATATTTTTATTAAACTTTATTCTTGGTTATATACTTAAGCCACTAATCTAGCTTTATGTCTTACAACCATACTAGTTTCATCAATTTTATTCCTAAATACCCATTTAGTGACTATGACATATTTGTGTTTTAATTTAAGAACTAAGTCTTATAAGTTTTTCCTCTTAAATTGATTTAACTCCTATTGCATTGCTATAATGCAATATTTATTGCTTTCCGTATCCGGAAAGAATTTTAGTTCAATTTGAGATATGATCACAAGTGTTTCTAAAAAATGATTTAGTTGTTATTCCTCTAGAAGGATCACCAAAAATTAAATCCTTTAGATGAGAAGAAACATACCTCTACTCGTTGGAGAGTGTTTGAGAAGTACCTTCATTTTGTTCCGCACATATTTCTTTTCGTTGTTCCTCTTAATTTTCAAATGGTGTATCATTTTATCTATTTTTCAAAGATACTTCTTGTGATTCTTCATCTACATCATCATCATCAATAACTTTCTTCATAGAAGAGGGGTTATACTCATCAAATGTAACATGCATTGATTCTTATATAACCATAGTTTTGTGTTATACACTCTATAAGTTTTGCTTGAGTTAAAGATGCCAACATCAAATTTTGTATCAAATTTACCAAGATTATCTTTTGTGTTTAAATTAAAATATTTGCATCCAAAAACTTTAAAATATCAAATTTTGGGTATTATATCTTTCTAAAGCTCATAGGTAGTCATATTAAGACTAGGTTTTATCAACACATGATTTAAAACATAACATGAGGTGTTGACGGCTTCAACCCAAAAATATTTAGGCAAATTATTTTCATTCAATATGGTCCTATCCATTTTTTGACTAGACCTATTCTTTTCCTCAACAACTTCATTTTACTGTAGAGTTCTAGGTAAAGTGATTTGATGTTCAATGCCATACTCATTACAAAAGCATTCAAATGCATGATTTTTAAATTCTCCTTTATGATCACTTTTAACGCATGCAATGCCATGATCCTTTTCATATTGAACTTTTTTACAACACACCTTAAAAGCATCATCCTTATTGGCTAACCATAATACCCATGTGAATCTAGAGAAATCATCAATAATTATAAATGCATAATATTAGTCATTCAAGTTAGAATATCTAGAAGATCCAAATAAGTCTATATGAAGAAGTTGAAGAGGTTTTGAAATAGAAATATGATTTTTATTTTTAAAAGAGATTTTGATTCGTTTGCCAAATTGGCATGTTTCGTAAATTTTATAATTTTAAAAATCAATTTTAGAAAGACTTTTAACCAAATCAAATCCATGCTTGTATGTCCTAATCTTATATGCCATAACCAAATCATTATCATGCCATGCGGAATTTGTCTTGGGTAGATTCACATTTTATGTGAATAGTATACACATTACCACATCTATTTCTAATAAATATGCATTTTCTATAACATAAAAGACAACTCTAAAACCTTTATCACATAATTGACTAATGCTAATCAAATTATGTTCAAGTTCTCAACTAAACATATATTTTCAATGAAATTTGAAGGTACTTTACTAATATTTCCAATTCTAAGGATCTTTTCTTTTGAGTTGTTACCAAAAGAAACATCTCCATAATTTTTAACTTTGGTAAAGCTTAAGAAACAATAATAGTTTCCTGTCATATGCCTTGAACAACCACTATCCAAGCACCATTTATTTTTCTTCTTCTTCACTCCTGTATAAAAAAACTTAAGACTTAGATACCCAAACCTTTTTGGGGTCCGTGAGTGTTAGCAATTGTTTCATTTTAAATCAAAATACATTTCATTCCATAATGAGCATTTCTCTTGACAGGACATCTATTTTTTATATGACCATTTTGGTTATAATAATGACACATAGCTTGATCATTAATAAAGGTACTTATTATAAAGTAATTCTTATAATACATTTGTTTTAAATTCGACTTATAGCCAATACCTCTCTTGCCAAAAACATATTTTTATGATCTAAGTTACTTGTCCAACATTTTTTACCCATTAGTGAGTTTTAAGATAATATCTCTAAACTCATCATTCTTTTTCGTAAACATTTTATTTTCATTTTTCAAACTATCAACAAAAGAATTTTTATGCTCAAGAACAATACTTTCTTTACAACATACAATTTTGTCATACAACTTTTTATTTTTTAATTCTAAGGATGTAATATTAGTACTTAGAGAATCATTTTTATAGGAAAGCTCAATCGTTTTCTTTTTAAGACATGCATTCCTTTTACCTGTTCTCATCCAATTATGATACAATTATTTAAAGATATCATATAGTTCATCATAAGTAAAAAAGCCATTTACCTGTTGCATTCGCAGCAAGTGATTTACTCATTCTCCTTTGGATTCTTGTAATTTCAGAATTTTCTTTGCTCTTGAATTTTTTTGTAGAATTTTCTAGATCTTCGACTAGCATAGCCATTTTTTTCCTTATGCTCGCTTTATTCATCATTCTCATGTTTGAGACTTTGAGTGCAATGATCTTCTTCTTCTTATTCTACTCATTACCTTTTTCAGTTGCTAGATCATCTTCATAAGAAATAAGATGACCAATTAAATCATCAAAAGGTAAGGTATTTAAATATTTAACTTCTTTTATCGCTTTTTCCTAGGTTTTCATTTAGTAAAAAGTGGCCTAATAATTTTCTTAACTTTTTTGCTATTCGAAAAAGCTTTTCCAAGGCTCCTAAAGTGTTCACAATGTCCTTAAACCTAGTGTACATCAAGTAAACACTTTCATTTTGTTCTATTTGGAATAATTCATATTGTCACGTATATCAATTGATTCTACACTCTTTAACTTGATTTGTTCCTTCATATACAACCTTAAGTTTGTTCTAATTTTTTTTTTTGTACTCTCACAACTAAACACTCTATGGAATTCTTTTTTATCAAATGCACGAACTAATGCATTCATAGCTTTAGAGTTTAGAGACAACTTTCTTTTTTTTCCTCACTTCATTAGATAGATCATTTGGGGATATCTTCCCCTCTTTAATTTTTCGTAACATGTACGAATGGTTCATCATTAACATCTCTTAAATTTTTTAGTTTATGGCCTATAGGTAAATTTTCATCCTAGTTTTACAATAAATTAAGAACAAGAGCACCTGTCTTTGATACCAAATGAAATACTATCTATGCAACCCAAGAGAGGGGTGAATTGAGATTTTAAAATTTTTATAACTTAAAATTAAAAATAATTCAACTAAAGCAAGAAAATTTGAAATGTTCAAGTTAAAGTACAATAATAAATAAAAGAATAAGGGATAGAGAAGTGAAAACATGTGATTTTTATGTGGCTCGGCGAACCGTGCCTACATCCACGCGTTTAAGTTCATCAGGCTTGAGGATTTTACTAAGTATGCCTCCAAAGTTTCAACAACGCTTAGATTTGACTTCTAAGGTGTCAATGGACATTTATAACAAGAGATTATCCTCAATCTCTTAACCTAAATGTATCCAACACTTACAATAACTAAACTTAATTTTTATAAAATAGATTACAAAAATGATTTTCCTCACAAACATAGCACTAGCAAATGTTGCAGTAGTTAAGACCAAGCTCTCTACGAACAAATTGTGAAATAACGATCCCCTGCATCATGCAATTCAAGTGTATTATTATTAAAGGAATCTCTATATACTAAAAATGGAAGTAACAACAGAAACATTTTGGTCCCCAAGAGTTGACCAAGTACTTTTCGAGTAAAAAAATTAACAGAAACATTTTATGTAATTTTTAATTACAGGGCTAACATGATAATTGGCCTAAATCCAAACGATGAAGAGAATTTTGACTATGTAATTTACACATTAACTTACCCAACATCCCAGAAAGAAAACCTAGGAAGAGTATCTTCCAATTCAGTTTTGGTCTGCAATTCCTGCAAAAATAAAAAAATGTAATAATTATTAATTATTAACAAGTATTAGAGTTATCTAATAATCCTTCATCAGTTAGCCTAATTCAATTCTTGCTATAAATATGTTCAAAGTGAACCTTTCAAGAATGAGTGCAAGGGGAAACATAAAAGCTATGGCGAAAATGAATCTATAGGCAATGATAACTCTCAAGCTCATTCCATCATTAGCCGCTAATTTATAGAAGATATTAACCCCAGCAAAAGCGATTGAACCACCACCATCATCAACGCCGGCTTCAGTCCTTGTATTAAATTACATATCTGCCCCCACTGCAACATCTCTAACATAAGTCTAAGAATGCAATTGGTTGAGACAGAATAAAAAGTAATAATGAATTTAATTTTGATGAGAGAATGAATAATGAGATGGCTTGTTTTGTGTAATGTTTGATACATTTATATAGAGAGACAATGTTTCTTCAAAATGCAAGCAAGTACATAGTAGAAACACGTAAGCAAGTACGTAGTAGCTTCGAGTCACTGACGCACGTCACGCGGTGAGTTGACGTTGATAGTGGCAAGTGAGGGTGGGCTTTTGCTTGCTCAACGGTACTAATCATATAATGTGGCTGTTCATTGCCAAAAAAATGTTTGCCTTATTTTTGTTGCCGGAGAGTGGTTGACTGACTTTCAGTTTATTTATTTGATTAGACACCCGAATTCAACTCATAAGAAAGATGGGGTAGTTTGTGTTAACGGTACTCAGGAAAAAAAACCATGCCGATAGTTTTCTTTCCATGTTGGCAGAAGTGATTTTTTAGCACATACAAAAAAAATATATATATATTTTGGGTGGGTGCCTCTGATTGGCCTTAGTTTAAGCTTAACACAAATGGAGGCCGTAAAAATTTAGGCTTGTCTAGTACGAGGGTTTGATTAGAAATTATTATGGGGAGTGGATAAGCTGTTTTGACATGAATATTGGTGTAGGTTCCATCACTGGAGTTGAGTTAATGGGGTTTATATCAGGGATTATGCTTAGCCTGGGATAATGGAATTTGGCAACTTCTAGTTGATGTGGTCAGCTTTTGTGTTACTCGGTTGGTGGCTAACGACAATGTCATGCTAAATGATTATGCCTCTCTTATCAGGGGTATCAAAGAATTGTTGAATAGAAGCTGGCAAGTGCATATCAAGCATGCTTACAGAGAAACCAATTTTACAGCTGATTTTTCGCAAATTCTGCTCTCTCCTTACCTGTTGGGCTACATATTTCAATTCACCTTCTAAAGGGGCTGCTTTATGGCTCAGACATGATTGTATTGGGGTTTCACACCCTCGTTCTATTTTGTATTAGCTCCAGTTAGATACGTTTAAAAAAAAAAAGGCTTATTTCATCATTTAAAATAAGAAAATTCTATGATATTATGATTAAAATTACGATATCAACGTTATAATAAACATAAACTTATAAATTACATACATCTTATATTATTAGACATATATAAAATATTAATAAAATTTGATCTAATTTTTAGTTTTATACATATTTCATGTCGTTTCAAACTTTGTTTCTTACTTATACTAAAAGATCATTTGAGATTACTATCAAGGACATTTAGAATGATGCAAAATCACTTATCTTACAAATAGTTTTGAAAAAAAAATGAAAAAAGTTTCTCAAAATTTAATTTTGAGAATAAGTTTTATTTGTAATAAAATTTTACATATATCATCATATATATTACATAAACCCAAAATTTTCATTATTCAATTTAGAAATAAAAATAGTGAATATAAAAGGTAATGATTATTATAATGAGTTTTTATTTTACATTTATAAATGTTTCTTATTTTCAATAACTCTTATAATATTTACTTGTTTTACATTTCATTTATAAGTTTTCTATTTCATTTACATAATTTATATGTTATTTTATAGTTTATATTGATTTATAAGTTTTATGTTACATGTAAGTTTATATTTTATTTACCAATTATATATCTATGTTAATTTAATTGTTTTACTTTCTATTTATAAGTCTTATATTTTATTTACTTAATTTATGTTTTATTTTACACTTAATATAATTTACGAGTTTTATGTTACATCTGTAAGTTTATGTTTGTTTACAAATAGTTCACTCATATGTTAATTTACTTATTTTATCTTTCGTTTACAAATTTTATGTTCTATTTACATTATTTATCTTTTATTTTATACTAAATGTTGATTTACAAGTTTTATTTTATATCTATAATTTTTTATTTTATTTACCAATAATACATCAATTTAATACTCTTATTTTGATTTACTTTTTTCACCATCCGTTTACAAGTCTTATATTTCATTTGCACAATTTATATTCTATTTTACACTTAATATTGATTTAGAAGTTTTATATTAAATTTACATGTCTTATATTTTATTTACATAATTTATGTTTAATTACGGTATTGATGTCGTAATTTTAGTCACAATATAGTAGAATGATGCAAATAAAATAATATATTCTCTTGATGGGAATCCTCATATCATACTCTTGGTTAATAGAATTTTAAAACATTCAATTTATAATTTGGTGAATTAATACAATTAATTTACCAAAATGATAAAATTGGCTATGGGTACTTAGGAGAGATTTTTTTTTGGAAACATTTGAATATTCAAAAAGTTTTAAAAGTATAAAAATTTTGGAATCTTATAATACTGTCAAAAGTTAGGCAGCTGATTTGTACATGTAGAACCATGTACTTAAAGAAACAATTAAGGTAAAATAAATGGAATCACAAAAGAACTATTTGAGAACTCAGCTGATAAAAAAATCCATGTAATTAATGACTTGCCCTACTACCTTTTTCAAAATGTTCATCTAATATCGAAATTATTTCTTATTTAGAACTTTTTTATTATAAAATTTAAAGTAGCCAAAGAGAAACTTTTGGCTTGCCTTTTGCCTTTTGCTGTGTTATTGTGCAATTCTATTTTGTTTGCCATTAGACTTCAAAGATATGAATCAATCTTTTCACTTTTACAAAGTCCAACCAAAGTCTTACTACTATTACAATGTTAGCCATCCTAACATTTGAGTCTTAATTTGAATGTTAATATTATATGTCACTCATTTAATAAATAATAAATTTTATAGTTAGTAAAATTATTTAACTACTATTTAATTAATAAATACTACATTAGTTAGGACTCAAATTAGAACTTATATATTAAAATACCTAACAATACTCGTATCGCAATAGTATTGCATCTCGCTTTTTAGTTAAAAATAAAATAAAATAAAATAAAGCATGAGCAACTTTTGTTTTATGTAAATTCACAATTTTGTTTGTCCTTATAGGTCTCTTGTGGGATTAACAATTTTTTTAATTACTTTTGAATTTTGTAGACCTACTGACATTAAATTTATAGGTCTTATTGTGTGATTGTTAGACTTGCTGTGCGTGCAGCCTGCTGCAGCGTGTGTTGTTGGCTCTGTTCGGGATTTGTCCCTTTTTTTTAGTTCTTATAAATTTTTGTTACAGATTCCTAACACCAATGGTTTATAAAAATTAAAACCAAAAAGGGAATATGGTGATAATAGACCACCCTTTTTGTTACAAATTCAAAACAAAAATACAAATAAATTTTTAACCATGAATTGAGACAATCCAAGCATGTTTTATTCATATATTAATAAATAATATACATCTAAATAAATTGTGCCACTCTAATACATAATAAACAAGATAGATTTCTTACAAAATCCTTATATATTATTATGAGATGGCTTTGATACCAATTGATGGGATAAAATAAAGTTTTTCAATTTTCAATTAAAACATTTTAGGACCGATCTTATACAACATATAAGAATTAAGTAATCTAGAAATTTGTACCTTGATGTTATGAGAAGATAAATCAATTGAAAGTTATAATTCCATCTCCAAACGATCTTCCAGGCTATGACTCAAGATTGATCAACACTGCACGTGTGAGCGTCTGTTTCACCACTCCCAATTGCAACTGGTGTCTCTTAGATGTCTTTTATATTTATTTCTAAAAAAACCCTGGAATTCAAATCCCCCTTCCCCTTTTATAATATCTTATGAAAAACTCTAATATGTTAGGATTATGATTCCTATTTTAATTTAAAATAGGATTCCTCTTTTAATTTAAATATTTAAATTAAATAATATTTCTCTACTTACGTAAAAGTGGAGAAAATATGTAACTAATTAGAGGACCACCTTGTAAAATATCACAAGTACCATTTTACACTTGAATATAACATACTAGGACTTAGCAAATATTATAATTATGATTTTCACCTAATATGTCAGTTTTCTTCCTTTAGGGTCCAGTGATGGTGTTGTCAATTAAATGAGCTAACCCAGGGATCATTTGGGAACATACAATAGTGGCTACAATAATTAAATTTGTAATTAAACAAATATAATTATTTAATTATAATTCTACTCCACTATAAGATTGGTATTGACCTCCATAATTGTATGCTCGAATTATAATTCGCCTAAGCCACATTGATTTCTTTACTACATCGTTAATTAAATTGATATCTCAACTGTCTAATCAATTTGATTACATCTTGTTTCTTGATACTTACTGATTTTCTCTAATGATAATTTTCAACATACTTATTTATATTGACACACTCTGTCTAGAGAATTCTATGATCAAGTACTGAAAACCCATTAAGAGATGTGTTGTACAAATTTTGTATTGTTAATCTATAAATTCAAT
This sequence comes from Murraya koenigii, assembly GCA_025617385.1. NCBI lineage: Eukaryota > Viridiplantae > Streptophyta > Magnoliopsida > Sapindales > Rutaceae > Murraya > Murraya koenigii. Next base: position 16,035,923 of record CM046812.1, read on the forward strand.
ACTTGTAATTGCTCTCACCAAGATACCGGGTAATCTTGACTGCATGTGTATGCCGTGCCCATTGGTAACTCAAATGAAATAACAACTACAATCATGAAATAATAACTAATTCAAGATGAAGATTACAGTAAATCAATGCCTATGAGATTTAATAAGTCTAACAGTTATTATTAGGTTAATTAAATCTCACATGTGATCCAGTTATACTACATCAATAAATTCATACATGATTAAGACAAATCACTCAATGAATTTATTACAGTCTATACCTAAATAAAATGTCCAACTTTATTTATCAACTACGAAATTAATTTATTTAATCATAAGATAACTTGTATTTATGTCTTCTGTGAATTCACTTGGTGATCACATAAATACATATAATATAATTAAATGGACTTTATTCAAAATATTCATGCAATAAAGATACCCTCATTTATTTTATTAATCAGAAATATATTTATTACAATAAATGTATAAATATGCTTTAAAGAGCATATTTTTCCAACAAAAATCACTAACCTATAAAAGAAATATATATTTCAATACAATAACAAACAAAAAAAGCCGTTTTTAATATTTTGAAATCTGTATTTTTTGTATTTTGCTGACATCTTCGTAAGATGATAAGAACTCATAGAATAATAGCTTATCTTTTAACATTTTATGCTTGAAAGCCCATTTGGGTGTCATGCGGATTGATATTGGCATTAGAGAATTAGAGAATGGGAATAAGTTTGTGAAAAAGGACATCATAAATAAAGAAAAGGAAATGTCATTTTTTAAGAGTAGTTTTGTAAAAATAAAAATATAAAATAAGTTTATGTATTGCTTGAGACATTTAGTGTATGAGGATGAATTCTAGAGTACATCAGAGATAATATAACTAATGAATGCATGTATGATATGCATAATTGAATTTTACCATCACTTGCATGGTAGTTTTCAAAGTAAATCCACAAATGTCATAATATTATTTGTTTATTATATGACTTACATAGTATCTTTGATGTATTCTAAAATTTCTCATGTATTAGATACCTAACACTTTTCATGTAACATCGACAACATTGTGTTTGTTAGTAAAGAGGCTATGTTCATTGTTCCCACCAGATAATTTGAATTAATTAGTTAATTTAACTTAGTGCAAATTGATTTAAATGTAACCTAATGAAGCATTACAAAGAACAATAATAAATTTGTATTATTTTCTATATAAAGAGATAAGACAAATGATCCTTTTAATAAATTAACCAAAGAAAAAAAATATGGAGTAGGACCCTCTCCTCATAGCTCCCCTGAGTTTTTAAAAATCTTATGCCACCTATCATTTAATGTTAGTGTACGAGTGATATTTAACTATTTTTATTCTTTAATTTATTAACCTCCAATTTTATGAGTAAATTTCCTAATCCAAAAAATCGATTAAAAAAAAATAATAACAGCACAGTCTAAAATTAACTAAAACTCTAAATATTATACGATGTCTTAATCGGATTACTAATATGTAGTTCCTTTCATTGCTGCTTAACTTCCACATTCTTATTTTCTACTACTTCTGCTCCTTTATCTTTAGGTTGCACATCCACTTAATTTGTCTTTTGGCTCTGAAGAAACCGAGGATGCCTCACTTTTGGAATCCTCCTCTGCCACTTTCTCTATCTTTTGTTCTTGATCATTAGTTTGCTTTTCGTCTTTTTGCTCGGAAGGATCTGTAGATGCCTCAGTCTTGGGATCCTTTTCTCTTTAGGCTCCAATAAAACTTCAATGGTTTTCTGCTTTGAGTTGTCTTCTTTCTGTTCATCAGTCTGCCATACATAAGAATATTAGCTTTGAGGCTATTTTGGATTTTATTATAGATGGAAAAAGGTTTAAGGATAACAAACTGTACAACCAAAAGCATTCTGACCAAATAAATATAGGGTAACTAGAGTTAAACACAAAAAGTAAAAATAATGATGTGTGTCTAATAATTAGTAATCTATAAGAGATTAAAAAAAAAATTGCATAGAAGATTCCAATGTAACTTTTTAGCCAAATTTGACAGTTGCACCTCCTTTTTACAAAGGAAATAAATCCTCTATGCATGCAGCATCTAGGACATCTCCTATGGACCCAAAAAGGTACACAAAAAACACAAAAAACAAAAAAAAACCAACACTAAGCTAACCACTCAAAATCTACACAAACAATCTTACCCAACCCAAAACCAAGTACAATCTCTGACCCAAGTACTTCCTTAGCCATGCAAAATCCCCGTTTACGAAAGCAAGAAAATGAAATTAGCAACCCCAAAACCTCATGTGCAATAATAACCAAATTAATTACCCCACGTGCTACAATCATGCACCCTTCATGCAAAGCTCGATGCGGCGACTAATAGCTGACGTAAAGTCACAGCCCTCAGACCAATTTCCACAAAATTCCATGCACTAACCTTTTTCCCCACCAATTTCGACCCTAAGAAACGCATAGCCATTACTTTTGTCAAGGCTACTGGCATTGAGAATCAGGAGTCCATATCCATAATGCACCCTATAATGAGAGGCCGGGTCTTCTTGTGATGGGTAATAACATCGAACCAAGCAGGAACCAACCTGAGATGGGAGACTTTAAGATGGAAAATTTAGATGATGAATCGGACGATAGTGAATATATGAAAGATAATGAAGATGAATCAGACTCGTTGGATGAGGCTGAGTTAAGAGGACGAAGAAGATATGGATCTTGAGCAACTTGCTCTTCAGTAAGATTTGTAAGGTTTTTATTTCCTTTTTAATGATGTGCAAAATAATGTTTTGAAATTGCCAGGGAGCCCTCTCGCCTGGATTTTGTAGGATTTTTAAGACTTTTGCCAGCAACTACAAAATAAATCTGGTTGCTTTATTCGAGCCTCGCATTAGAGAGGGTAAGGCTGATGGTTTCATTAAAAATTGTGGTTTCCAGAGATCTCACCGAGTGGAAGCTAGAGGTTTTTCCGATGGAATTTGGATTCTTTGGAGTGACAGTTTTGAGATGAAGTTTATCACCAATCATAAACAATTTATCCATTTCAAAATTATTGATTTGAGTGGTTCTAGTTCTTGGATGACGATAGTGTATGCTAATGTGCCATTGTAAGGAAAATTTTGTGGTCTGAGTTAGATGATGTTGCAAAGTCTATCGATGGCCCGTGGATGATTGGTGGGAACTTCAATGCAATTACAAATGATTTTGAAAAGAGAGGAGGGTCAGCCAAGATCAGTAGTGTATGTGATCTCTTTAACAGGTGGTTCCATGAAACCATCTTGTGGAAGTTTATAAGGGTCCCAAATAAAGGTGGTCAAGAGGCAACTTATCGAAGAGATTAGATTGTGTGGTGTGTAATGAAGAGTGGATGATGATGAATGATGCAGTGGAAGTTTTCCACCTCCCCAAATTAAATTCCGATCATAGACCAGTGTTGGTTCGCTGTGACAAAAACAACTTTGCTCCCAAGGGATAGCCAATGAGAGATTCAAACCCTTTGTGGAAAATAACTGGAGTGGCAACTTGAACTATATTATTGTTTCTGCTAATTTCATCAAGAAAGTGGGAAACTGGAATAAAGACATTTTTGGCAACGTCGTTAAAAGAAAAAAAAGAGCTGCTAGGCAAAATAAGTGGAAACCAATGAACTCTTGAGAAGCGTCATTCTAGAAGATTGATTGAGTTAGAAATTAAGTTAAAGAGAGACCTTGAAAGAGTTTTAATTGAAGAGAAAGTTTTATAGTTCCAAAAATCTCGAAGAGAATGGATTGTTTGTGGGGATCGGAACACAACTTTTTTCCATCAAAAAACTGTCAAGAGATGCCGAAGAAATAGAACTGGCATGATTAAAAGTGACTTGGGGTAGTGGATCCATGATGAAGCCGATATCAATGCCCATGTGGTTTCTTATTTTTGCAATTTGTACACAAAAGAGGGAGGTGTTCATATTCAATATCCTTTTATTAATGATTTTCATTTAATTGATAATTGTATTCTTAGTGATCTAAGCAGAATTTTTGATGTTACAGAGATCAAATATATGGTTTTCAGCATTAACCCCAAGAAAGCTCCGGGAGTGGATGCTCTTCATACCATGCTTTTTCAGACTCAATGGCATGTGGTGGGGCCCTCAGTTTCCAGCCTATTAAAGATTTTTTCTCAGGAAAGCAAATGCAAGAGAGTTAAATCAAGCTTTCCTGGTGCTGATCCCAAGACCAATAATCTGGATTCCCTACAGTTATTTAGACCCATTAGTCTTTGCACAATGGTTTATAAGAGTGTAACTAAACTGATGGCTAACCGTCTCAAGACTATTCCACTGCAGCTCATTGTTCCTGCCCAGATGGGTTTTGTTCCCATAAGGCATATAATGGAGAATGTTGTTATTGCCCTGGAAATTATTCATTCCATGAGAAAAAAAACAAAAAGTGGTAAAACTGGTCAGATGGCTATCAAGGTTGACCTGGTAAAGGTGTAAGACTGCTTGAGCTGGAAATTTATTCACGAGACATTGAGAGTGATTGGGTTACTGCAGGACTTGATTCATATTATTATGGAGCGTATTATCATAGTTTCGATGCAAATTCTGTGGAATAGAGAGCTCATGGAGAGTTTTATCCCATCCACAGGAATCAAACAAGGGGACCTTTTATCCACTTAAATTTTTGTCATGTGGATCAAGAGGCTCAGTCATGGAATCAAACAGGTAGTTCAGGATGGTGTTGGAAACCAATCCGACTTGCTTGTGGAGGTATCCCTATTACCCATTTATTTTTTGTTGACGATCTTCTTCTTTTTACAGAAGTTTCCATTGACCAAGCTCATATGATAAACGAGGTCTTGGATATTTTTTGTTCTAGCTTCAGAGAAAAGGCAAACAAAGCAAAAACTCAATTTTTCTTCTCTCACAATGTTCAGGCAGTCACAATTCGAGAGATTAAGAACATGCTTGGGTTTTCTGTAACAAAAAATCTTTGTACATACCTTAGTATGCCCATTCTTCATTCTCGGGTTGCCAAGGTAACTTATCAAGAGTGCAGCAGTATTTATTGCACTAGCAAATTGACCCTAAATATATTTAACAAGATCTAAATATTTAGAGAATAGAAATATCTTCAAAAACTAACTAAAATAAATAGAAACGTACATTTCTCTATATTAAGATGTTTGTTAGAGGGCATAAAATCAAGATATTCAATAAAAATTGTTTCTATTGAGCAAATAATATTTCAACTTGAAAAAAATATAAGTAGTTGTTCTTTGATTCCATGATTGATTACTAGATGCTTTTCTACTAAATAACATTCATGTGCAAGCAAATTGAAAACTAGTGTGGTCTATGATGGTCCAATTTTCTTTGGAATTTGTGCATGAGATTTATTTGGGCAATGCCGAGCAAACTCCCTCGAGGACAATTCAGGCAGAGCAGAAGATCTAATCGCTAGCACGAAGACACCCTTGCTTGGTGTCAAAGCTGGTCGAGATCAAGTGTTCCAAGGCTGGTCGGATCCTGATCTTCTCATCTTGCTCGGGTAAAAGAGACCATCGACCACCGAGCAAGACTTGGTCGCATTACGGGAAGCACTATAAATAAGGGGAAACTAAAGCTCGAGCAGAACAAACCTAAACATGACGGCCCCTTCTCCCGAAAACTTGTCACAATATTCGATGATTGACAGGCATCCACACGCCGTAGGGTTTCATCACTGTTACCGATGACCTGTGCATACCTCCACAGTATCATCGTTATACACGGACCTACACGGCATCATCATTTGGTTACAGGAACCCACACCTGTCTGACATCCCACGCCCCCAGGTTGTGCCGCAGCAACCCATAGCTGTCAGAAAGACGCAGGCGCAATTAATGCAAGGGATGACTCCCAAGCAAAGAGGGACGAGAAAACAAGGGGGATAAATACTAGACAAGAGACAAGGTAAAAGGATTCTGATTCCAACTCTAATTTTTCTATCTAGATTCTAGTTTTCTCTTCTCTCAAAACCTCCCATTTTTTCAGTCCTTCAGATTAAGAGGGATTCTAAAAGAATCAACCCGATTACTGACTTGAGCGTCTGAGGGTTTTCGCTGGAAAAATACTCGGCGACCCCTGACAACGTTTCTGTAGACACAGGTTAGAAGACATCACCGCTCCAGTAAACGGAGAAAGCCAGGAACCAAATCCTGCTCGAGCAACCAGCGACCAGAAAGCTACAGCACCACTTGGAAGCGAGCAGAAAATAGCATCAACATTTTGGCGCCGTCTGTGGGGATCAGTTCAAAAAGCCTGAATTCCTAGTACATTCAAAGAGTGACGTAACAGTGAGAGGAAACAGCAGAAGAGTAGTAAGCCCAGAAGAATCGGTGACCCTGAGGAAGGTGGCCAATGAGGCCCGAGATAGGGAAATACAAGAAAGAATGGACGGGATGAAAAAACAGATGGAGATGGTGACGTCCATCCTACAGGAGCTCAGGGACGGATAGAGGAAAGCAAGTAATGAAGCTCCCGAGTCCAGCCGTAGGAACGCTCCCACTGGGGAAAATGTAGGAGATAAAGCCCAAAGACAAAGTACAGAACGTTGCTGGAAGGGAGAAGACAAACCTGGAGGAAAGGAAGTCCCGATAGCACTTACAAGACACGGCACCTACTTCTTGTGCAGAGGAGTTGGAGAGGGAGGTGCGCAGGCTAGCACAGGTTGTTGAGGACCTTAGGGGAATTAGGAAAGCCTCAAGTTGGAGGATAATGTTGGACAGCGAGTCTCCACTTTCAGCGAAAATCATGGGCGTCACGATCCCCAGGGATTTCCGCTTCCCCGACTTGAAGTTTTCGAGGAAGCGAGATACGCTAGTACACATAGAACACTTCAATGACATGACCGGAGTGCAGGGCTTGACAGCAGCTCAAAGGTGTAGAGCCTTTCCGCTTACTTTGGAGGGGAGAGCGAGAGAACGGTACCGCAAGTTACCGCAGGGGAGTATTCTGAGCTTCGAACAAATATGTATAGAGTTCGCGGAGCAGTTCTGGGGGCGGTGGCCCCCGAAGATGACATGATGGAATTGGTGGAGATAAAGCAGAAGGAGTGGGAGTCCTTCTGAGAATTCGTCAAGAGGTACCACCGGGCAGTCTTGGATCTCGGGGCATTCAATCACCCCTAGGCATTGAGAGGGCTAAAAGAAGGGGTGAAGATGAGAAGACCTTGGTACAACTTACGGAGTCACTCAATTCGCTCGTACTCTGATGCTTATGAGCAGATGAAGATGGACATCATCATGGAGGAGGAGAAAGCCACAAAATTAAGAAGCGAGCAGAGCAGCGGAGCGAAACGTAAAGAGAAAGGAGGGCCTGCTCGTGGCTTGCCTACTTCCAAAGGAATAAGAGACCAGGTTGCTCCTTATAACCTATACCAGAAGGCTCCCTAACCGTGAGTGGCTCCCACTTCGCTTTACAGGTCCCCAAGCCGGGACCGCAGGGATTATTGGCAGTACAACTTCAACCCGTCTGGTAATCCCCTCGTGGATTGGCCCTTGTAGAGCAACAACAGAGTCGATCGCCTATTGCCTCTGTACTCAGGATACTTTTCCCGGGATAGGGCGGTACAGATGGTTGACCAGAGGCCCGCCTACAGACAACACACCCCGCTGAAGGTGTCACTTGAGCGGATGTTTCAAGTTGTAGAAGAACGAGGGCTGTTATGTTCCTTGACGCCGATGTCTAAACCAGCAAACAAGAGGGACAGAAACAGGTTCTGCCGATTCCACGGCGATCATGGCCACTTAACGTTGCAGTGCTGTGACTTAAAAAACCTAGTGGAGGACTTGGTTAGAAACCGGCACTTGGACGAGTTCATTTAGGGGGGCACCCGGTAGTCGAGCAATAACAAGCAGGGGATGGCCAAGCCTGTGACATGGACCGCAAACCACCTGCTGTAAGGGTGATAGCAGGAGAGCCCATGATGGCAAGAAATTCAAACAGGGCTCGGAAGAACTACAGCAGATACGCCTCTGCTAGTCGGGAAGTTCTTCTCACTGTGCCCACTACAAAGAGAGCTAGGATTCGACAAGTGCCAATCATGTGGACAGAGGAGGATGAAGAGGGGGTTCTATACCCCCACGAGGACACCTTGGTTATAAGAGAAAATATCGCAAACAGAGAGCTCAACTGAATATTGGTGGACTCGAGGAGTTCAGTGGACATTCTCTTCAAATCCACCATCGACAATATGGGAATAGTAGATGTGAGGCTCGAGTAGACGAGCAGCGCTCTAAAAGGATCCGGTGAGGGAAGGCTAATCCCTTTAGGGATTGTCAATTTGCCAGTAACCATGGGCTCAAAGCCCTTTGAGAAGAACATGATGTTGGATTTCATGGTTGTGGACGAAGCCAGCCCTTATGAGGCAATATTAGGGAGGTCTTTCATGCGGATCAGCCAATCGGTGATGTCCACCCATTACTTAGCCTTGAAGTATCACATAAATAGAGCAGTGGAAGTTGTTAGGGGTGATCAAAGGGTCACGAGGAGCTGCTATGCCACTGCGACAAAGGAAGCGATGCAAGTGACCTCGCTGGACGAGAGGGGTGAGTATAAGAAGGGGAGGCAAGAGCCCGCTGAAGAATTAGAGGAAATTGTGATAGGGCCAAATGACCAGGAGAAAAAGTTCAGGATTGACTCGGGTATTAGTGAGCAGCTGAGAAAAAGTCGGTCTAGTGCTTGCGAACACATCGGAGTCCGAGACGAGAAAGGAACTCAGCCTGCTTGCTATTAGCACTTGGCAGAGGTGCGAGACTTTAACTATAACTTGCCACAGGTACAATACCGAGAAGAATATTTGAGACATTTGATTGCGGCCAATCAACAAATTGGGTTGATCTTTCGGATATTGCCAAATTCTTGGAATCAATCCGAAGGTGGCATACGCGAAGCCAGTAAGGCAGAAGAGGAGGTGTGTCAACCAGGAAAGGTATGAGGCCATGAATAGCGAGGTGGAGAATTTGTTTAAGGCAGGATTCATAAGGTAAGTCAACTACCCTGAATAGATCTCAAACTTGGTACTGGTGAAGAAGGCGAGTAGGAAATGGAGAATGTGTGTAGACTTCACAGATTTGAACAAAGTTTGTCCAAAAGACAGCTTCCCATTGCCCAAGATAGACCAGTTGGTTGACTCCACAGCAAGATACGGTCTGCTCACTTTCATGGATGTATTCTCCGGTTACAACCAAATCCCCATGTATGAGCCGGACGAGGAGTATATGGCCTTCATTACCAACCAGGGTCTATTTTGCTATAAGGTCATGCCTTTCGGCCTGAAGAACGCAGGGGCAAATACTAGAGACTGGTAAACAAGATTTTCAAGCCACTAATCGGCCACACGATGGAAGTTTATGTGGACAACATGATCACCAAGTCCAAGGACGCAAAACAGCATGTGAAGCATCTAGAAGAAACCTTCGCGCTCTTGAAGGAATACCGGATGAAGTTTAATCTTGAGAAGTGTGCCTTTGGAGTGGATTTTGGAAAATTCTTAGGTTTCATGGTCAGTAACAGGGGAATCGAGGTCAAACCGGAGAAGATAAGAGCGGTGATAGACATGAAGTCCCCATGCACTCTCAATGAAATATAGAGCCTCACGGGTAAGCTAGTATCCCTCAACATATTTATCTCTCGAGCAACAGACAAATGCCATATCTTCTTTTAAGAGATGAGAAAAGGGAGAAAGATGAAGTGGACACCAGAGTGTGAAGTGGCATTCCAACAGCTGAAGGAGTACTTGCTGAAAGCCCCGTTACTATCAACGCTGCGAGCAAGAAAGGTTCTGATAAGGGAAGATTCAGGGGTGCAATACCCCGTATATTATATGAGCAAATCTTTGCTGGAGGCGGAGACTCGGTACCCATCAGTGGAGAAGTGGGTACTCGCACTGGTAACAGCTGTTTGGAAATTGAGGCCTTATTTCCAGGCACTTAGATAGATCTTACACAAGCCAGAGACTTCGGGCCAGCTGGTAAAGTGGTCGATAAAACTCAACGAGTTTGACATCAGCTACTAGCCCCAAACAGCAATCAAAGCACAAGCCTTGGCAGACTTTGTGGTTGAGTGTTCAAAGTCAGATAAGGGAGCAGACAACGAGCGAACAGCAGGCTCCCCTGCTCCAGGCAAGATATGAACTGTTACTGTGGATGGGTTATGTAGAGACCAAGGAGCAGGAGTAGTGCTTCTTAGTCCTGATGGGTTGGAAGTACAATATGTCGTAAAGCTTGAATTTAAGGCTACCAATAACCAGGTTGAGTACGAGGCTGTAATTGTAGGACTGAAACTCGCTTTAGTAGTGAAGGCAAAAGAAGTAAAGATCCGAACAGATTCTCAGCTGGTGGCAAACCACCTTAACAGAAGCTTCCATGCGAAAGGCGATAAGATGGAGGCTTACCTTCGAAAGGTGAGACAGTTAATTATGAAGTTTCGAGCAGTAGAGATAAAAAGATTGCAATGGGAGAAAACTATCGAGTAGATATGATAGCACGGATGGCTATTGTATTTGACCTCAAAATGCCCAAGTCAATTCCAGTGTAGATCAGGACCTGCTCGAGTATAGAGTAAGAGGACAAGGTAATGAGCTTATCCGAGCAGCACTTGGATGGATCCAATTATCTCTTATCTTAAGGAAGGGATATTGCTTACCGACAAGAAGCAGATAAGGAAGCTGAGATGCCAAGCAGCGAGGTACACACTGATTGACGGGGTATTATACAGGCGAGAATACACCCTAGCACTGTTATACTGTTTGGACAAGGAGAAAGCTGACTACGTCCTCAGAGAAATACATGAAGGGATTTACGAAAATCATTTTGGTGCAAGATCTCTAGCCTTTAATGCCTTAAGACAAGGGTATTTCTGGCCTCGAATGCACCAGGATGCACAAGAAAATACCAAGAGCTACAAGAATTGTCAAAGCTTTGCCAACCACATAGCTCAACCGTCCGAGAATCTCACAGTAATGAACTCACCATGGCCATTTGCTCAGTAGGGAATTGACCTAACAGGACCACTGCCAAAAGGGAGAGCATCTACAATACATGCCGTAGTGGCAATTAATTATTTCACTAATTGGGTTGAAATTGAAGCTTTAAGCAGTATTAAAGAAAGCAAAACCAGTGAATTTATTTGAAGAAATGTGATCTGTAGGTACGGGATCCCCCACGCACTGGTCACAGACAACGGGAGGCAATTCGACAACAATAAGTTCAGAGACTTCTCCAAAAATATAGAGATAGAACTGAAGTTCTGCTTGCCATCACACCTATAGGCAAATGGGCAAGTAGAGGCTGCAAACAAAACTATAAAGCGTCTCCTGAAGACCAGTATGAGTGAGCAGAAGGGAGCTTGGGTCGATGAGCTGCCTGATGTATTGTAGGCTTTTAGGACCACACACAAAACCGCCACGGGAGAGACACCGTTTTCCTTAGCATTCGGGCATGAAGCAGTGATCCCAGCAGAAATAGGGATTGGCACACATCGAACAGAGCACTTTAATGAGAAGCAGAACGATGAGCAGATGTGTGCAAATTTAGATATGCTGGAGGAGAAAAGGGAAAGGTCAGTAATGAATATGACAGAATACCAGCAGAGGATAGCCCGCTACTACAACCAGAATGTGCACATTCGCTGATTTCAAGTGGGAGACTGAGTACTTAGAAGAGTAAACCAAAGCACGAAAGATCCCAGACAAAGAGTGTTGGGCCCGAACTAAGAAGGTCCTTACAGGGTCTCTCAAGTAGCCGGTCCGGGGCATACAGGCTGACTTATCCAGATGGACAAGAAGTTAAAAGGCCATGTAATGCGTAACATTTGATGAAATATTTCAGTAAGTTCCCTTGTATTACAAGCATTAGTGTTCAGTTTCCTCCACACTAGAAATGTGTAAAATCTTGCACATGAATAAAAGCAAGAAAGATGCTTCCAAAATTAATCAATTCCATATGAGCAGATTAAAGCTTATGAAAACAAAGAAATGCAAAGGCCATAAGTCTCAAAGCCTAAACTTAAGGCGAAACGGTGCCAAGTATAAGTCAGAAAGGCTCGAGCAGAATAAGCTCACGAAGAAATGCAAAGGCCATAAGTCTCAAAGCCTAACCTAAGGCGAGACGGTGCCAAGCATAAGCCAAGTGAAGGCTCGAACAGAATAAGCTCACGAATAAATGTAAAGGCCATAAGTCTTAAAGGCTAAAATTAAGATAAGACGGTGCCAAGCATAAGCCAGAAAGGCTCGAGCAAAACAAGCTCATGAAGAAATGCAAAGGCCATAGGTCTCGAAGCCTAACCTAAGGCGAGACGGTGCCAAGTATAAGCCAAGTGAAGGCTCGAGAAGAATAAGCTCACGAAGAAATGCAAAGGCCATAAGTCTCAAAGCCTAAACTTAAGGCGAGACGGTGCCAAGCATAAGCCAAAAAGGCTCGAGCAGAATAAGGTCATGAAGAAATGCAAAGGTCATAAGTCTCAAAGACTAACCTAAGGCGAGACCGTGCCAAGCGTAAGCCAGAAAAGGCTCGAGCAAGATAAGCTCTTGAAGAAATGCAAAGGCCATAAGTCTCAAAGCCTAGCTTAAGGAAAGATAGTGTCGAGTACAAACCAAAAATAGCTCAAGCAGGATAAGCTTATGAAGAAAGATTGAAGTCCACAGGCCTCAAACCCTGGCTTAAGGGGAGACGAGGAGCCGAACATAGTCAAGATGAGCTCGAGCGCGATAAGCTCGCCGAGAAAGATACTACGCCCATAGATCTTGAAGTCTGTTTGGGTTAAGGTAAAGCATCCAAAATTCATAAGGGGTTAGTCCAGTTGATCACATTTTGGCAAGACGAGCAAAAGCAAACCATAGTCAAAATTATATGGGAAATGCTCAAAGCCTAGTGGAAATTTGTCCTACAAAGAATTTTGGAACGTATTAAAAGTACGAAGGCAAAGTGAGAAATATGTGTTCTTTATTTCATCGCCAAAGTTACAATTAAAAAAAAAAGGTCAAAGCCAATCAAGGGGCTTGAGCAGTCGGGCTAGAAGAGAAAGCAGGTTGAAGATCCTTCTCGACAGCGGGAGCAGCTTGGGCTTCAGTGGTTGGAGGAGCAGCCTCTCCAAACCGTGCAGCATCCACTTCCCCCTGAGCAGAGGGATCCCTTGGTTCCTAAGTCTGGGCATCCTTCTCGTTCATGTAAGCATCCACACCCGCCTCGAACTTGGATATATCCAGCTCGAGGTATTCCTTACCCAGAACGGACATGATACACTCATAGCTGAAAGTCACCCCTTTATTATACTCCTCCGTAAGCTGACTCTCCAGGGAGTCTACCTTAAGCTGAAGGCAAGAAGTCTCTGCCTCTATAATCCTCTCGAAAGCAGATCTCTGCACATCAAGGTCTTTTTGGGCATTCACAAGCTCATCCCGGACCATAGACAACTCCCTCTCGAGCTGAAGTGCCTTAGCCTCAACCAAAGCTGTCTTCTCCTCAAAAGTGGAATTCTCAACACAAAGCTTTGTCGCTTCCTCCTCTTTCTGCTCGAGCGTCTGCCTCAAGCCCTGATTATCATCCCTGATCTTCCTCTCAAAATTCATGGCCTTGGTCTTGAAGGCAGTGGAGGTAGCCGTAGCCTGGCATGAGAGGCGCTGAAACATGTTGGCCAACTCGCTAACACTGGACCTCTTGGCTAGAGCAGAGAAGCTGCTCGGTCTGTAGACCGTGCTCAAGCGTTTCTTCAAACGAGAGAGGATACTGCTCATGTCTTCTTCCTCGGCAATTAAACCAAACTCAGTGAAGTTTTGGTAAGTCAATAACTCTCTGAACGAGCTCGTATTGTCCATGGCGGTATTGAAATGCATCTGTAGCTCCTCCCTAACCCGATACGACACGCTCCAAGAGATTGCAAAAAAGACCAAAAAAATAATAATAAGAGAGAGTAAGCAGAAAAATCAAAGCAGAAAACATGATGAGTAGCAGACGACCTAGAGTACAAAAGCGAGAAGGAATTTGAGGAACCTCCTCGGTGACGGAGGCTACTCGCCCCTAGTTCCCTCCAGGAAAAAAAAATTTACCCTTTTAGTTGCCATCAAAGGTGGCGAGGTCAGTGATGGGCTTCTTGCCCTTCAAGGTGGAAGTGAAGTAGTACCAGCCCGCGTTCTTTGGGCTGCTCTTCAACTGGTAGAGATCCTTTATTTCATCCACCACCGACTCGCCCAAATTACACCACCTCCACGGGACGTACAGCCCCGATAGAACCTTCCACCCATTCCGGTTCAGCTGCCCCGGTGCCAGACGCAACTAGGATAGAATCAGGGCAAAATAGGGCTGTATGGGCAACCTAATGCCCCACTTAAAACATTTTAGATAGAGGGTGACACACCCTCAAGGAGAGTGAGTAAGAGTGTTATTTTTTTCAGGGAGACGCATATCAACACTAGCAGAGATATGGTACATAGCCCTAAGCCGATCTAGATCTTGGTGTGAGGTTTCACACCTCATGTTGTCAATGGCAAATGGCTCGGCCTCTGACTTTTAGTAGCCCCTTTGCCTCTGCTGTGGCCGGGTTTCCCCTACAGCCTCGACCTCTTCAGGACTTGGGTCTCTCACCGGAACCCCCTTACTGGCCTCAGAGTCACTCGAATAAGATGATTCTTCAGGGGAAATCTGACGGTGTTGCTTAGTGGCTGACATTTTTCCTAGAGACATAGTCTACCAAGTGGGAAACGAAACCCAGAAAATAAAAAGAATGAGAATGAGAACGAGAAGATTTTTCCTGGAGACACAGTCTACCAAGTGGGAAATAAAACCCAGAAAACAAAAAGAACGAGAACGAGAAGAAGAAGTCGAAGAACTTATACCTGATGCTGATCTAAAGAAGGCAGGTGACGATGACGGTAACGAAGAAGATGGATTTCGCTGATGGGTGGCGGTTTTTAGTTCAAAGCAAAGAATGAAAATGAAAAGGGCACAGTAGTGAAATTAAGGGTTTATAAAGGAGAAGGCAAGTTATGCCAACAAACGGCACGTTACTCAAGGGGACGCGACTGTTCAAATAACCACCTCTTTAAAATTAAACGAGCGGTCCAGATCAGCCAACACGTCTCGCATTAAATGTAAAGTGACAGAAAAGATAAACAGCTCAGCATGAGAAAGTAAAAAAAGAGGGGGAACCTGTTCAAACAAGAAGTTTCCAGTCTTATCTCATTTCTCTCTCAAGACTAGAAACTGGGGGACTGGTGTTTAGGCAATGCCGAGCAAACCCCCTCGAGGACAATCCAGCCAGAGCAGAAGACCTAATCGCTAACATGAAGATACCCCTGCTCGGTGTCAAAGTTGGTCGAGGTCAAGTAATCCAAGGCTGGTCGGATCCTGATCTTCCCATCTTGCTCGGGTAAAAGAAACCCTCGACCACCGAGCAAGACCTAGTTGCTTTACAGGAAGCACCATGAACAAAGGGAAACTAAAGCTCGAGCAGAGCAGACCTAAGCATGACGGCCCCTTCTCCCGACAACTTGTCACAACGATCGATAACTGAAAGGCACTCCTATGCCGTAGGGTTTCATCATTGTTACCGATGACCCGTGCACGCCTCTACAGTATCATCATTATACACTGACCTACACGGCATCATCATTTGGTCATGGGAACCCACACCCGCTTGACATGCGACGCCCCCAGGTTGTGCCGCAGCAACCCATAGCTGTCAGAAAGACGCAGGCCCAATTAATGCAAAGGATAGCTCCCAAGCAAAGGGGGGCGGGAAAACAAGGGGGATAAATACTAGACGAGGGACAAGGTAAAAGGATTCTGATTCCAGCTCCAATTTTTCTATCCAGATTCTAGTTTTCTCTTCTCTCAAAACCTCTCATTTTTCTGGTCCCTCAGATTAAGAGGGATTTTAAAAGAATCAACCCGATTACTGGCTTGAGCGTCGGAGGGTTTTCGCCTGAAAAACACCTGGTGGCCCCTGACAATGTTTATATGGACGCAGGTCGGATGACATCACCGCTCCAATAAATGAAGAAAGGCAGGAACCAACCGAAAATCCTGCTTGAGCAACCAGCGACCAGAAGGCTGCAGCACCACTTGGAAGTGAGTAGAAAACAACATCAACAAGATCAATGACAGGGAACATAGAAATGAATTTGATAATTGGCCTAAACAAGAGATCAATGAACAGCGCTATTAAGAATAAAAAGTTGACATGAATGTGTATTCATTGATATTAATAAATAAATAACAATTAGCACGCAAAATTGTCTTTATTTAATTACCTCTTAAATTTCACAAACAGCGCCATCAACAGCCTTCATCTCCTCCCTCTGATCCGCTGGCAAAGCCGAAGTCTACTCCACTCGCCGCTGACTGATACAACCCAGTTTTTGTAAGGATGACAACGTAGTGTTTGAGAAATCCATTGGCTTATAGATGGATGTATGGTGGGCAATATTTATTTACGTATTTGATTTTTTTTTTATATAATTACTAGTTATTTTATTTATTATTTTAAATTAATTAAATTATTTTAGTGAACAGAATAATAAATTGAAGATTGTGGATAAACTGTGCCTCAAGAAATCATCGATGAGAAGCGGAAAATTATTTAGATTTATTATTAGTGGGCTCACAATTGAATTAGAATTAAAACTTTATCGGCTCAATTTGCTTGAAGAACACGTGAGGAGCAACAGCAAATTAAATGGCTTGATTAAGTCAAAGTGGAGAGCACGTGGGTAAGATGAAATCCAAAACAAATTGAAAAGCCAAGCTTTTTGGCTTCATAAGGTCGGTGGCATAATTATACAAGCCAAGTCTTCGGATTTTGCACCGCAATAACGAATAGAGAATTAATTTAACAGTTAAAAATATATAAGAAAAGGGAACAAGCAAATTTAGTAGGGTTTTTAGAAGGAGTGGTTTAAGATTTTTGGTGAAAGAAGAGTTCGTGTAGTGAGTGTTAGTGTTTTTAGTGAAATATTCATTCTATGTTAACACTTTCCTCAATAACGTCATTTTTTTTTTCCCTCTCTTTTTACCTCCTTTTACTTATTTTTTATTTTCCTTAAAAACTCAAAAGTACAAGCTATAATATATTAATCCAGACAAGAGAGAGATCACACGAGATTGTCTTTGTACTATTTAGGACAACGAATTAGTGAATAATTTCTCATGCGGATCGAAATCCAATTATCATTTTAATTTTATGATATTGATATACTTACTTTATTTGGATAAAATTCTAATAAAAAAAGATCTTTAAATTTCTTAATTTTCTTAAATGATCACATAGACCCTGTTTTATGTTCTAATACGTCACATAAATCTTCTCTATCTATTTTTTAAAACTATTATATTGTTTGAATATAACAAAAAACTTTTCTAATAAATGTATATATCATATTAAAATTAATATACTAAATAAAATGAAATATTTTTTACAAACTATTTTGAACATTATACTGTTATCAATTTGTCCAACAAATTTTATTAATTCTAGCATAAAATTTTAAATTACACATTTTATTTATTATATTTTTAAACAAAATATTTAAACTTATTATAAAATTTTAAAGTCAATTTCCTGATTTTTACAATCAAAGAGTAAGAAATAAATAAAATAAAATGACTATTTGACCATTTTTTCCCCCTAATGCAAGTAAGTTGGCCCAAATTTTGATCTTGATAAATATATATTGTATTGTTGAGTCTCTTTACGTGCGTGGACTATGGAAAACCTTGTCATAGATGACATGCACTTTATGACATTCTAGAATATCATAAAATCATGATGGATGCATGATAGAATTTTAGTATATCAAAAAAGTAAGAATGGACTTGTTATAAAATTATTGACTATCAATAATGTATGACAAAGTCATGATAAAAATGATTTTAAATACAAACAAGCAAAATGTCACATTTTAGATTAACATATAATTTAAATTTAAAAACAAAAAAAAAATGCAGAGTTTATAGTTTTTTTTTAACACACAAATTTTTGCGTCTATTATTTACTCATTACTTAACAATTAACACACTCTCTACTCATATATTTTATATATCTTAGAGCCAATGCATTCCATGTGCATCACAATCAGATGCGTCATCAATTTGGAGGGCAGTAGTTCGAGTTCCCACAATTACATTGTGGGGGTAAAATCCTTCCTCATACTCTGAGTGAAGGTCAGTCTGATTCCTCGCCCCTGTTGTGAGGACAGACATCCCTCGAATATTTGTGAAGATTTAAATCTGGGCAGTACTCCATACGAATTAATGTATACTAGTCCCAGGCATAGTCTGATTTATAAATATCAGTATAATCTCATAATATATGAGTTGTAATCTTAAGCAATAGTCTCATATTTTAAAAAAAAAAAGATGCGTCATCAACTTCTTGTTGGGATTGTTTTTCCATGTGCATCACAATCAGATGTGTCATCAACTTCATGTTGGGATTGTTTTAGCTAAGTACAATGGCTAAATGGTAAATATTGAAAGAGTGATCGTAAATATCAAAGCCTATGAGCCTGTAAAAGACTTGTTGAAATATTGAGGAATGCTTCTTAGTCGATATTAAATATATAAAGAATATTGTGTATTTTGTTATTTATTGAAAATTTTTTATTTATTAGCAATATATTTTATATTTAAAAAATTTAATCTCTGGAAATTTTTGCAGAATTTGAGAATAAATAACATAAATAATAACGATTTTTTAAGGCCTGTCCTCAAGAGACCAAAATCCTTTCTGACTGTCCTTTGACGCAAGCCAAGTCTTTCGTGCCTTGTATGTCAAGCGCTCGTGCCTTGTATGTCAAGCGCAAGATCGGCTTCGAGAAGTTTTGGGAGCGGAGGTGGCAAGTAGCTATATGGAACAATAAAAGAATTCCAATAATAATAAAAATAAAATAATATAAAATTGAAATAATAATATTATTATTAATTTAATTCAAATAATAGTAATAAATGTTTTAAATAATATTAATTGAAATAATATTAATTTTCCTGCAAAAAATTCAAAAGAAATGCTAAAAAATTTAAATAATTTTAAATTTCCCACCTAAATATTATGTGACATACATATAACTATTAAAAACTATTTTAAACTTATGATGAAAGAAATTCTATCATTTAAAAGTGAAAATAACGTAGGTGATAATTATATTACTTATCATACACTTTTTTTTATGATAATTATTTTCCCTCTTTACTTATTTTGTAGTCCCAGCCTGCAAAGGTGGTAAGATTAGCAGGCTTTATTAGGGTCCCACATAAAAGCCAAGTGAGTTCTACTAAAATTTAATATGCCAAATAGTGGATCCCATAATATAACCCACTTGCCCTGCCAAATGAGAGATGCTAAGTGAGTGGTCCTACCACCCCGCTAGCCTACACAAGCTTCTCTCTTGCGTTGGATAGGCGGGTAAGGGAGCTTGGTAGCGAGGCATCCTCCTTCTTAGTAAGAATTTAAAGCATAGGGCTGTCTGTACCTATACGTGGAGACTACGTAAACAATGATTAATTTCGTTTTGGTATGTAGGATTTGGCTAATTAGTCATTGTATTTTAAAAAATTATTCAAAATATCTGCCTCAAGCACATTATTGTTTTCATCATTTTTGTTCAATTAACTAATATGACATATGCGAAATAACCATACATAAAGAAAACAATATATATATATATATATATATATATATATATATATATATATATATATATATATATATATATATAAACTTTTTCATTCAAATTTATAGGATAATTTATATAATAAGAAATACATTTATAGAATTATTAATGAGATAAAATATTAAAGTTCTATTCATATTTACAATTCTACTAATCATTTCACACATAATC
The DNA here is from genome assembly GCA_025617385.1 of Murraya koenigii. NCBI lineage: Eukaryota > Viridiplantae > Streptophyta > Magnoliopsida > Sapindales > Rutaceae > Murraya > Murraya koenigii. The sequence continues at coordinate 16,055,792 of CM046812.1, forward strand.
GTCCAACCTTACTAACTTTGAAAGAAAGTTTGCATGAACAAATGAATATTATAGACAATTTCAAAAGGTCGAATCCCAATTCATATACATACAA